>CM053028.1:128657220-129120670 GCA_028564925.1 Lithobates sylvaticus
CAATCTCCCCAATGGGACATAGATGGCAGATAAAACAGACAGGGTTTGTTACTTCCACTTGCTTTCTCCAAAATGTAAAAAAAAAATAATTTTGCTTTTAATTCTGCTTTAATGCTTTATAAGTGACAGGAAATAAAGCCGTATTAAACCCAAGAGCAAACGTTTTTAGATGTGAAGACTGCATTTGTTTACCTTTTTAGGCTTCCTGATTTTTTTTTTTATCCTGTGATCCAGCCAGTAAGTCTGTTGTATTTCAAAAGAACAATCTCTCTTCCAGATGTATCAGTTATAGAGCTAAGACATCCTATTTACCACTGACAAGGTGTTAACAATGATCAACTTTAATTTAAGTAAAACCTTTATTCCAAAAGAAAAAAAATGTTTGCTGTAACTGTTTATAACATGTAGGGTGGAGTTTGGCTTCAATGTGTTAGTATATTTAAATCTGCTAGTACATCTAACACTCCCCTCCCCCCAGACTGACAATGCTACTGTCCAAATGTGCCTCTTATGCTCCTTCATCCAGAGTGGAGGCACTTCAATACAGGAAGTATGTTACTGGCCAGATCATCTGGTAAAAAAATAAAACAAATGCAGCCACCCCATCTAAGGATTGGTAAGCTGCAATATACTACATCTTTGGTTTTGGGTTTAATACCACTTTAAGTTCTTAAAAGGTACTATCTGAAGGAGAGGAATAATTCCTCTCTGGATGTTTTTAAATTAACATTACAAATTTGTATATCAATCTCTCCATTTTCACGAATTCCATTCATGAAAATGCTAGGATATTAAATAGTTCATACTATTATTATTATTATAATACAATATTTATATAGAGCTAACAGTTTGCGTAATCCTTTACAACATGAGGGCAGACAGTACAGTTACAATACAATTCAATACCGGAGGAATCAGAGGGCCCTGCTCGTTAGAGCTTACAATCTAGAAGTGGAAGGATTTAAAGACATGTGCATTAGTATGCATAATCAAGAATAGATCCAAGAAAGTATTTCAAAACATCATACTATTCAGAAATTTGTTTTGTTACTACAAAATTATATTGTTTTTAGTTTTTTTTAGTTATTGTCAATAGTTTCGGCAAGACATATTTTTAAATTATTTACAGCAGTGATCCTGCCATTAACATACTTTCTTTCCTAGGTTGGCAACACTTAACCTACTGTATCAGGACAACAGAAACACAATAGGACTATGGAATCTGGCACCTCTGCTACTGTCTATAACATAGAGGGAAATGGTTCTGTAGACCTCAGAGAACAATGTAACTAATAACTGTTAGCACAGGTAGGGAGCACGGGAAAATATTCAAAAAGATACAGTATAACAAAATATTTTCAATTGTATATTTACCAGATCCAAAGGGATCAAAAAAAAAAAAAAAGATTTTACATAGACTATAACCGCTTCCCGACCGCCTCCTGTAGATATACGTCAACAGAATGGCACGGGCAGGCAAAAGCACGTACCTGTATGTCCCCTTTAATTTGCCTGCCCGGGGGGCACGCGCGCGACCCGGTCGGGAGCTCCGTGACCACGGCCGCGGGACCAGCGGACCCGATCGCCGCTGGTATCCCGCGATCGGGTTACGGAGCTGAAGAACGGGGAGAGGTCTATGTAAACAAACCTCTCCCCGCGCTTCCTACACTGACTGTCAGTGATCGGCGGTTCCCTGTCATCGGGAACGCCGATCAATGACGTCAGACGTACAGCCACGCCCCCCTACTGTTAAAAAAAACACAACACGTCACACTGACTCCTCCCCGCCCCCTAGTGGTTAACCCCCTAACTACAACTGTCATTTACATAGGAATCAGTGCTATTTAAATAGCAGTGATTGCTGTATAAATGACAAATGTCCCAAAAATGTGTCAAAAATGTCCGATGTGTCCGCCAAAATGTCACAGTCACAATAAAAATCGCTGATCGCCGCCATTACTAATAAAAAAAAAAAATATTAATAAAAATGCTATAAAACTATCCCCTATTTTGTAAACGCTATAACTTTTGCGCAAACTAATCAATAATCGCTAATTGCGATTTTTTTTACCAAAAATATGTAGAAGAATACGTATCGGCCTAAACTGAGGAAAAAAAATGTTTTTTTATATATTTTTTGGGTATATTTATTAAAGCAAAAAGTAAAAAATATTGCATTTTTTTCAAAATTGTCGCTCTATTTTTGTTTATAGCGCAAAAAATAAAAACCGCAGGGGCGATCAAATACCACCAAAAGAAAGCTCTATTTGTGGGAAAAAAAGGACGCCAATTTTGTTTTGGAGCCACGTCGCATGACCGCGCAATTGTTAGTTAAAGCGACGCAGTGCCGAATTGCAAAAAGGGGCCTGGTCCTTTGGCTGCCAATTGGTCCGGGGCTGAAGTGGTTAACTATACAACTGTTGTGTTAAGTAGCACTGAAAACAGCTGTTCCAGAATGTCAGCTTCACACAACTAATTTCATTTGTATTCAAATTAAATCTCTAGCAGCTTCAGAGCTTTTTATTTATTTATTTTTTTAAGTGATCATCTCTGCTCCAGCTCCAGTCATTGGTGCCAGCTACAAGCTCCGAAGCTGGAGCCTTGCCAGTCCTACTCTACTCTGAATCCAGCACTAAGTGTGACAGGACATTGTATAAACAGCTGTACCTATGGCTATGACAATATTTTTAATATTTAAGTGACTGCTATGAATGTACAATATGTGTGATGCTATCATGTCAATGTGGACCAAAATCTCTGAGGAATGTTTGCAACACCTTGTTGAATCCATGTGAAGAACAATTAAGGCAGCTCTGAAGGCAAAAAGGGGTCCACCCGGGTACTAGAAAGGTTTATCTAATAAAGTGGCCAGTGAGTGTATATGTAAAGCTGTAATAAATAAATAATACAAATCCTTTTTTGTTTTGTTTCTTTTTTTGATAGCATTTTTGAACTCTTAGCTACCATTTGCATGTAAACGTTTTCAATTTGTGTTTGTGTCTGTAGTGCCATACTTTTTGAACCAGAAACATAATTTTAGTGGATTTTTAAAGGGTACAAATTGCATAGTAATTTATTTTTACTTTTAAAAGCTATAAATGAATATACAGTAATACCCATTTGGAAGATTTTTTTGTAAAAAAAAAAGCTAAAAAATTGAATGACACCTGGCTATGTTTATTTTTTATTTTTCTTAATTCTTTTTATTTATTTCGGAAAATAAATAGTGTTACATAACAGAGCCTCTGAGCATTCCCCGTCTCGAAAGGTACTAAACATAAGGCAAGGCATACAACACCTTAACTACTGGCCTACACTAGCTAAACAAACAAAACAATCAATACCCCCCCCCCCCCCCCGTAACTTGCTGCTAATGTGTGTCAGGATGAGTGTATTGATTAGCAATTCCACAGAAGTAAGTGATCCACAACAGGTACCACTCAGGAAAGTGTCTATAATGAATGAACAGTCATATGCATGTGGTCAGTCAGATTGCACCCAGGGAGGCAGTCGGTGGAGGAGCCACCATTATTCATGAAAAATCAGTCCAGTAATTCTAAAGGATCCTCTTGTTCCACATTGGTTGTTTCAGACTCTAGCCATATGTTCCAGACCTTTTGGGCATCCTCTACTAAAGTATGTTTCTTTATACAAGGGCACTGCAAGATTGACTAATGATTTCCATGCGTTCAGGGTAAGGGCAGACGTGGGAGCTCTCCACTTGACAAGTTTCCTGGCATAGAAAAGAAGAAATCCTAGTAGTGTAGAAACTGCCCTGGAGGGGGCCAGTGGGTCCACTAAACCAAGCAGGCAGATCTCCAGCTTCTGGGGTATAGGGACTGTGGTCAGTTTAGTGATGAAGGTTATAATTAGTGACCAGTAATTTTGTATACTGGGGCAAGACCAGATCATGTGTAGGAAACCCGCAAAGTCAGCCCGACAGCGCCAACACTGTGACGTGCAGTCCAGGTATATTTTGTGTAGCCTGTAGGGAGTATTGTAATATTTATGTAGTATTTTAAACTGGATCAACCGGTCTCTGGAAGAGACCAGGTGTCCAAAGGGAGAGTCCCAGATATCCTCCCAGTCTTCCCCATCCAATTCCGGAAGCTCCGCCGCCCAGAAGTCACGGAGCCTCTCCAAGCCATGATGTACAGTAGGTTGCAGAGCCTTGTAAATTGTGGATAATGGTTTAGTTAATGTCTCCTGACGGAGAAGCGACTTCTCCTGACGGAGAAGCCCCGAACTGTGCTCTGGAGGCGTGATGGAGCTGCAGGAACCGAAAGAAATAAACATTGGGTAAGTCAAATCTGGATTTAAGTTGGTCAAATGTCAGTAGTGCACCATTCTCGCAGATGTGATGTAAATATAGGATAACCTGCGACGCCCATATGACTGGATCTGGAATTGAGTAGAATTCAGGTAGAAAAGGATTAATCCACAGTGGAGTATTTGGGGAACGCACCTGGGGATCGGCCACCCGGGGACCGGCCGCCTCAGACCGTGCTCTAAGCACAGTTTTTATTGAGGTAGTGAGGGGATGGGGAGCCTTGGTACCCTGAAATAAAGTATTTCTCAGTGCTTCGAATGATCCCAGAATAGCAGACTCCAAAGCAACTGCTGCATTGGAGACATCCGATATGAGCCAGTTGTGGGCATGGGTAAGCATCACTGCAATAAATTGTCTTGGTCTTTGGAGAACAGATAATCTAAATTGGGGCGGCAAGAGCCTCACAGAAAACTTGTTATGTAAGAATTGAACCACTTAAAAAATTACCTAGTAACTTCATTTTAATTAAATTAATCCTTCCAATTGATGTTAGGGGAAGGTTAGCCCATGCTTTCAACCTGTTTTGAAAAATTTGTAGGAGAGGGAGAAGGTTAAGCTTACAGAAGTCCTGAACTCTGGGGGAGAAATGAATACCTAGATACTTAATGCTCTCGGCCCATTGTAGTGGAAGTGACAGGTCCGCTAACTGTGTGGCACTCTGATCTACCGGCAGTATATGGGACTTGTCCCAGTTTACCCTTAGTCCTGGCATATCAGCGAAGCTTAAGAGGAGCTCTAACGCTGCCCGGAGGGAGGGTCCTGGACACTGAAGGAAAATAATAATATAATCGGCATAAAGTGCTACTTTCTCCTCCAGGGATCCGACCTGCACCCCCCTAACTGCATCTAAGGACCGCAGTGCAACAGCCAGGGGCTCAACCATTAGGGAGAAGAGGACGGGGGATAAAGGACATCCTTGTTAGGTGCCCCGCTCAACAGGTAACGAAAATAGGATAACACCCGCCAAGTTTAATCTGTGTTTTTGGTTTCTGATATAGGAGCTGAATCAATTTTCTGAAAATAGGGCCAAAGCCATACATTTTAAGTACCTCCTCCATGTAGGGCCAGGCAACAGAGTCAAATGCCTTTTCCAAGTACAATGCAACTAAGACTCTGGTACTCTGTGCTGTAGGAGGAATCTGTAGATGGGTGACCTGGCTATGTTTAAACATGTCAATTAGAATTAAATTACTCTAGTTTAAATGCTTTGTAACATGCTCCTTCCTCCCCCCAACCTGTTCAGTTGTCCATGGATCAAACAGTTGTAACCCTATGGCCAGTGGTCATTTCTGTACCCCTGCACCTCTTAAGTCACTGTAAATGCAGATGTGCAAGCTCAAACTGTCTTAGCTCAGTTGAGTGGGCGCCCTTTAAGTCTTCTGGTACCCAACTTGAACATGGCAATCTCAGCAATGCTAGGTAGGAAAGAAGATTGGTAAAAATGTATGCAATTTTTAAAAGGTGGCTAAAAGAAGAAAAAACACAATGGAAGGGTGAAGGCTTAAAACGTGCTCTACAACAAGGTGTTATCTGGGAGAAATAAGGAAAGACTAGGAGTGAGAAATGCAATTAACAAGGTGATAAAAATAGTTTTTCAATTGAAAGTATAATCTGAAAGCCTGAAGAAGTTTAATTGTATGAGGAGTGGTATTTGTACTCTATTAGTATGTGTTGGTTTTATTGTCACTCTTTGCATAAGAATGAGAAAGATGGTTGAAGCCTTGTAATTGAAAGTAGTGCTAATTGTGTATTCTAAGAATTATTCTTAGATTAATTTGTTTAGAAAGCAGACCCCCAGATGCATTTTATGGTAGTTGTCAACAAAACTGACTATATCTTTGTTTTGTCACATATGCACAAACTGTACAGGGACAGCAATAATAGGGCCAATATCCATTGCAGAGATCAACTTATTATTACAAACAGGAATGTGTTATTGACTACAACATGGTATTTAGGGGACTGGGTCACCACTGGCAACCCTGCTGCACTAGGCCATATTTTGTGTTGACTATGTAGAAATTCAGCTCTGGCTGAAACATAAAAGTGTTGAGAAAGCAGCAACTAGAGGGATACATAAGAAAAAAGTCCCACCTCTTCCTGCTAAGCCATACTTAACTGCACCACTACTTCACACATGGGGAAGGATGTGACGCAGGGAAGGATGTGAACAGTTTACACATTACACTGAAAATGGTTTTAGTGCGTGTAAGCAGGTTGAAATACTGGTTAGTTAGACAGCTGCTGCCCCAGCTGGGAGGGAAACAGCCTGTTTCCTGCACTTTTTGCTGAGCTCTGCCTCTATTCCCGTTCTGATAAAAAAAAGGGGGAGGGCTCTGTCCAGTCACATAGTCTGCATGGGAAAAAAAGACACACATAAGCCACAGCATGTAATCTCCAGCTGCTTACCGAGAAGGGAAAAGGGGGAGTAGTTCCACCTCAGAGAGCCTGCCTGCTGTCACATCCACCATGTAGGGGGATTTCTGAGATCTGCAATCCTCCCTGAAGAACACCAGATCTGGAGATCTGCCTCTGTGGACTCTGTGGCTTTGTATGGACTCTTGCCTGTGCAGGTATGCTGGGGCAGCCACAAGCCTGATTTAGAGATTAGTTTAGGGAAATACTGTTGCCTTTGTCTAACTGTCACGCCAAGTTTCTTTGCCTCGTCTGAAGTTACTCAAGGGGTGTAATGAAAGTAATCGGTACACATAGTCTACAGTTTGGGTCAACTAACCACGCTGGGGTATGAAGACAACAGTGTAAGAGTTAATACAATGTAAGAGTTAATACCATATGAAGATTCAAGTGGTTTCCAAGAGTAACAAAGTTTTCTGTAGCAGTCTTTCACAAGTGTGTACATGTGCCAGGTGGGATAACCTCTTGCAGGAGGAGTTGTTATGGGAACTCTCTCCATAAGCAGGTTCGTCTCCCATAGCAATGGGTGCAGATCAGCACCACAGAGGTCACCAGCCTGTGCACAGGTACAGAAGAGGAAGAGTTAACTAAGGGCATGCATGGAGCCCAGTTTATTTATTCAAGTGTACACGGTGTACGGCCATCTTTAAGTTGGAGGTCCGCCTTAAGGTTGAGTTATCCCAGAGAGCAGCTTCTGCCTTTTCCCGGGGCATTGATGAGCACGACACGAGTAAAGATACCCCATGTGCAGGGCGAGTGACCTAAACTTATGGTGCCTAAGCGAAGCCATCTACATGCATAGTCACCGCCTGCTCTACTTCCCTCTACTGATGATCAGTTCCCACCTTCAAAGCTTATAAAGAAACTAAACAAGGATACTAGAAGTGCTTTCCACACATACCCTCTGTGTTTTCCTCTCTTTGGATTGTGCAGACAGGATCACTTACTGGAAATTGTTGAAATCACACAATGGTATGAAAGCCAACAAGTGCTTCTGGTTGTTGATTATGCAGACTCTCCAATATTAACAAGGAATTAGCTGTTTGTTGGGTTGTTTTTAGGCTTCTCCTCATGACCCCCACCCATCTGCTTAGCAAACTTCTGAATTTCCTCATTCTTACCGGTGCACTTCCAATAGTACATGATCACTGTTGTACATGACCTGTTTTGTATTTGTAGACTTCTTAGGAGCTGCCTGAACAGCACTCAATCTGCCCATCTCATAATTTTTATGTATTATTGGGCAAACAGTTGATTACTTGTGAATAGTGAAGAATCCGCTTTAAGAACAACCAGAAACGCTTATTGGCCTTTAAACTATTGTGTGAGGTGAACACCATTTGGTAAGTGACCCTGATTCTACACTCTACACAGGGGCATGTGGAAGAAGTATTCCACAAATTTCTAAAAGTTCCTTTAGGCTGGGTTCACACTATAACACACAACGGCTCACCGCAGGAGTCCGGTGCGTCTCCATTCACAGTTTCAGGTCCGATTTCGGCCCAAATTTTTGGCTGAATTCAGACCTGAAGTGGACCAAACCACACACAGGACTCATGTGCAAATCTCACCGGAGCAGCTGCAGAGATGTGCGACTTGGCTCCATAGAGATCCGCTCACAATCTCCGGCATCCAATTCGCATAGGTGTGAATCCAGACTTATAGGCAATATTTTATTTGAAAGAGAAGTATGGGTTTCCCAAAAAAAGGATTCTCATCTAGGTGGATGCAGCATCGATCCGATAGTTACCGGGGATCCTGTGTATTGTTGGGCGCTTTCGTTGGACATGCCCCACCACAGCTTCTGACCATGATTTCTCTGGGTGACCCGCGATTCCTAGCATTACACCACCAGCACATGATTTTCTGTAAGTAACGTGTGGTAAGGGGAGCTCCCCCTCTCCCATATTGGTATATGACAGAATATTTAGACCCATTTTATATTTTTAAATTTTTATTATTGAGCTACCACGTACCTGTGGTTATAAACCACGAAATGCGTAGAGACAAAATATGCCATGTATTGTACCAATCATGTGGCCAACACATTTTGTACAATCATGTTTATTTATATCTACTTTGACTGGAAATAGCAAGGTCATGGCCATGCAGGCAATACCTTGTAATTATATTTGTATATATATACACATTTTGGTGGATTGTGGTGATTTATTATGTTATGCAATTAATATCCATATTATTATCATGGTTACTATGTGGGATTCATTTCACTACTTTCCTATATATATATATTATGTGTGTATATCAGCGTTTTGTACTAATAAATATGTTTCTACATGTCCACCTAATCACTCAGTTGCTGCTGCGTGTTTCATTTAAAGTCCCATCCTTTTGCCCTCCTTTTTGTACCATATTGATAGGGATGGAAGCGTGCGGCCTTACTAGGCCATGGCTTCATTTACAGTCCCATATTCCTCTTCCCTTTTCCTTGTATTTAAATTAATTTCTTACCATTACAATCGACTTGCACTTTTCCTAATCTCCCAGTGGCCCATAATCAGTTGCTACACTTCATTTCATTCAATATCAGTTATAACTCTGTCTTATATATCCCAGGTCAGCTCCTCTGCCTCTCTTTAGTCCACTTCCTGACGATGCGCAGTCAGTCATCTTTACCTACCACCACTCTCAACTCAGCAGTCAGGTCTGCCTCCCTAGCCATAATCATCTTCATGCCAGCTCATAGCTATGTATAGCTTCCTTTCTGCCTCCAGTATCCTCTGCACAGTTATCAAGCTATTTTCGTTCTCCATCTTCTCTCAATGGTGCACAACAAGCTGCCACTGCTCTCTCCCCTCCACCCCGCAGCAACAACCATCTGGCCTACATGACTAAATAATATATATGCAACTAAATATTCCCTGATTGGGCATTAATAAATAGCAGTGGACAATGGACCCATCATAGGCCCAAAACAAAAATTTTAGAACACATGATTCTTGCATAGCTTAGTTCTAAAAACAATTCCTGCAAATTTTGCACATCTACTGTAACTGCACGTCTCAGCATTTAAATTCAAGTACATTTTTTAAATTCAAATTTCTTACTGCACTGAAGTCATCTACAAACAATTTTTTGATGTACATTCATCTTTTAAATTACAGGTTTGGAGAATGCCTTAAAGTTATACATGGTGTTACAGCATTGTGGTTTTTGGGGCAAGCAACAGTGTTCTTTGCATTACGGCTGTGCAATAATTTATTTATTTTTTACAACTAGCTTGGCGTGCAGACATATATAGCACCCCAAACTACTTTTGTTTGAACAATTTCAGTCAAACAAAAGTAGTTTGCATAGTATTTCTTTCTGTTAGTTTTAACAGCGACAAACATGTTTTTATTAAGCAGTTCTAGACCTGCTTTGACCAGAATTACCCCTAAAATACTTTTCATTTTTAATTAAAAAAACAAAAAGCCTTACCATTGACTTCTATACAATTCAAAATTAAAGTTTGTAGATTTTTTTTTTATAATTACAAAAATTCAGTTTCAATTCAAATTAAACGTGGCACATTTATTCATCATTATTGCATCTTGCTGACTGTACTGCATCCTAAAAAGTAAAATTATTCTCCAGGGATCTGCAATTAGCGGACCTTCCGCTGTTGCAAAACTACAAGTCTCTGCCTCTGGGTGTCATGCTTGTGGCTGTCAGAGTATTGCTATGCCTCATGGGACTTGTAGTTCTGCAACAGCTGGAGGTCCCCTAATTACATATACCTAATCTAGTCTATTACAGGCCTGTTCTGTTGTAGGTGCAGACCAGCTTTGTGAACAGGCTTATAACCAATAAAAGTTCCAGCAAACCAATGTTAACTTCAGCAACCGCATGGATAGCAATTCTCTAAAATAATCTGTTCTCCCTAAAGATTTACTATTACCATTATGATGTTTTACAAATGCACACTTTAACTAAAAGCCACTTGTGGGTGCAGAAAAACTACTAGTACTAAAGAACGCATTGGTAATGGAGGTACAAGCTACAGTTTAGATATGAAGTAGGTACTTTAGGTGCTTGCAACAGGAGTGGAACAAGGCCTTTGAAAAAGTCTATAGGTTTTTATGTAATTTAAACCAAGAGCAGTTTTTTCTTTTTGAACTCCTCAGTAATGCATCAGTAAGTGATAATAAGAAAATAAAGTACATAATACATCTACCACATTGATATCATCTTCAGAAAGAACCTAAAATTAACTCCTATGAATTAAAGTTTATGAAATATTGTCCCACAGACTACTTAACCACTTTCCGACCGGCGCATGACGATGTACGTCCCTTTTTTGAAGAGGGATATCTCGGTAACGGCAGCAGCTGCTGCCACAACCGAGATATCCATCTCTTCAGGCGCTGGTCGGCATTCCGATAATGGTGGTCATCGCGCAATTTTGAAGCGTGACATGTTAGGTATCAATTTACTCGGCGTAACATTATCTTTCACAATATATAAAAAAATTGGACTAACTTTACTGTTGTCTTATTTTTTTATTCAAAAAAGTGAATTTTTTCCAAATAAAGTGCGCTTGTAAGACCGCTGCGCAAATACGGTTTGAAAAAAAGTATTGCAACGACCGCCATTTTATTCTCTAGGGTGAAAAAAAACAATATATAATGTTTGGGTTTCTAGCAAAAAAACCTGTATTAAACATGTAAACACCTAAAATCCAAAACGAGGCTGGTTTTAAAGTGGTTAATGTAGCCATAGAACAATATATAATTATTTTTTTTTTTTTGACATCACAATATATTGATTTGTATGTGACTCTTGTAAGTAAGTGCCCAGTGATTATGCTGACCGCTAATGTAATGAAAGGGGCTTTTATCAGGGAAATACAAGGCACAAGGGATAATCAATGAAATTACATGTTTAAGTAAATTTTCTGCCCTTTTGTACTTTGCAGGGCCAAGGGATTTCTAAATAACATCACTGCTTCGAAAACCAATGTAAAGGAGAGCATAATTAGCCTAAATTTCTGGTCTAAGGCCATGGGGTCACATGATTTGCAGTTAGGCAACTACTACTACATATACAGTATGTGGTTTTAGGAGAAAGAGACTTTCCTGTATTTGGCCATGAGTCCTGGTTTGCTGCCCTTTCTTAACCGCTTGCCAACCAGCCGCCATCATTATACTGCGGCAGGTTGGCATGGCTCCGCAAATCGCCGTAGGTTTACAACGGATGCTTTAAGAGCGATGGGGGGGGTGCTACACCGGAGCCAATGCGTTTGGCTGGCAGTCGCGATGTCTGCCGCCCATCGGCGATCGCTTCACAGAGAGCCAGAATGGGGATCTGTGTAAACAAACAGATCCCCATTCTGACAGGGGAGTAGAGAGAGATCTGCTGTTCCTAGTGATCAGGAACAGCGATCTCTCTCCTCCTCCAGTCAGTACACTGCCCCCACAGTTAGAAACACCTCTCTAGGGAACACTTAACCCCTTGATCGCCCCCTGGTGTTAACCCCTTCCCTGCCTGTGACACTTATACAGTAATCAGTGGCTATTTTTAGCTCTGATCATTGTATAAATGTCACTGGTCCCAAAAAAGTGACAAAAGTGTCTCATCTGTCTGCCGCAATGTCGCAGTCCTGCTAAAAATTGCAGATCACTGCCATGACTAAATAAATAATAAAAATTCCATAAATCTATCCACTATTTTGTAAACTTTTGCGCAAAACAATCAATATACGCTTATTGTGATTTTTTTTACCAAAAATATGTAGAAGGATACATATTGACCGATGAAGACATTTCTTTGGGGGGGATAGTTATTATAGCAAAAAGTCAAAAATATTGGTATTTTTTCAAAATTGTCACTCTTTTTTTGTTTATAGCGCAAAAAATAAAAACCGTAGAGGTGATCAAATACCACCAAAAGAAAGCTCAATTTGTGTGAAAAAATGACATAAATTTTGTTTGGGTACAACATCTCACGACCGCGCAATTGTCAGTTAAAGCGGAGTTCCACCCATTTAAAAGTCATCAGCTACAAAAAGTGTAGCTGCTGACTTTTAATAATCAGACACTCACCTGTCCCATGGTCCAGCGATGCGGGCGCAGGAAGCCTCGCTCCTTTCCCCCTCCTCTCCGCGGCGTGGGCATTCTAACTGTGGAGCGCCCGGCTGTGGCTTCACTCTGGGTCACTGAATGCCTCAGCAAACCTGGCCTCCCTGATCCTGCAAAGCCTGCAAAAGGACACTCGGATTTGTGGTATCAAGGAGAGGGATCAGTACTGCCTGACAACCCTTCTTGATCCACGTTACAAGGGTAAGGTTGTGGAACTTATCCAGCCTTCGCAGAGGGAGCAGAGGATGAAACATCTTTGGGAGGGCTTGCAGAAAGGTTTGTGCAATGCGTTTCCAGAGCCGGGGGGGGGGTTGCAATTTCCTGGTCCTCCTGGACAATGTGTTGCTGAGGCTTCGGTCCGTCACAGAAGGAGCAGTGGAGAAGGTGGCCGTCTGACCGATGCGTTCAGAAAAATTTTTAGTCCGCAGCCCCAAGGTCTGATCGGTTCCAGCAACCATCGCCAGCGTCTGATTTACATGGTGCGGGAATACCTTGGGGCAAGATCAGTCTTGGAGACCTTTCCAACCGAAAATGCACTGGGTTGCTGGGTCTTGAGGATGGATCACTGACCAGATCTTGCACAGTATGCAATTGAGCTACTGGCCTGTCCTGCATCCAGCGTTCTATCTGAATGCACATTCAGTGCTGCTGGAGGCTTTGTAACCAATCACAGAGTGTGCCTGTCCACAGACTTGGTTGATCGGCTTACCTTCATAAAAATGAATCAGTCTTGGATCACCAGCTACCAAGCACCTGATGCTGATGTAACCGATTAATTTTTTTTATGAATGTGAAATCCCTTTGCTATTCCTCCTCAATGTTCATGTTGATAGCTTCTAATAACATTTTTGGTTCTGCCCGTGCCTAAAGCCCAATTTTTCTGTCCCTGTTTAACAGGGCCGTGTAGTTACAATTTTTGCTGTAATATTTTGCAGCAGGGCTTGTTCCTGCGCTCAACTAGAGTATCTGTGAGAGGTTGCAGTGTTGTGGCACCAACAGCAATGCCTACAGCCCAATTTTTCTGCCCCTGTTTAACAGGGCGTGTAATTACAATTTTTTCTGTAATATTTTGCAGCAGAGCTCGTTCCTGCGCTCAACTATAGTATCTGTGAGGGGTTGCAGTGTTTTGGCACCACCACCGCCACCTAAGGCCCAATTTTTCTTCCCCTGTTTAACAGAGGCGCATAATTACATTTTTTTGCTGTTATATTTTGCAGCAGGGCTCATTCCTGCGCTCAACTAGAGTATCTTTGAGGGGTTTAAGTGTTGTGGCACCACCACTGGCCCAATTTTTCTGCCCCTGTTTAACAGGGGCGCGTAATTACAATTTTTTTCTGTAATATTTTGCAGCAAGGCATGTTCCTGCGCTCAACTAGAGTATCTGTGAGGGGGTTGCGGTGTTGTGGCACCAGCACCAATGCCTAAAGCCCAATTTTTCTGCCCCTGTTTAACAGGAGCGTGTAATTACAATTTATTTCGCAGCAGGGCCCGTTCCTGCGCTCAACAAGAGTATCTGTGAGGCTTTACAGTGTTGTGTCACCGCCACCTAGGGGGGGCTTGTAATTAAAATGTTTGATCTAATATTTCACAGCAGGGCTTGTTCCTGCTCTCAACAACAGAGTCTGTGAGGGGTTACAGTGTTGTGACACCATCATCACTGCCTAAGACCCAATTTGTCTGCCCCTGTTTAACAGGGGCGTGTAATTACAATTTTTGTTCTAATATTTCACAGCAGGGCCCGTTCCTGTGCCCACCAAGAGTAACTGTGAGGGCTTACAGTGTTGTGGCAACACCACCACACCACCAAAAAAAAGGCCCAATTTTTCTGACCCTGTTCAACAAGGGCATGTAATTACAATTCTTGATATAATATTTCACAGCAGGGCCCACTCCAGCGCCCACCAAGAGAAACTGTGAGGGCTTACAGTGTTCTGGTACCACCAACACCTAAGGCCCAAATTTCTGCAGAGTATATAGGGCAGGCCATATAGTATATACAGGCGGTCCCCTACTTTCAAACATCCGACTTACAAATTACTCCTACTTACAAACGGAGGGAGACAACAGGAAGTGAGAGGAAATCTACCCTTAGGAAGGGAAATTTTCTCCTGTAAGAGTTAACATGGGAAAAGGGTGTCTCCACTGATGCTTTATTATCACTAATCCTTGTTTCCCTAAAAAACACATATTTTCGAAATCCAATTGTCAATGGGACAGAAAGTGATGTGAAATCTTCTGAACATTGGCATAGACAGCAAAACAAATGTTACAGGGGTGATGATAACCCTTCCCTATGTTATCCAAAAAGCTTAAAAATAGATTTTTTTGGCTGGAGCTACACTTAAAAAATGTACCTGTTCCAAATTACAAACAGATTCAACTTCTTAAGAACAAACCTACAGTCCCTGTCTTGTTTGGACCGCCTGTATACTGCTGTTCAGAGTATATAGGGCCTGGGGGCCCCACGCCTTTTCTTTTTTTAATTTGGGTGCCGGGTTCCCTTAATATCCATACAAGACCCAAAGGGCCTGGTAATGGGCTGGGGGGTTACCCATGCCGTTTTTCTCAATAATTTTTATCCATATTGCCGGGACCCGACATTACATTACAGCCGCAAGCAGTTTTAAATGACATTTATTCCTTTAGAAATGTCATTTTGTGCAGGGACTGTTCTAAACACGGTAAACACGCTTAACTTTACAGGCATACTAGAGACACCCCCCAGGTACGATACTTAAAGGAATATTTCACTTTTTTTTTTCACTTTAAGCATCATTAAAATCACTACTCCTGAAAAAACGTCCGTTTTTAAAACTTTCTTTTGCATTGATACATGTCCCCTGGGGCTGGACCCGGGTCCCCAAACCCTTTTTAGGACAATAACTTGTATATTAGCCTTTAAAATTCGCACTTTTGATTTCTCACATTCGAGTCTCATAGACTTTAATGGTGTTTGAATGTTCGCGCAAACTTTCGGTCCGTTCGCATGTTCTGGATGCAAACCCCCTGGTTCGGCTCATTCCTACTGCTGCTGAGTGTTATCCTCTACATCCATGCTGACACAATCCTCCTCCTCTTGCTCCTCCTCTTCTTCCTGTGTGTTTGGCGGGCCCACAGGAATGCCATCTGGATAAAGGGGGCCTTAAGAGGAAAGGAAGTCCTCCTCTTCCTCCCGCTGTTCTGCCTCAAGTGCCCTGTCCATGATTCCACGAAGCGCATACTCCAGCAGGAAGACTACAGGGACAGTGTAATTTATGCATGCATTGTTTCTGCTCACCATCCTTGTGGCCTCCTCAAATAGTGACAGGACAGTGCATGCATCCTTGATCAGTAGCCACTTGGGTGGTGAAAATAAGAAAAGCTTCCCTGACCCTGTCCTGGTGCCATACTCACACAGGTACTCATTGATGGCCCTCTGCTGTGTGTGCAGCCGCTGCAGCATTTCCAACGTTGAGTTACAGCTGGTGGGCATGTCACACATGAGGCGGTTGGTGGGCAGGTTGCATTCCCTTTGAATGTCAGCCAGCCGAGAACTGGCATTGTATGACCGGCAGAAATGACCACAGACTTTTCTGGCCTGCCTCAAGAGATCATGTAAGCCGGGGTACCTGCTCAAGAACCACTGCTCCACCAAATTCAAGATGTGTGCCAAACAGGGAACATGGATCAAGTGTCCCTGTCGAAGGGTGGAGAGAAGGTTGGTGCCATTGTCGCATACAACCATTCCTGGCTGAAGCTGGCGTGGCATCAACCACCTCTGAGCCTGCCCCTGCAGAGCTGACAGAATCTCTGCCCCAGTGTGGCTCCTGTCCCCTAGGCAGACCAACTCAAGCACTGCATGGCATTTTTTTAGCCTGGCTGCTTGCATAGCCCCTTGAACGCTTAGGGAGCACCGCTGGTTCAGAGGACAAATCTGCAGAAGAGGCCATAGAGGAAGAAGAAAAGGAGGGGTGGAGGAGAGAGCTGTGGCAGAATCACCACTAGCATTTTGCAGGCGTGGTGGCAGAACAAGCTCCAACAACACTGATCCCTGTCCTGCATCCTTCCCAGCTGCCAGCAGAGTTACCCAGTGTGCCGTGAAGGAAAGGTAACGTCTCTGCCCATGCCTGCTAGACCATGAGTCAGTGGTAATATGCACCTTACTGCTGACCGCCCTGTCCAACGAGGCCAAAACATTGCCTTCCACATGCCGGTAGAGAGCTGAAAGGGCCTTCGGTGAAAAGAAATGGCGTTTTGGGACCTACCACTGAGGTACAACACATTCCACAAATTCTGATCCAGAGATCAGGAGCCTGATCAAGAGATCAGGCTTACATGATCTCTTGAGGCAGGCCAGAAAAGTCTGTGGTCATTTCTGCCGGCTGAAAAGGCAGCAGTTGCAGTGCTAGCAATTTGGCCAAGCTAGCATTTAGACGCTAAGCATGTGGATGGCTGGGACCAAATTCCTTTTTACAGTTCAGCAACTGGGGTAGGGAAATTTGCCTGCTAAAATCAATTGGTGGTTTAATGCTTGCAGATTGGCTGCAAGTACTTGGGACACCTATTGCTATACCTTCATTCCTCTCATAGTCATAGGCTACACTGGATGCAGAGTATATATATATATATATATATATATATATATATATATACACTAGACTGTATATATATATATTAATACACTGCCTGCACTGACTGAATATAGAGTAAACACTGAATATATAATCTATGCTAAATGCAGAGTATATATATATATATATATATATATATATATATATATATATATATACACTAGACTGACTGTATATTTATAAAAAATACACTGCCACTAACTGAATAAACTGCCTGCTTAACCACATGCCGACCGCGCTATAGTCAAAAGACGGCTACAGCGCGGTCGGCTTATCCTGGGAGGACGTCCTACGGACGTCCTCCCAGAAACTTGCTCCCGAGCGCCTGGGGCGCGCACTTGGGAACATCCGTGACCGCCGGGTCCCGAGGACCCGGCGCATCATGGATCACGGTAAACAGCCGCAGATAGCGGCCGTTTACCACGTGATCGCTCCGTCAAATGACGGAACGATCACATGTACACAAACCGGCGTCATGACGCCGGTTCCTCCCTCTCCTCTCTGTAACGATCGGTACAGAGAGGAAAGAAGCAGAGAGGGGGAGAGACGGGACCAGCGCTGTGGGCTGGATGTGTAGTGCCCACAGCGCTGGTCAATACACTGCCACCACTGTGCCATTCTCTGCCACCGCTGTGCAATGCTCTGCCACCACTGTGCAATGCTCTGCCACCACTGTGCAATGCTCTGCCACCAACCACTGTGCAATGCTCTGCCACCAACCACTGTGCAATGCTCTGCAACCACTGTGCAATGCTCTGCAACCACTGTGCAACGCTCTGCCCCCACTGTGCAACGCTCTGCCCTCACTGGGCAATGCTCTGCCCCCACTGGGCAACGCTCTGCAACCACTGTGCAACGCTCTGCCACCACTACAATGCTCTGCCACCACTGTGCAATGCTCTGCCACCACTGTGCAACACTGCAACACTGCAATACTCTGCCAATACTCTGCCAATACTCTACCAATACTCGCCAATACTCTGCCAATACTCGCCAATACTCGCCAATACTCTGCCAATACTCTGCAATAAATTTTAATAGAAACAAAGAATTTTTATTTATTTTTTTACTGAATTTTCAGTATATTTTGATTTATAGCGCAAAAATTTAAAAACCCAGCGGTGATTAAATACCACCAAAAGAAAGCTCTATTTGTGTGAAAAAAAGGACACAAAATTCATTTGGGTACAGTGTTGCATGACGGAGTAATTGTCATTCAAAGTGTGAGAGCACCAAAAGCTGAAAATTGGTCTGGTTAGGAAGGGAGTTTAAATGCCCAGTGGGTAAGGGGTTAATCCAACTCAAGCTATCTCTCTGTCCACGCCAACAACACTACACACGGCCGCTCTGTAAGCAGCCTTATATAGTGTGGGGCATGTCCCCCTGAGCCATGATTGGCCAAAGGCACCCTGCCTTTGGCTAATTATGGCTCTCTCAGCAGAGCGCACTGTGATTGGCCAAAGTATGCAGGTAAGGTGCATGCTTTGGCCAATCATCATACAGCAATGTACTGAGATGTCACAGTGCATTATGGGGCGTTTCTGCGGCACTCTAATTTCCCACGAACGCCCCATATGTTTGGTTCTTTGTAGAACAAACGAACACCCAATGTTCGCTGGCTCATCTCTAGTGTAGATGCTACCCACAGAAAAGATGAAATCATTATACCTAAAGATTGTTAGTAAAGGAGTAATTTTTAAGAGATAAATGTTTCCAAATTAGAATGCTTTCTTCAACAATGTGGAGCAAGGGTATAATGTTTAGTTAGAAAAAAGGCAAATTCACAGTATGAATAGCTAAATATTTAAACGAGGTTATGGCCAGATGTGGATTAATTAGGAACTGGTACAACTACATATAGTTAAATTCCCCAGTTGCTACATAAAAACAAATATGGTCCAGTTGATTACACAACACCCCTCCCATCATCAACCAAACCCAAATAAGGACATGGCTGGAAGGAATAATTAATAGTGTACCATGCCATCTGTGTTTACCAGGGACTTTGTGGTAAAATCTAAGACTCAGACACTCTGTGTAAGAGCTCCCCGTATAGCATTATTTTTTTTTTAGGGAGACCTGAGTGGTTATGCTGGCACTTATAATTTGTAAGGCTTCATTTATAATGTATGATAATATGTGTCACAAACATCTGAAGTCTCATCATGGTGTGTCACGACTTGTTAAAGGTTGTGAATCACCAGTCTGTGAGCTAGGCATTAGGTGTTAGGAGCTAATGGCTATGGAATATGGTCCAAGAGAATATTAAATCTTCTAAATCTGTGCAATGTGTGACTAAGAGTACATTAAAACTGCAAAGTCTGTGCAACGTGTGACTCTGAGACTAACACTGTTTTAGCTGAAAAATTTCAATAGAGCTTTAAAAAAAATCATGTGTTTGCAGTGAAGCTGGCCTGCCTAGAGTTTAACAGCAACCTAATATTTTGCCTATCTCAACAAACCAATGATATTAACATTTACACATATCTGTTAAAAAGTCAAATAAATAAATATCTATATATATATATATATATATATATATACACACATGTAGCGCACTACTCCCTTGGGAGCTGCAAAGTTGTTCATTTTCCCACTGCCCATCCCAGACATTCGGGGCTACCCTTACCTCTGACACTTCGGGTTCCATGCTTGCAATTACACACACTCACTGTTTTATAAGTAAATATTAAAATCAGTTTACTAAAGAATATTAAGCATAAACATAAGACTTTTACATAAGAATTTTGAGTATAAACAGTGGTTACAATAACTGCATCGCTGCACAAACGTAATGCAGCGGTGCAAAAAAATATTCACAATTTATTTATTATGAAAGGTTTGTTTGACAAACACCTGTCAGAGTGTCTCCAAGTGGGACCAATGCTCAGAGTGACAATGCCTTGACTCTGGGCACCTTCCCACTTCCAGCACACTGTAATAAACACAGAAATGCACGGTTAACAGTACCACACAATACAAAGGCTAAAGAGCTCCCCCTGCTTTATAATGCAGTCCTTCCTTATTGTGTTTGAACGTAAGGCCTTACAATAAAAGATGTAGTCTTTGGTCTTCTGTCTTCTGCTAGCTATTGTATTTAAGTAATTGTAATCCAAAAGAGTTTAGCAACAAAGAGTAGTGTAGAATGAGTATTAAAGCTGTTCTTGTAGCACACTTATAACTGCCTCCGAAGTAATTATCTCCAAATCACACACAGTGTCAGTTCTCAGTGGAGTGTAGGTTTGTGCCTGGGCCTACTTGAACTCAGTCTAATAGGGTGAAACCTCCTCTGCGGGACTACAGGTCCCAGCAACACTGTGGTGTGCGTCTAAGTGTGTAAAAGTGCGTTATGGGCGGCAGCCCTCTCACCCAACCAGGCCTGTAAGAGTGGGAAACCTCTGCTCCGGTATCTCAGTCCTGCTTAATGCCAGCCAGCGCCGTCACACTACTCCGCTCTGTAAGATGACCGGGACCCTCAGATGGCTCCGTCAGGTGTCCCTGGGTCCTTCCCAATCCCTTCACACTGTTTCTCCAGCACACAGGTGTAAGGCAGGATCGCTGGTTGTTCCGCTCCGCAATTGTAGCAAGCCGCGCTCTCTGGAACACCTCCTCACAGATCCTTGTAGGCAGGTCACGCATCCAGAAGAGAGAGAAAATGGCCACGCGTGTCCTTTTATAACCTACCCAGCATGCAATTCAGTACTGAGTGTTCATGGGTAGGTCCCTTGGCATTCTGGGTAGGTAGGTCTTTGTAAACTCTAAACAATGAGTCACTTCCTGTAACATTTCTCTATGTTATTGAAATAGAAAATAATTGAAGTCCATTTCACGTTTAGGCCACTACATGGTGCCAAATACCAATTTATAACACTGCCCATAGGTTTACATTGCTTGGCAGAAATGTCAGCGCTACACATATATATATAGTTATAGTTTACTTTTTAATAAACGTCCTGAGTGCATTTGAAGCAGTAGACCACATATTGACCAAAGCTTTCAGACAGTGGAGCTGTGAGGGGAAACTGGGCATGCCACAGCTCTAAACTTTGAGTAGACTACCCATGCTCTACATAATCAGACAGAATGCTGGCTCTGTGGCAGCCAAGAGCCTGGTGGGACAAGGAGGATACCAGACAATAAACAAGTGCAATATAGTTCAATAAACAATCACTAAAAGATTGTACCCTTTGTTGGCAGCACCGCCTGGTCCTTTATCTTGAGGCCCATGTTTAGTTCCATTGTAAATAAGGCTATGGCACCAGTGCCACCTGTCATTAAATCTAAAATCCAAATTAAACTATTGAGATATAGGTTTATCAGATTTATATTGATAGAATCAGAATTTATGTTCAATAGTGGGATGAGGATATTGAAATTGCTACCAGTGAAGGGGTTGAGATGTCTCAGGCATCACCCTTTGAGATTGATGCATACTGTAGATGAACCCAGGTGGAAATTTATTAAAAGAAAAATAGATCTCTAGAACAAATTCCTTTGCCTGTTAATCAGTAAAGGATTTGATTTTTTGTGTATTTGCCACCACTGCGTTTGCAATCCCAGATAACTAACGCAATTCACAAAGCTTTAACCCAGGCACAAGGCTCTCTAATTTAGACATGTGACTGTAATTTTGAATTCCTATTGGACTGAAAATACCTCTCATTATTTTTTAGCTAAATATACTTGTCTTGGTTTCTTAGCTTTTTGAATTGAACTCATTGACAGTTAAGCAAACATGTGCATCAGATTTATAACTGTTCATGCAAGGGCTTTATAGCTGTAAATGCATGATTGATTGTGCATAGTTAATAACTGAACATAAAATGTTAAATGTAGTTTAGGATTATATCTATAAATACCATAAAGAGAACATGAATCTATGTTGACAGTAAAACATTTTAAGACAACTATAAATGAAGGTTAACATATTGACCCTATTCACACTATACACCACACTGAATGTGTTAACTATATCTCTGTCTGCGTTGTCTGTGGTTAGTGAGAGGAATTGTAGAGAGAATAACATATTTGCAGAAAGAGAAAGGTTAACATCTGAACAAAGCTTGGAGGACTGTGACCAATTGGAGAGTCCATTGGGAGTTGGTTGTCAGAATGACTATAAGGCCAGATGGGAATACAAAATGTACTAGATAACTGTGAGAATATCAAATTAGTTAGAAGCAGTTGCTGGGGACATTCAAGACTCTGAGCACAAACAGATGGAATGAAGTATTGATGTATGATGGGGGACTTACAAATGCTTGTAATCCAACAAAACCAGTACGTGGATATATGATTAAAAATAAAAACAATGCACAGAGTGCTGCAAAGGATCTTTGATAGAACAAGGGTCTCTAGCTTGTAAATTTTGAAATATATGTTCTGAACATAATCTTAAAATTTCCATTTTTATATTTCTAATGAACATTTTCCTAACCTGGGAAAAATAAAAATATGTTTTGAGAAAAGAACCATGCTTGCAGCACACTATGTTCGTAGCCCTTATGCATTTTATAAATTTGACAATGAGTGTCTTGGACACAACTAAAAGTCAGCAGCTACAAATACTGCAGCTGCTGACTTTTAATAAATGGACACTTACCTGTTCCAGGTTCCAGCGATGTAGGCAGAATGTGACGAGCGAACGCTTGTCTCTCAGCTGCCCCGCCGCCATCCTCAGTCAGGGATTTAGGAAGTGAAGACGCAACGTCTTCACTGCCCGGTTCCCTACTGCGCATGCGCGAGTCGTGCTGCACGTCTCTATTGGTCCCCGCTGTGTCCTGGGAACTGTGTTTCCCAAGACACAACGGGGCATCTCCGGATAGGGGCGGGGCAGTCCTGATAATTCGTCACGGAAGTGGGTGCAGATGCCTGTATTATACAGGTATCTGCACCCCCCTCCCCCCTGAAAGGTGCCAATTGTGGCACCGGAGGGGGGAGGAATCCGATAAGCGGAAGTTCCACTTTAGGGTGGAGCTCCGCTTTAACATGTGGATGTGATTTTCAGTCAAACGTCAGCCGATCAGATTGGAAACTAAACTGCAGTCTTGATCATAAAGCATATGTTCCAGAAGTGCTTCTACAATGTCTCTAAAGAGTTTACACTATGCCACCAGTAACAACAATGGATCATCTGCTCCTTAGTGGTACATCCCTGGTCTTGAGTGCACCTACTATCAAAAGCATCCTATATGCCAGGGGTCTCCAAACTATGGCCCTCCATTTGTTCAGAAAATACAATTCCCATCATGCCTAGTCATGTCTGTTAATGTCAGTTTTACAACGCTTTATGGGACATGTAGTTCTGCACCAGCTGGAGGGCCATAGTTTGGAGATACCTGCTATAGGCAATATTTTGGTTATATTCTGGCAAAGCAGAGACGAGTCTGGCATTAGGAGTCCAAATTAGGATATACACAATGTGAAGCACTTCTGAGCTCACACCAATATCCAGTAAAAGTTAAAGCGGAGTTCCACCCAGAACTTGAACTTCCGCTGATCGGATTCCTCCCCCCCCCCCCCCCTCCGACATTTGGCACCTTTCGGGGGGGAGCAGATACCTGTTAATTACAGGTATCTGCTCCCACTTCCGGGCATAGATCGCCACACAACTATGCAATGTCTGCCCCCCCCCCCCCCCCCCCCGCTGTCTTCTGGCAGACATACGGATCCCAGAAGACAGCAAGGACCATTCAGATCATGCAGCGCGACTCATGCGCAGTAGGAAACAGGCTGTGAACCTGCAAGGCTTCACTTCCTGTTTCCCTTAGTAAGGACGTCGGTGCCTGCACCCGGAGCCGAGGGACAGGTCAGCTTCGGGTGAGGACATTGCGGGCTCCCTGGACAGGTAAGTGTCCTTATATTAAAAGTCAGCAGCTGCAGTATTTGTAGCTGCTGACTTTACATTTTTTTTTCCCCAGGTGGATCTGCTTATGCCTCTGGTGTCTCCTTTTACCAGTACAGGGGGTCCCCGACTTACAAACATCCGACTTACAAACGACTCCTACTTACAAACGGAGGGAGACAACAGGAAGTGAGAGGAAATCTACCCCTAGGAAGGGAAATTCACTCCTGTAAGAGTTAATATGGGAAAAAGGTGTCTCCACTGATGCTTTATCACCAGTCCATGCTTCCCTAACAACCCAAAATTTTCTAAATCCAATTTTCATTGGGACAGAGTGAGGTGAAATCTTCTGAACAGGGGCACAGACAGCAAAACAAATGTTACAGGGGTGATAACCCTTCCCTATGTTCTCCAAAAAGCTTAAAAATAGATTTTTTGGCTGGAGCTACACTTAAAAAATGTACCTGTCCCGACTTACAAACAGATTCAACTTAAGAACAAACCTACAGTCCCTATCTTGTTTGTAACCCGGGGACCCCCTGTATCAAGTGGCATCTGTTAGAGGCTGAGAAATTCACCCCTGGGAGTGATCTGATGACCTTATAGTCATTTAATACAGAACTATGAGAAACTCTAATGGGATTACTTACATACTGTTGCATAGCTTGGGGGTTATTCAGCTCTCATTTGACAGCAACAAAAATTCTATAAAAAATTTAAATTAAAATATATAGAAAGTGCAAAAAGGCGATAGAAAGAAAACAACCCCACACATTAGACATATCCATTAGATAACTTACACATGCATGCATTTCAAACACACACACTCTAAGTAGAACCCATGCATACACAAAATCCCCAATAAAATATTCTTGTGTTAGATAATCCTGTGCTTGTTGGAAGTTTTAGAATAGATTTAGGTAAATAATATGTATTTGACACTAAATAGTTAGGTACAGTTAGAATACAGTATATAATATTGTATTCTATTTATAGCTTTGTATACAAAAATGTTCATTCTATTGCATGTATGCATGTGTTTTACATGTATGTGCTAGTAATGAGTTTAAAAAAATATCATTATTTAGATTTAGCAATAACTTTGTAGATATTATTGTAGTTATTTGCATTACGCAATCGTTATCTTGTGATTTTTATAAAAACAATGTTTGGCAAACGATTGTAGAAATATTGTGCAATGCAGAAAGCATTGTAAAAATCAGAATATGGTCATGACAGTGAAGAAGCTAATGTATAACTTTTTTACAGTCATAATGATTTTTATAACCTCAGGAGTGTGAGATTCTGTTTGGGCTTAAAGCACCACTGCAAACTGAGGAGTGCTAAATCTGGTGCAGCTCTGCACAGAAACCAATCAGCTTCCAGGTTTTATTGTCAAATTTTAACCACTTAAAGCAGAGTTCCACCTATACAAAAGTCAGCAACTACAAAAAGTGTAGCTGCTGACTTTTATTAATCAGACACTCACCTGTCCAATGGTCCAGCGATGCAGGCGAACGAAGCCCCGCTCCTCTCCCCCTCCTCTCTGCGGTGCCAGCATTGTTACTGTGGGCGCCCGGCTGTGGCTGCACAGCCGGGCACGCACTGCACATGCACGAGCCACGCTGTGCACTGTGACTGGCCGGGCAATCATCCGGGACCTGTGACGTGTCCCAGATGATTGCCGAGACGGAGGGGGGAGACGTGAACTTCCTTCCGGCGACGCGGTTCCCCCGGGAGGAAGTGGGAGCTGGATCCCTTTAAAAAGATGGAATCCGCCCCCCCCCCCCCCCCCAAAAAAAATGACATGGCAAATGTGGTATGTCAGGGGGTCACCTGCACTTAGAGCAGAAGTTCAATTTTTGTAATCTGCGGGCCAGATTCTGAGTGCTCCAGTTTTAGTAAATCTCCCCAGTAATATGTATCCCTAAAGGATATCTAAAGTTTTTTTTAAAACAAACATGTCCTACTTACCTCCTCTATGCCGTTGGTTTTGCACAGAGTGGCCCTTATCCTCCTCTTCTGGGGTCCCTCAGTGGCGCTCATGGCTCCTCCTCTTCTCGAGTGCCCCGTCGGAGAAGCGCTGTCCATCGGGACACCCGTGCGGGTGCGCTCCCGTGTCCTGCTGCTGCGTCTATTGCCACAGACAACAGGACTCGGCCCCACTCCTGGCTCCTGCGTCATTGGATTTGGTTGACAGCAGCGGGAGCCAATGGCTGAGCTGCTATCAATCTATCCAATCAGGACCCAAAACATCGTCTGGAGCTGGTGTGCTTGTCCCCAGCACTATACTGTGTTAATATAGATAAGAATTAGGGAAGGTGGGGTGTATTAGGAATCGCCTGCCAAGGTCCATATTAAAACTCATACAAAACTAAGTGCATAAATTGCACAATATATCCCTCATGGACTATGTGGCAGAATAATAATATAGAGTAAAAAATATATATATTTTTATTTTGACATTAATATCCTTAAAATGGAAAGATAAATGTATAAAAATAGACATGTACATACAATATAGACCAAAAACATTGGTACACTGCATACTAATACCCTAAACACAGTAAAGCAGTAACCTATAGCAATCAATCGGTTAGCAGTAATGATGTGCAGTAACCTCTATCAACCAATCAGTGAGTGGTTACGATGTGCAGTTAGCTCTAGAAACCAATAAATAAGTGGCAATGATAAGCAGCAACCTATAGCAACCAATCAGTTAGCAGTTAACCAATCAGATAAAAGAGAGGCGTGACACGCATCCCCAGCCCAAACAGTGGTCAACCCTTTTCCTGGTGGGATCGAGGGAGGCCTATGCGACTCGGGTGATGCCAATTCTGGACACAGCACGGCGAGTTGCCCAGCAACCCAAAGGGGCCCAAAAGACTCCACCAGATCAATGGGAACAATATGTACAGAAGTTTGTTACAGCAGTATTCAGTTTTTTTTTTTTTTTTTTACACATACTGGGCAAAAGAGATCACAAAAACAGAACATATATAAACACAAAAAACGTGGGATATTATACAAACAAAACAACATATTGTGCAAAAGCTTCATCAGAAAAAAAGGTCATCAGATAAAAGGATACGCTCCCACTCCCCCAGGTACAAGTTAGCATATGAGGGGGCGCAACAGGTCCCCATTGCTACCCCCTGTACCTGGAGGTACATACACTAACTTGCACCAGGGGGAAGAGGGAGCGTATCCTTTTTTCTGGTGATTCGTGGCAATGTATATGGACCATGCTGTTGCGTGGCACTGCTGCATTGACGACATATTGATGCTATGAGATGGCCCCTAGACCCTTCTAAACGACTTCCTTAACTACATCAACAACAACAATACATTCAATCTCAAATTCACCATTTCTTATAGCCAATCTAACATCACCTTTTTGGATGTCCTTATCCACAAACATCAAAATCGCCAACTCTATATTATGAGTCTGCCTCAGGGTCCATTAGGGGTATATTGTGCAATTTATGCATTTAGTTTTGTACTGTGGTAATATATGAGCAAATGTGAGAATACACTGGCAACACATAAGTAACTGCGAATACTTACTTATTAGCCAAGATAAATAAATATTTTATGCATAAATGTTGCACAAGGATGGATGTTTGATTTTTATGAGATACCATTATTGGCAACGAGAAATGAGGAGCACCTAGCGGTTAACTAGCTGGAGGAAAGCCAGGACCGTGGAGTGGTTATCCCAAATGAACCAAAGGCAAAACTTTTTTCTAGGCTCTGGTGAGTCTGGTGAGTGCCAATTTTAGAAGGTGGTGGTGTCACATGAATTGGTTAAAAGTTCCTGTATAAAGCACAGATGAAAATTGGAGAATATGTATAATAAATGTAAATGGATTTTATCTATGTTCTAAGTTGTGATAGCTGGCACTTTAATGTCACGTTGCACTTTACAGTAAGGTTGTTTTATAGGGTATATACACTGTGAGGTTGTTTTATAGAGTATATACACCGCATTAGTGGTAACATTACACCTGTAAATGTTTTGATTAGCGCAGTTACACTTCTTTTAATACAATTTTTTTCCCTTAAATCTATGGTATAGGACAATTTAACTGCAGCAGATCAAATTATTAAAATTTCACTATATATATTTATTTATATATTTTTTGCGCGGGGGACATAAAAACTTTATTTTTTCTCGTAAAAGAGAACCATTGTGTTTACAGTGAAAATTTAATTATTCCCTTCTGATGGATACCTGGCAGGAGTAAAGAATACTTAAAACACTTGTCACTTTTTTGCCTGTATCAAGCAGAAGAGATTTCACTTCTTGTCCCAAAGGCACAAGGAGAAGTAAAAGTAAATCTCTGCAAAGGGAAATTTCCTTCTAGATAGTTGTCTCTTTCAATAATTTCCCCTCACCTCCTGTTGTGGTAACAATGGAAAAATGTTGCATACATTTACATGGATAAACCACCAGGATGGAGGGGGGAATGTATGTGGAAGAGAGATCCAGTGTCCACAGATCTTATCAAACATTTTCATTTTCCTTGTAAGCTCTTCTTCTCATGGTATGTGCTTCCACTTCCACGGCAATGGATCTAAAGTCTTGTTCAGGAAACTGTTGAGCAAGCTCCTTTATGTTCATGATATGTAACACACAAAAGTGTATGTGTCAAATTCTTTGTACTTTTCCTCTTGAAAACAATAAAAATTATTGGAAAAGAAAAAACAGTACCCCTTGAGCTAGGTTTTTTTCCTACTTCACCACAATAACTTTTCACTGAAATATTTGCACCATCTGCATCCTATGGGTGAAATTCAGAGCCTAACATGTTCCCTTACTTATGTAGTGCTTACCCCCAGAGGGGCCACTGAGAATATACCCAGTTCTCCCAATGTAGTATAGAGTACGCTAATCACACAGGCACCTGCACACCAACAATTAAGGCTCAGTCTAGCAGATGGCTAGCAGTTTAGACGGTTTGTAAATCACTGCTTAGTCTGTTTGAATGAGATGAGGCCACATCCTTTGTGAATGAGATGAGGCCACATCCTTTGTGGGAGGGGTTTAGCTGTTGGAGGCAAACCCCTGAGGGTGTGGCTTGGAATGTTTTCTAAATAAAAGAGTTCACTGAGCTGGGAGAGGGGGGATGATGCTGACCGAGGCTGAGATGAACATGTAAGAATACTTGCTGTTGATGGCTGTTTACTGGGCAATGGGAAGCCAGGGGCTTAGATGGGAAGCAGCCAGACTGAGGTGGTGATGGATGGAATGCTTGGCTGGTGAGGTTTGGATGCTGATGATGAGAGGATGACGTGAAGCTGCTGGTAATGTCTGTTTTTGGGAGCTGGGGATCCAGGGAGGCATACGATCAGAGGGCGCATTATATCATAAGATTGAAAGGCGCTTATTAGCGCAAGAGTGTGGTGAAATACCCACGACAGGGAGATAAACGATAATTTCCCAGGCCAGGCCCTCAGGACTGCTATCTCCAGCCAAAAGTCCATTAGCAGTTCCTGCTGAGGCCAGACTGAAATCTATTGTCTCTGCAACTTTCTTCTAGGGGCATCAGCCCTAAGAGGATTGGAGATTACAGAACAATCTGGCAAGGCTTCCCAAACATTTATCACCTCCCCGGCCACCTTCTGGATGCCTCCTTCAAGGGATTGGCTGGGGCATGATAAATAGTCAAACTGGTCATTTGAATCTCCCTGTCCTATACTCTGGAAAACCTCTTTCAGAGGCAAGTGGGAGGAATCAAATCCTCAGCTCAGGAAGCCCTGAAAACAGACCAAAACAATAAATCACTGCTTCACTCACTACAGTGAATCTAACCTAGCAGCCTAGCTAGAGGAGGGCACAACACCTAAATAAAGACAACATGGTTACATAGTTAGTCTGGTTGAAAAAAGAACTAACTTGCATCAGAAGGGGAAAAAAAATCCTTCCTGATCCCCAGAGAGGCAATCGAATATTCCCTGGATCAACTTTACCTATAAATGTTAGTAACCAGTTATATTATGTACAATTAGGAAATAATCCAGGCCTTTTTAAAGCAATCTGCTGAGCTGGCCAGAACCAGATCTTGAAGGAGTCTATTCCACACTTTTACAACTATTACTGTAAAGAAACCTTTCAGTATTTAATAATTAAATCTCTTTCCCTTCCCCCCCTTTTTTAACCACTTATTTATTCATACATGTTGATCATACCCCCCCCCCCCCTTTTAAAGGCTAATTTCATCTTTGTTCACCTGTTTTTCTTCTAAATTCCAGCTCCCCTATGTACCAATATAACATTAAAGAGTAACTGCAGCCAAAGAAAAAAAATAGAAAAAAAACCCTGCTCCATTACTTCTGCATTACTTCCTGAACAGGCTTTAGTTCATTACACAAGAAGGAGTTGAGCAGCTGGGGGCACCTGATGTAAGGGGGGACTCTGCTCGGGGCACCTGATGTAAGGAGAGACTCTGCTGGGAAATGCCTGGTGTAAGGAGGGACTCTAATGGGGACACCTGATGGGATCTGGTGGCAGGCGACGTGGCAAGTGACACGCTCAGGGCTCACACTGACTCTGCATTATGGTGAGTTGAACTATTTCATTTTATATTACAATGTAATAATAGAAATAATGCTCTTCAATCATACTGACACCATAACAACCATGGTGAATATGAAAAAAGGAAAAAAATTGATTTGCAAACCTATACTGGCTCTAATGAATAAAATGAGAAGCTGCCAACATAGAAAGGTGTTCCCACACAGAATAGTAAATGTATATACAAATATGTGATATATGAATAAAATAAATAAATAATAATAATGTAAATAATTGATGTGTAAAATAAACACATTAAATAGCACTCCCAAGACCGTGCTAAAACTGTATGCTGAATAAACGAGTATAAACAATTATCAACATAATTAATAATAATAATCATTCATAATGCAGAAAAATTGAATAAAGTGCAAACAAAGAAATGGCGTGCAAAATAATCCAAAAGTGCAATAAAAGCCTGGTACAAAAAAGAGAGAAAACTCAAAGCAACAGTTCATAGAGAAAAAAAAAGTGCATGTGCAAAGCAACCGAACAAAGTACTGTACACTTCATCCAATTAACCACTGTACCTATATGAAATTTTTGTCCTTTTTTCACACAAATAGAGATTTATTTTGGTGGTTTTTAATCACAGCTGGGTTTTTTACTTTTTGCGCTATAAAAGAAAAAAAAAAAGGACCGAAAATCATGTAAAAAAATTAATTTTTCTTCGTTTCTGTTATAAAATTTAGCGAATTAGTAATTTTTCTTCATAAATTTTGGCCAAAATTTATACTGCTTCATATCTTTGGTAAAAAATAACCCAAATCGGTGTATATTATTTGGTCTTTGTGAAAGTTATAGAGTCCACAAGCTATGGTGCCAATCTCTGAAAATTGATCACACCTGAAGTACTGACGGCCTATCTCATTCTTGAGACCCTAACATGCCAGAAAAGTACAAATACCCCCCAAATGACCCCTTTTTGGAAATTAGACATTCCAATGTATTTAGTTAGAGGCATGGTGAGTTTTTTGAAGTTGTAATTTTTTCCCACAATTCTTTGCAATATCAAGACATTTTTGTCTTTTTTTTTTCACAAAATTGTTATGTTAGCAGGTCATTTCTCACACGCAGCATATGCCTAGCACAAATTACACCACAAAACACATTCTACTATTCCTCCTGAGTATGGCGATACCACATGTTTGAGACTTTTACACAGCGTGGCCACATACAGAGGCCCAACATGCAGGGAGTGGGATCAGGCGTTCTTGAAGCATAAATTACACATATCATTTCTTGACTACCTCTTACCTCTTGAAGGCCCTGGAGAACCAGGACAATGGAAACGCCCCAAAAATGACCCCATTTTGGAAATAAAATGACCCAATGTATAATCTATGAGGATAATGAGTCTTTTGAACATGTCATTTTTTTCTACAAGTTTTTGGAAAATGTGTAAAGAAAATGAAAATGCTTTTTTTTTTACACAACATTGTCCATTTACACATAGCATGTACATACCAAAAATTACTCCCCAAAATAGATTCTCCTACTCCTCCTGAGTACGGCGATACCACATGTGTGAGACTTTTCAGCAGCGTGGCCACATACAGAGGACCAAAATGCAGGGAGCACCGTGAGGTGTTCTAGGGGCATAAGTTTCAAAACTAATTTGACTACCTATTACACTTTTGTGAGGCACTGTAGTGGCATGGATGATAACTGATGTGGCATGGATGAGCATGAATTGGGATGGATGAGCTGTGGATGGGGATGGCTGAGCATAAATGAGTATGGCTGAGTACGGATGGGTACGGCTGAGTATGGCTGGGTATAGATATGATGGCTGGGTACGGCTGAGTATGGCTGGGTACGACTGAGTATGGCTGGGTACGACTGAGTATGGCTGGGTACGGCTGAGTATGGCTGGGTACGGCTGGGTACGGCTGAGTATGGCTAAGTATGGCTGGGGTGGCTGGGTATGGCTGAGTACAGCTGGGTACAGCTGAGTATTGCTGGGTATGGCTTAGTATGGATGGGTATGGCTAATTATGGATGGGGGTGGATGGGATGGCTGAGCATGGATGGATGGATGAGTATTGCTGAGGATGGACGGCTGAGAATGGATGGATGGAGAGTATACTGAGTATGGATGGGTATGCCGAGTATGGATGGCTGAGTATGCTAAGTATGGATGGCTGCGCATTGATGGATGAGTATGCTGAGTATGGCTGAGCATCTATGAGTATGGATGGGTGAGCATGGATGAGTATGCTGAGTATGGATGAGGATGGATGGATGAGTATGCTGAGTATAGATGAGGATGGGTGGATGGGTATGCTGAGCATGGATGGCTGAGCATGGATGGATGAGTATGCTGAGTATGGATGGGTATGCCGAGTATGGCTGAGTATGGCTGAGTATGCTGAGTATGGATGATGATGATGGCAGTATGGATGGATGGATGGCTGAGTATGCTGAGTATGGATGGCTGAGCATGATGGATGGATGAGTATGCTGAGTATGGATGGCTGAGCATGGATGGATGGGAGAGTATGCTGAGTATGGATGGGTTTGCCGAGTATGGATAGCTGAGTATGGATGGCTGAGCATGGATGGATGGATGAGTATGCTGAGTATTGCTGAGCATGGATGGATGGATGAGTATGGATGGGTGAGCATGGATGGATGGATGAGTGAGCATGGATGGATGAGTATGCTGAGTATGGATGGCTAAGCATGGATGGATGGATGAGTATGCTGAGTATGGATGGCTGAGCATGGATGAATGGATGAGTATGCTGAGTATGGATGGGTAAGTATGGATGGATGGATGAGTATGCTGAGTATGGATGGATGAGCATGAATGGATGAGTATGCTGAGTATGGATGCGTGAGCATGGATGGGTGAGTATGCTGAGTATGGATGAGTATGCTCAGCATGGATGGCTGGGTATGGATTGATGGATGGCTGCAATGGGCACATATCAGCGCTGTGGGCACTACACATCCAGCCCACAGCACTGCCGCCACCGATCTCTCCCCTCGCACTGTACCAATAGGTACGGGAGGGAAGAGAGGAACTAGACGTGACGCCGGTTGGTTTACTAGTGATCGTTACGTCATTTTATGGAGCGATCACGTGGTTAACGGCCACAATCAGTGGCCATTTAACGTGATCCGTGATGTGGCGGGTCCAGGTCAAGGATGTTCCGGGGGGGGCGCAGGGGGCGCGCAGGAGTGGGATTCTGGGAGGACGTCAATGTTATCCGACCGTGCTGCAGCCGTCATTCGGCTATAGCGCTGTCGGAAAGCGGTTAACATCACCATCCGTGGTGCGCCACTCATTTGCCCCAGCCTCTCACCTCATAGAAAGACCCCTACAGGTCAAATCAAGCCTTGGTATGGATATACACTGGATCCTCAGCAATCGTGCAACTTCCACCGATATCCACAGCAGTGCCGGTACCAGGATGAATTTCAGGCTCATCAGATGCAGTATAGTCATGCAATAAAGAAGGGGGGCTCCATAATGTAGTATTTCAATCCCATGTATTTATAAAAAAAAGTAGTAACTTACAATTCAAAATCGTAGGTACAGCTATGTAAGGTACTTCCGGTCTCGGCCGCGACCGTAAGTGATGGTACCTGGCTCCTCCATGACGCGTTGCATCACTGAAGATGTGACTTCATCAAAGTCAGATGTGAAGTCAGGTGTCTATTGCCAGTTTATATAGTGAGTTCCGCTGTCATAGCAACAGCGACTGTTAATAGAACTTCCTATTTCACTCCAAATATGACAGCAACATACTAGCAATATTAGGAGTCCTCCTACAAATTTCATAAAACTAAAATGTAAACATAAACAGTATGATAAAAAACGATCTAGGAGATACATATGATCCGCCATGGACAGCGCCAGCTGGTGGTAGAATCAAATAAATTGCCCATACAAATACTGAACTCTCTGATGACATCTAGTGGATAAAAGAAAGATGATGCAACTATCAAAAATCCCCTAACATGATTCATATAACATTTAAAACCAGAAAAAAATTGAAAAAGACAGGCAGGCATAATTCAATGCAGAGCACCGCCATCTAGTGGACAAAATACATATTTAAAAAAAACATATTTAATGTAGATCTCTTATAACATCTAGGAAATAGGAAACAATTCCAATAGGTTGAGGACCAATGAACTTAAATCTACGGTAAGTCTTCTCTGTATAATAATAAAAAGAATAGCAATAAAAATAAAAATGTAATATCCAATACTATTCACTTGAAGTAGAGCAGATATTCAGAGAAATACATAAACTGCTATCTAGTGGCTAATCTAGCCTAAAAAAGAGAGGCAGAGGAGTGGGGGACAGACTTCCAAACCCCCCCTGTGGGTGGCGGGTGATCTTTCGGCTGGTTCTTGAGGCGGAAAACAGAGCATTTGGCCGCTCTGTCTTTTGTTAGGCGGAAGGGATAGTTAGTTAGTTAGTTAGTAAGGTTGAATAAAGACACCAGTCCATCCAGAGTGAGTGTGGCTGCATATCTTCCTTTATCCCTATTTATTTAAGGTACCCATACAGCACTGTCAATTTATGCAGCGCTCTACAAAGACACATCAGTCCCTACCCTCAAGGAGCCCACAATCCAAGGTCCCCAACTCACATTCACATTCCCCAACTCACATTCACATTCACATACTAGGGCCAATTTTGGACAGAAGCCAATTAACCTACCAGCATGTCTTTGGAGTGTGGGAGGAAATCGGAGTACCTGGAGGAAACCCACGCAGGCACAGGGAGAACATGCAATCTCCAGGCAGGTAGTGTTGTAGTTGGGATTTGAACCAGCGACACTTTTTTACTGCTAGGTGAGAGTGCTACCCACTACACCACATCAGGTAAGGCTGTGTTTGTGACAATGTTCACTCTGCATTTTCTATGGCAATGGTCAGTCTGCATTTCTTTGGCAATGGTCAGGCTGTATTTCATGGGTACTGGAAAATATTTTAGTACACCTTTTAGTTCAGAATATATTTTTTCTTGTTTTTAACCTCTAAAACCTAGGTGCGTCTTATGGTCAGGTGCTTATTTTGGAGCAAAAAATATGGTAATAATTTTGTTGTCCCCCCTCCAATGGGGTTTATACTTTTCTATGCCACATACCATCAGAGATGAGGGATCCCTATTGTGGTGCTGTGCATAATGTCTCGATAGGCTATGTTTAATGAAACCATTCTTTATATTTTTAACATGCTCTCTCAATCTTTTCCATGATTCTCTTTTGGTCCTTCCAATATACTGAATCTGACAGGGACATTCTAAAAGGTAAACAACCCCTTTGGTTCAGCAAGATATAAAATCTTCTATAAAGTATTCTCTTGAAGCCACAGTATGTTTAAAACGAAGTTTCTTTTTCTTACTTTCTTTAGTATGTCTGCATGTATACCCTTTCCCCTTGAAGAAAGAAAAGTTTATTTTAGTAGGGGGGTCAACAACATTTTTTTGCTATACGATCCCTAAGGGTAGGAGCCCTTTGATACGTAAATTTGGATTCTCAGGAAGGATAGTAACTAAATGTCGATCTGCTCTTACAACATTCCAATATTTTTTGCATATTCTTTGAATGTGCTTACAGTGGTGTGAAAAAGTGTTTGCCCCCTTCCTCATTTCCTGTTCCTTTGCTTGTTTGTCACACTTAAGTGTTTCGGAACATCAAACCAATTTAAACAAAAGTCAAGGACAACACAAGTAAACACAAAATGCAATTTGTAAATGAAGGTGTTTATTATTAAAGGTGAAAAAAAATCCAAACCATCATGGCCCTGTGTTGAAAAAGTGATTGCCCCCTAAACATAATAACTGGTTGGGCCACCCTTAGCAGCAACAACTGCAACCAAGCGTTTGCGATAACGTGCAAATGAGGCTTTTACAGCGTCCTGGAGGAATTTTTGCCCACTCATCTTTGCAGAATTGTCCTAATTCAGTTACATTAGAGGGATACCACAACATCTCAATAGGATTCAGGTCAGGACTTTGGCTAGGCCACTCCAAAGTCTTCATTTTGTTTTTCTTCAGCCATTCGGTGGTGGACTTGCTGGTGTGTTTAGGATCATTGTCCTGCTGCAGAACCCAAGTTCGTTTCAGCTTGAGTACACGAACAGATGGTCGGACATTCTCCTTCCGGATCTCTTGGTAGACAGCAGAATTCATAGTTCCTTTTATCACGGCAAGTCTTCCAGGTCCTGAAGCAGAAAAACAGCCCCAGACCATCACACTACCACCACCATATTTTACTGTTGGTATAATGTTCATTTTTTCTGAAATGCAGTGTTCCTTCTACGCCAGCTTAAACAAAAGTCCAATTTTGTGTTTACTTGTGTTGTCCTTGACTTTTGTTTAAATTGGCCTGCTGTCCCTCCATCCCTCTTTCTTTCCTTCCTTCTCTCTCCTTCCCTCCCTATTTCTTTCTTGCTCTCTCTCTCCCTCCCTCTTTCTTTCTCCCTCCATCCCTCGTTCATCTCAGACTCAAACTACACCCCCTTTAAGCCACGCCCAATATTTAATTTAAACCATGCCCACTTTTTGCTGCGTATGCTCAAGATGTAAGGCTGAAGTAACGGAGCAGGGTTTTTAACCGGTTCTCAACCGGCTCACGCAGATATACTGCAGCAGAATGGCTCTTCTGGGCGAAACCCCGTATGGGTATGTCCTTCCCCTTTTTGGTCACCAGAGGGTGCGCCCGCTGCACGGCGGGGGACCCAATGCGCATGGCCAGCAGTCGTGATCGCCGCCTGCCACGCATGATCACGTGCACGAGTGCCAGCATGGGGATTTCTGTGTGTAAACACACAAATCCCTGTGCTGTCAGAGGAGAGGAGACATGTTGTTTGTTCCTAGTAAGTAGGAACAGCGATATGTCTCCTCTCTTACTCAATCCTATCCCCATACAGTTAGAACACACTAGAGGGAACACGCAGTTAACTCCTTCCCTGCCAGTGACATTTACACAGTAATCAGTGCATTTTTATAGCACTGATTGCTGTATAATTGTTAATGGTCCCAAAAATGTGTCAAAAGTGTCCCATCTGTCCATTGCAATGTTGCAATACCGCTAAAAATCGCAGATCCCCGCCATTAATAGTAAAAAAAAATATATATATAAAAATGCCATAAATCTTTCCCATAGTTTGTAGACGCTATAACTTTTGCGAAAACTAATCAATATATACTTATTGTTGTGATATACGCTTATTGTGATTTGTTTTACCAAAAATATGTAGAAGAATACATATTGGCCTAAACTGATGAAGAAAATTTTTTTTTTAATTGGGGATATTTATAAAAAGTAAAAAATATTGTTTTTTTTTTTTCAAAATTGACAAATTTTTTTGTTTATAGCGCAAAAAAAAAAACTGCAGAGATGATCAAATACCACCAAAAGAAAGCTCTATTTGTGGGAAAAAACTTACGAAAATTTTGTTTGGGTACAGCATTGCATGTCTGCGCAATTGTCAGTTAAATCAACACAGTGCCAAATTGTAAAAAGTGCTCTGTTCAGGAAGGGGGTGAAATCTTCTTCCGGGGCTGAAGTGGTTAAACAGCCATAAAGACAGTGAGGTAAGCGTGTGTAGAATAAATGGAAAGCTGTTTTATTTTTGCAAAAGAAGTACATTAATGCTATATTGGTACATAGGGAAGCTGGGATTTAGAAAAAAAAAAAGGTGAGCAAAGGTAAACTTATACCCCGTACACACGGTCGGATTTTCCGACAGAAAATGTCCTATCGGACCATGTTGTCGGAAATTCCGACCGTGTGGGCTCCATCTGATTTTTTCCGATCGTGTGTAGCGAATTCCGACGGACAAAGTGCCACGCATGCTCAGATCACATTACAAGACCAAAGCTATTGGCTACTAGCCTCTACGTAGTCCCGTCGTACGCAATGAACGTCACCACGTTCAGGATGATCAGATTTTCCGACAACTTTGTCCGACCGTGCGTATGCAACACCAGTGTCGGACAAAATCCATCAGAAAAAATCTGACGGATTTTGTGGTCGGAATTTCCGACCGTGTGTATGGGGCATAAGCCTTTAATCTCCTCTTTTCAAGAGAGAATAAATTCAGTTCCTCTAATCTTTCCTCATAGCTGAGCTCCTCCAAGCTTCTTATCAGTTTGGTTGACCTTCTCTGCACTTTCTCCAGTTCCCCGGTATCCTTTTTATGAACTGGTGCCCAAAACTGAACTGCATATTCCAGATGAGGTCTTACTAATGATTGTACAGGGGCACAATTTTATCTCTTTCGCTTTCTGGAGTCTATACCTCTCTTATTACAAGAAAAGATTTTGCTCGCTTTGGAAACTGCAGCTTGGCATGCTATTATTAAGCTTATGATCTACCAGAACGCCCAAATTCTTCTGGGGATATTTATTATAGCAAAAAGTAAAAAATATTTAATTTTTTTCAAAATTGTCGCTCTATTTTTGTTTATAGCGCAAAAAATAAAAACCGCAGAGGTGATCAAATAACACCAAAAGAAAGCTCTATTTGTGGGAAAAAAAGGACGCTAATTTTGTTTGGGAGCCACATCGCACGACCACGCAATTGTCAGTTAAAGCTACGCAGTGCCGAATCGCAAAAAGGGACCTGGTCCTTTGGCTGCAAATTGGTCCGGGGCTTAAGTGGTTAAGACAAAACTGATCTTTATAAAAACATTTATAAAATTTTAAATAAAATAAATACATTACACTGGATTACATCTTAGTTATTTTTTTTATTAGGGTGAACATTTAACAAAACATAAAAAAGAACATTCTCAAAAACAATAAAAATTATACAATAATAAAAAAAAACACAAAACAAAAATTGCAGTAATATGCAATACTATTTAAAACAGTGATAAAGTGCACTAATTCAAGAAGCTATACAGCAACAAGACAAATATGCATAAATGATTATCCCTAATTTAAAAAAAAATACAATAATATGTGATAATATGTGAAACAGTGATAAACGTGGTTGAATCAAAAGCATTTATTTACATAAAAAACAATAAATTAAGTCCCAAATAATAAAGTGCATGTGCATCAAAACGTGATGAGTTGTGAAGATCACCTGCTCAAAATCATCACCATCATCCCACCATCCAGGCATCCACCAGGAGTGTGCCCTAGCAGCTCACCTTAAACAAAGACCACAACAGGTCTAGTGGCACTTTGGTATACAAATCCTTAATGGCATTTCATGTTCCACTCTCCTCTTCTCCTCCACAGCTGGTCCGACAAGGTTTTAATATATGGATCCTTTATGGACAATCACATTCCACTCCACTCTCCTCTCCTAAAAGCGCCACTAGACCTGCTGTGGTCTTTGATTAAGGTGAGCTGCTAGCATATAAACAAGGAAAGATAAAACATTCCAAATTGTGCCCACCAATAGGTGATTAGGGTTAGTCACTCCTTTATTTCTACTTCTCTAAACTCCATATCAGATCTCATGGATACTACTCACCTCTCTGCACACCACGCCCCAGCACCAATTAAAGAAAAACCTTACACACAGCAGGGAGCAATGATGAAAATTCAGCCACAGTGGCCCCTGTGGTGGGATAACTATTGTCAGAATGTTTATACTGAAATATTAAAACAGTATTATATTTATGGAATTATGCAAAATCTGCGGTTTAGGGAGATTTTCACATTTTTTCCACAAATACAGTGGGGACAGAAAGTATTCAGACCTCCTTAAATTTTACACTCTTTGTTATATTACAGCCATTTGCTAAAATAATTTAAGTTAATTTTTTTCCTCGTTAATGTACACACAGCACCCCATATTGACAGAAAAATACAGAATTGTTGACATTTTTGCGGATTTATTAAAAAAGAAAAACTGAAATATCACATGGTCCTAAGTATTCAGACCCTTTGCTGTGACACTCATATATTTACCTCAGGTGCTGTCCATTTCTTCTGATCATCCTTGAGATGGTTCTACACCTTCATTTGAGTCCAGCCGTGTTTGATTATACTGATTGGACTTGATTAGGAAAGCCACACACCTGTCTATATTAGACCTTACAGCTCACAGTGCATGTCAGAGCAAATGAGAATCATGAGGTCAAAGGAACTGCCTGAAGAGCTCAGAGACAGAATTGTGGCAAGGCACAGATCTGGCTAAGGTTACAAAAAAAATTCTGCTGCACTTAAGGTCCCTAAGAGCACATTGGCCTCCATAATCCTTAAATGAAAGACAGTTGGGATGACCAGAACCCTTCCTAGAGCTGGCCGTCTGGCCAAACTGAGCTATCGGGGGAGAAGACCCTTGGTGAGAGAGGTAAAGAAGAACCCAAAGATCACTGTAGCTGAGCTCCAGAGATGCAGTTGGGAGATGGGAGAAAGTTGTAAAAAGTCAACCACCACTGCAGCCCTCCACCAGTCGGGGCTTCATGGCAGAGTGGCCTGACGGAAGCCTCTCCTCAGTGCAAGACACATGAAAGCCTGCATGGAGTTTGCTAAAAAAAACACCTGAAGGACTCCAAGATGGTGAGAAATAAGATTCTCTGGTCTGATGAGACCAAGATAGAACTTTTTGGCCTTAATTCTAAGCGGTATGTGTGGTGAAAAGCAGGCACTGCTCATCACCTGTCCAATACAGTCCCAACAGTGAAGCATGGTGGTGGCAGAATCATGCTGTGGGCCTGTTTTTCAGCTGCAGGGACAGGACGAATGGTTGCAATCGAGGGAAAGATGAATGCGACCAAGTACAGGGATATCCTGAGCAAAGGGCCTGAATACTTAGGACCATGTGATATTTAAGTTTTTCTTTTTTAATAAATCTGCAGAAATGTCAACAATTCTGTGTTTTTCTGTCAATATGGGGTGCTGTGTGTACATTAATGAGGAAAAAAATGAACTTAAATGATTTTAGCAAGTGGTTGCAATATAACAATGAGTGAAACATTTAAGGGGGTCTGAATACTTTCTGTCCCCACTGTACAACCATTTAATACAAGTTTGTTTATCCGTGCTATTTTGAAGACAAGAGAGTACAACGATGTGCTAAAAATAAATAATTTATTAATAAAAATTCAGTGTAAAATAATATCAGACATATTTTGTGATAATACAAAAATTATATAACTTAAAATATATATTGGAATACAGATGATAATATTTTTTTACCACAGGATCTTATTAAAAAATACCATATTTCAATACTTCAATGATGACTTGGTAAATTTAGATTTGGAAACACTTAAAAATAGCTTTCTGTGGCTCTACGGACTTATGTAAACAAGCTAGGTGTTGACTTTAAGGCCTCATGCACACGGACGTTTTAAAAAACGGGCTGTAAAGCTAGGGCGGATACCTGGAAGAAGCAGTCAAAAAAAATTGACTTTTACCGTGTTTTGCATTGGCGTTTTTGCGCGTTTTTGCGTGTTTTTTAGCGCCAGCGTTAATTAGCGTTTTTTAAAGAAAAACACATCTCTAATTTCCTATACAGGGATTACAGTGTCCAATCAACTTTTTGCAGCAAAAAAACGCTGCAGCTCAAAAACGCTGGTGCGCGTTTTTGCACGTTTTTGCGCGATTCGCGTTTTTACAGCTCTAGCGCCACGCCACGGAACGCACTGGTCCTGGGTTTTTTCTACAGCTTAAAAACGCCTATGCCATTTGCAGCTCAAAAACGCCTAGGTGGGCATGAAGCCATAGACTAACATAGACAGGCGTTTTTAAGCTGCAAAAAACGCTCAAAAACGCGGCTGCAAAAACGTCCGTGTGCATGAGGCCTAACACTTGTGATTCTTCTCAAAACAAACAGACCTCCAAGCTTACACTTTAAAAATGCACGGACAAAATGTTATACTGTGCACAGAGCTTGATAATTTAATCAAGACTTATTTACAGTAAAATTAATTCTCTAATGAATTTTATATATCATCACAAAACCATTGATAAGACTATTAAAGTCAGTTTTTGTTGGGATATACAACCATGTGTATTTCTCTATATTTGTAAAAGAATCATTTTGTACAAAACAATTCCAAATATATTACAAAGTTTAACCACTTAAGGACCGAGCCTCTTTCTGAGATTTGGTGTTTACAATTTAAAAACTGTTTTCTTTTTGCTAGAAAATTACTTAGAACCCCCAAACATTATATATATATATTTTTTTTCTAACATCCTAGAGAATAAAATGGCGGTTGTCGCGATACTCTATGTCACACCGTATTTGTCACACCGTATTTGCGCAGCGTACCCAACATGTCACGCTTCAACATTGGGCATTTAAAAAAAAAAAATTTTCTTATTTAAAAAAAATATACTTTTTTAAAAAATAGAAAAAAAAAAAGCATGACAGGACCTCTTGAATATGAGACCTGGGGTCAAAAAAAAAATAAATAAAAGACAACAGTAAAGTAAGTGGCAGAGGGCACTGGAGCACGGGGGGAGGGTGGCCCTCTCCCACTGCCGATAAAAGTGATCTTGCGGCGAATCCTTTGCAGAGACCACTTTTATCTGAAAGTGGACCGCCTGCTGAAGAAGAGGATACCGGGATTATGGTAGCTAGCTGCTGCCAACAACGATGTCCCTCTTCAAAGTACCGACGTATAACGACGGCGGGCAGTCCGTATGGTTTTAGTAATGTATATGCTAAATAATTCAAATATCAATAGAAAGAATAGAAAATTAATACTTTACTGGTGGTCTAAGAAACTTTTGTTTTGAGAAGTATCAGTTGGGTGTCCAAAGGACTTCTTCCCTCACTCCCTCCTACATCTCTCCGTCTCAAGATCTTTCAGCCTCTCCTCTCTCCGTTCCAAGATCTTCTTCCCTCTCAAAATTATTTTCCCTGTCTATATTGCCCTTAGAATGTGGGTGTGGAAATGCCTTTCACGTCATGAGAGATGTCAAAACACACATCATTTCCTGTACAACCATTTAAAGGAAATTGTATTTTCCTTTATTAACATTGGCCAAAGGGGGCAGTATTGTATAAAAAAATGACTTTATTTAATACTGGAATAACCTTTTGACTTTAGCTTTAAAAACACAATAAACTATCAAAAACTGTCAAACTAATGTCAAATTCTGACGGACCTAGAAATAGAACATGTTGAAAATCTTTCTGACAGAATCAATTCCTATCGGGAAAACCGTTCGTCTCTATGCTGGTCCGACGGACCAAATACAACGCAAGAGCAGCTATTGGCTACTGGCTATTGAACTTCCTTTTCTAGTCCCGTCGTACGTCATCACGTTCAAAAACTCCATCGGAACTTCATCCGAACTACGTCGGGAAGACCGTCTGACCTTTTCTGACAGAAAGTCAGGTCATGTGTACGCGGCATTAGACATAGTGGCGATTCCTAAGATCTATGACTTTAAGAAAATATGCCCACACTATTAACTGGTGTTCTAAATACCTTGAGACTCAGATCACTGGAATTTAACCCTGTATATTATTTTACCATTACAGATTCTATACTTTTAAACTTTTTATAGGATTCCATATTTGTAACCCTTATTATGATAGTATATATGCATTAATGGATTTTATGAATATCCAAAGAATACAATGAATACATTATGAATATATTATGAAAGAAAAATTAATATTAAAATACATAAACCAATATATGTAAAATTATTCACTTAAAGTGGTTGTTAATGCATTATTATAAGTCTATGCCAGCCCCTCTATTAGAGGCTGGCATAGCACACTGTGTAAGTTGTATTTAGAAACGAGCAGTGTAAATACTGAATATCAGCTGTCTTCAGGTCGGTCTCATCACTTGCGGACGTGTTCCAGCTCTGATAGATGTCTTCTGTAGGAGGGGCCGTGATCTCCCTCTGACATCATCTCCTCCGCAGAAGCCACCCATCAGAGCTGGAAATCGGCCGCGAGTCAGGTGACCGGCCTAAAGACAGCTGATATTCAGGATGTACACTGCTTGTTTTTAAATACAGCTTAAACATTGTGCTATGCCAACCTCTAATAGTGAGGCTGGCACTGACAAATTTAAGATTTTAATATTAAAATAATAGCGGCGGGGGTGGGACCGGGCCAGAGACAGACAGAGAGGGCGCTGACAGGGAGGAAGGAGGGGGTGAGGAGGAAGAGAACAGAGAGCAGGTAGCCTATCACAGAGGGAGGCACTTTGGCCACGGTGATCAGGGCAGAGCTGTCCTGGTTATCGTGGTCTGTTTAGAGAGGGCATACAGGAAGTGGTAGGTTTTTTTTTTTTTTTTTACAGTTTACAGGGGGGCAGAATACATAGTACAAGTGCTGTGCTGTGTAATCTGCTTTAAGGGACCAGAAAAAAAATGTTTGGGTTAACAAACGCTTTAATCATGCATATAATTACATGTAATAATCATAATTTTTTTGCTCGAAAATTACTCAGAACCCCCAATTATTATATAAATTGTTTTAGCAGACACCCTAGAGAATAAAATGGTGGTCATTGCAACTTTTTATGTTACACAGTAGTTGGGCAGCAATTTATTTATTTTTTTCATATTTTACTTTTATTTTTAATTAAGGGTGGTACAGAATGCAAAATCACATAACAATTCGTATATATATATATATATATATATATATATATATATATATATATATATATATATATGTATATATACCTAAATAACGGCAGGAAAATTCCAATCCCTAACTTAGGAGACAAGCATATCATACTTATATCCCCCCCCCCCCTATTATTATCGTTTCCTGTCATTACTATTCAGGACCTTTAGAACACTCTTCCTCAGTGCTCTGTGTTCCCCCTTGCATTCTTACCCCCTCGTCTTTATCCCCTTTAAAGCAACCCCTTACCCTCCCCCCCAGGCTACCCAAGGAGGGAGAAAAAAAATTTCTGTGAGATTCTCTGTACCTCCCCCCAGTACTGCCTAATCTTGGGACATGACCAAAATATATGTATTAAAGTTCCTTGTTCCTCTCCGCAACGCCAGCAAAGATCCGAAGCCTCGTCCGCGTATAGTACCATTGTGTCAATACTTTGTAGTTTAACTCTTGAATTCGTGTGCACATTGATGTATTCAAAGCCAGGTAAATAATATTCCTATGTTGGTCTGGGGAGAATGTCCTATTCAAATCTTTTTCCCATTTGGCCATACTAGGTAGCACAAAGTCCTCAGGAGGGGCGCTTAGCAACCCATACATTTTTGAGATCAACCGGGGGAGAGGTTCTTTCTCATTACAATATTGTTCAAACTTGGTTAAATGTCGTTCATAGTTTGCCGCTGGCCCCAGGGATCTCAAAAAATTTTGTAATTGTATTGCTCGCCATGTATTTATTTCATAGGGTCCCCCCGGATATATAAAAGTCGCTATTGTAGGCCAATCCCCATTTTGAGTAAAGTGTGAGACTTGGAAAATTCCCTTCGCCTCTAGTTTTTTGAATGCCCCTGCCTCTGTACCTGGTGGGAACCCCGGGTTACCAAGCACCGATATTAAAGGTGAATTTTTGGACGAGATTTTGGGGTCCAGACATAGGGTTGCACTGATACGTATTGTAGTTCCTATAATGGGATGCTCTCTAATCGAGTCCGGTAATGATTTGTAGCACCAAGGTGCCCTACTTAAGGGGATCGCACTAAACTTCTGTTCCAAATCCACCCATGACTTGAGTTCTCCATGCCTGCACCAGTCCACCACCCTCCCAAGATGCACTGCTTGGTAGTATTTCCCTAAGTCTGGGTTGGCTATTCCACCAAAACACCTGGGCAGCGGCATAATACCTCTTGCTATCCTTGGTCTTTTCTTCGCCCATATAAATTTTGTAAAGAGCGAAACAATTTGGCGAAGAAAGACCCCTGGAACGGCAATTGGCAGAGCTTGAAATAAGTATAAGAATTTAGGTAAAATGCACATCTTAATGATGTTACATCGGCCGAACCATGAGTGTATACCCTGATGCCATTTCTCCAGTAACAGCCTTAATGAGTTGTATAAAGTTGGAAAATTCGCTTTAAAGGTCTTTCCTATATCTGGTGGAATCTGTGTGCCCAGGTAACTTAGTTCCGCCGTCACCCATTTGAAGCTAAAATTTGGTTGAATCATATTGCGAGTCGTGGTTTGCAACGCCACTCCCATCGCTTCTGATTTAGTATAGTTTATTTTAAAGTTGGATAAACTACCATAGGTTTCAAATTCTTTCATAAGATTGGGAGTCGAGGTGTGTGGAGTAGACATGGAGAAGAGCAAGTCATCCACATAGGCTGAAATTTTATAGTTCCGCTCTCCTATTTTTAGACCTTGAATGTCCGGGTTCTGCCTTATTTTATTTAATAATGGTTCTAGCGACAGGGAAAACAGCAAGGGTGAGAGGGGACATCCCTGTCGTGTACCATTTGAGATTTTAAAAGGTTTAGAGAATATTAGACATGTGCGATTAGTTTCGTACGAATTCGTAATTCGTACAAATTTTTCGAAATTCGTACGAATTTACGAATCCGTAGTACGAATTTTTTCAAATACGAATTCCGTTTACGAATTTCGTCGCCGAATTTATTCGAATCCGACTACCAAATATCGAATTTCAACTAATATGAAAGAAATTATTATAGCGGATATAACGAATGATTCAAATGAATTCGAATGGATTCGAATGAATTCGAATGACAAAGTGTAACTTTTGCAGGAAAAATTCCGTTTACGAATTTCAGCTCCAAATTGTTCGAATCCAACTACCAATATCGAATTTCAACTAATTTCGAAAGAAATTATTATAGCAGATATAACGAATGAATTTGAATGAATTCAAATGACAAAGTGTAATTTTTGCAGAAAAAAAAGCTATTTAAAATCACTTTCATTTGCCGGCTATTGCCGGCAAATGAAATGTCGGCTCCGTAACACAGAGAACAGTCATTCATTGATATATTAAAAAAAAAAAAGCGTAGGGGTCCCCCCAAATTCAATAACCAGGCCCTTCAGGTCTGGTATGGATATTAAGGGGGACCCCAGCCAAAAAAAAAATGGCGTGGGGTCCCCCTAAATATCCATACCAGACCCTTCAGGTCTGGGATGGATTTTAAAGGGAACCCCGGCCAAAAAAAAATGGCGTGGGGTCCCCCTCAAAATCCATACCAGACCCTTATCCGAGCACGCAACCTGGCAGGCCGCAGGAAAAGAGGGGGGACAAGAGCGGCCCCCCTCCCTACTGAACCGTACCAGGCCACATGCCCTCAACATTGGGAGGATGCTTTGGGGGTCTAAGACCCCCAAAGCACCTTGTCCCCATGTTGATGAGGACAAGGGCCTCTTCCCCACAACCCTGGCCGGTGGTTGTGGGGGTCTGCGGGCGGGGGGCTTATCGGAATCTGGAAGCCCCCTTTAACAAGGGGACCCCCAGATCCCGCCCCCCCCTGTGTGAAATGGTAAGGGGGTACAAAAGTACCCCTACCATTTCACCAAAAAAAGTGTCAAAAATTGTAAAAAAGACAGGAGACGGTCTTTGAGAATTCCTTTATTAAAATCTTCTTTCTTCTGGTCTTCCTTTCTTCATCTTCTCCTTCCGGCATCTTCTTCTTCCATCTTCTTCTTCCTTCGATCCGCTTCTTCTTGCTCCGGTCTTCTCGTCCGGCATCGGCGTCGGCGTCTGTTCTGTCGGGCCGCTCCTCGCAATGGGAGGCTCCCGCTCTGTGAGGCTTCGCTGCCTCTGACAGGTCTTTTATAACGGAGGGCACCTGGTAACCCCGCCCCCTCTGACACACGGGGACGTCATGGGGACTTCCTTATGGCTTTCCCCATGACGTCAGATGGGGGGCGGGGTCACCAGGTGCCCTCCGTTATAAAAGACCTGTCAGCCGGAGCGAAGCCTCACAGAGCGGGAGCCTCCCATTGCGAGGAGCGGCCCGACAGAACAGACGCCGACGCCGATGCCGGACGAGAAGGACGAGAAGACCGGAGCAAGAAGAAGCGGATCGGAGGAAAAAGAAGATGGAAGAAGATGCCGGAAGGAGAAGATGAAGAAACCGAAGGATGAAGAAGGAAGACCAGAAGAAAGAAGATTTTAATAAAGGAATTGTCAAAGACCGTCTCCTGTCATTTTTACAATTTTTGACACTTTTTTGGTGAAATGGTAGGGGTACTTTTGTACCCCCTTACCATTTCACACAGGGGGGGGGCGGGATCTGGGGGTCCCCTTGTTAAAGGGGGCTTCCAGATTCCGATAAGCCCCCGCCCGCAGACCCCCACAACCACCGGCCAGGGTTGTGGGGATGAGGCCCTTGTCCTCATCAACATGGGGACAAGGTGCTTTGAGGGGTCTCAGACCCCCAAAGCATCCTCCCAATGTTGAGGGCATGTGGCTTGGTACGGTTTTCCTGCGGCCTGCCAGGTTGCGTGCTCGGATAAGGGTCTGGTATGGATTTTGAGGGGGACACCACGCCATTTTTTTTTTGGCCGGGGTTCCCCTTAAAATCCATCCCAGACCTGAAGGGCCTGGTTATTGAATTTGGGGGGGACCCCACGCCATTTTTTATTTTTTTGGCTAGGGTTCCCCTTAATATCCATACCAGACTTGAAGGGCCTGGTTATTGAATTTGGGGGGACCCCCACGCTTTTTTTTTTTTTTTTATCAATGAATGACTGTTCTCTGTGTTACGTAGCCGACTTTTTATTAGCCGCGAGTGATTTTAAATAGCTTTTTTTCCTGCAAAAATGACACTTTGTGCAGGAACAGTTCTCTATATTAGATATACTGAATCTCGAATTCATTCGAAGCATTCGAAGCATTCGTTATATCCGCTATTATAATTTCTTTCATATTAGTTGAAATTCGATATTTGTAGTTGGATTTACTAACGATTCGTAACTATTCGTAACGACTCGTAACGATTCGTAACTTGAAATTGAAATTCGATATTTGTAGTTGGATTCAAATTGTTCTCTTTGTTATGAGAACCGACAATTCATTAGCCGCGTTAACGATTCGTAACGATTCGTAACTTTACTAACGATTCGTAACGATTCGAAAAAAAATTACGATTCGTACGAAATTCGTATTTCGTACGAATTCGAACGGAATTTCGTATACGAATTACGAATTTTTTTATATACGAAACGGGACGAAACGAAGCGAAACTAATTTTTTGACAGTTCCCATGTCTAGAGAATATTGCATTCTCTTTTACCTCCGCTTTTGGGAAAATATATGCACTCATAATCCACTTGATCATTTGATCACCCATGCCCACAAATCTCAAAACTTCAAACAGGAAGGACCATCTCACCCTGTCAAATGCCTTCTCCGCGTTAGTGCTCAAGAAAACACAGGGGGTACTTGTCTTATGGGCATGTTGGACCAAGTTAAGTACTTTAATAGTGTTATCCCTCGCCTCCCGCTAGGGAATAAACCCTACTTGATCCAGATCCACCAGCTGACTAAGCAGTGGCTGAATTCGTGATGCTAAAATTTTAGTAAAAAGCTTCAAATATACGTTTAGCAATGAGATCGGCCTATAACTGCTGCATTCCGACGGGTCCTTCCCTTCCTTCGGGATCGCCGTAATATACGCCAAAAGTGAATCCGGTGGGAATGCAGCAGTTTGGCCTAAGGCATTGAAGACCCTTACCAACTGGTTGTTTAGCTGTAGTGAAATTTTTTTATAATATTGTAAAGTGAAGCCATCCGGGCCAGGGGCCTTCCCTGGCTTCACCGTTTTTATCACTGCATTCAATTCCTCCACCAAAATAGGGGATTCCAATTTACCACGTTCTAAGGATGGTAACCTTGAGAGTCTTGCCGAGGAGAGATATTCCTCCAATACCGATGTTGGCGTCTGCATTGATTCCAAATTATACAGTGAGGAATAATATTCTCCGAATATCTAAGCTATCCCTTTCGACTGAGAAATTAATTGCCCATGCTTCCCCTTTATTTGAGGTATATATGTTGTCATGCTTTTTTCTTTAAGTTTACCTGCTAGTAATTTGGTGCATTTATCTCCTAGTTCGTAAGCTGTCTTCCTGCCTTTCTGTATTATTGCTTTAGCTTTAAACTGCATAATGCCGTGAGCTGGCGCCTCAAGTACTCTATATCTCTACCCATAGAGGATATCTGCGTCCTCTTGTGCTGAAGTTCCAGTTCCTGAATCTCCTGTAAAAGTTTCTTGACTTGTTTTTCTCTTTCTTTCTTTAGTTTAGTACCATATTTAATCAGGATGCCCCTGATTACTGTTTTGTGGGCCTCCCACACTATACCGGGATTACTTCCAGGGGTGTCATTTATCTGAAAGTAAGCCTCAATTTCTTTTGCTACTTCTTCCTGAATTTCAGGATTCTGTAGCAAGCTCTCATTCAAGCGCCACCTTCTATCCGGGGCGCACCCCGCACCAGAAAGTGATAGACACAAGGTAATCGGGGCGTGGTCTGATCACGTTATGCTTCCTATAGTAACCTCTTGGGCAGCAATTTTTCAATCGTGTTTTTTTTTTTAAAAAAACAGTTTCATGACTATAAAACAAAAAAAACACTAAAGATAACCGGATTTTTTTGGAAAATGTGAAAGATCATGTTACGCCAAGTAAATAGATACCTAACATGTAACGCTTTAAAATTGCGCACACTCGTGTAATGGCGCCAAATTTCAGTACTTAAAAATCTCCATAGGTGGTGCTTTACATTTTTTTACAGATTACATGTTTAGAGTTACAGAGGAGATCTAGTGCTAGAATTATTGCTCTTGCTCTAACAATCACAGCGTATGTAACCTGTGTGTATCTGGCTCTGATACTAGGCAGTGCCTCACCAGCCACTGACCTCACCGCACGTCCCTGCCTAGGATGTAAACCCAACCCTGAATAAGTGTATGTATGGATGTGTTAGCAGGGCAATAACTTCTCTGCAGGATGTGGAAACCTTGCAAGAAGATCTGAACAAATGAATGGGGTGGGCAACTACATGGCAAATGAGGTTTAATGTAGAAAAATTTAAAATAATACATTTGGGTGGCAAAAAATATGAATGCAATCTATACACTGGGGGGGGAGAGCTTCTGGGGGAATCTAGGATGGAAAAGGACCTGGGGGTCCTAGTAGATGATAGGCACAGTAATGGCATGTAATGCCAATCTGCTGCTAACAAAGCAAACAGAATATTGCCATGCATTAAAAAGGGGATCAACTCCAGAGATAAAACGATAATTCTCCCGCTCTACAAAAAAAATGGCGTGGGGTCCCCCTAAATATCCATACCAGACCCTTCAGGTCTGGGATGGATTTTAAAGGGAACCCCGGCCAAAAAAAAATGGCGTGGGGTCCCCCTCAAAATCCATACCAGACCCTTATCCGAGCACGCAACCTGGCAGGCCATAGCAAAAGAGGGGGGACAAGAGCGGCCCCCCTCCCTACTGAACCGTACCAGGCCACATGCCCTCAACATTGGGAGGATGCTTTGGGGGTCTAAGACCCCCAAAGCACCTTGTCCCCATGTTGATGAGGACAAGGGCCTCTTCCCCACAACCCTGGCCGGTGGTTGTGGGGGTCTGCGGGCGGGGGGCTTATCGGAATCTGGAAGCCCCCTTTAACAAGGGGACCCCCAGATCCCGCCCCCCCCTGTGTGAAATGGTAAGGGGGTACAAAAGTACCCCTACCATTTCACCAAAAAAGTGTCAAAAATTGTAAAAAAGACAGGAGACGGTCTTTGAGAATTCCTTTATTAAAATCTTCTTTCTTCTGGTCTTCCTTTCTTCATCTTCTCCTTCCGGCATCTTCTTCTTCCATCTTCTTCTTCCTTCGATCCGCTTCTTCTTGCTCCGGTCTTCTCGTCCGGCATCGGCGTCGGCGTCTGTTCTGTCGGGCCGCTCCTCGCAATGGGAGGCTCCCGCTCTGTGAGGCTTCGCTGCCTCTGACAGGTCTTTTATAACGGAGGGCACCTGGTAACCCCGCCCCCTCTGACACACGGGGACGTCATGGGGACTTCCTTATGGCTTTCCCCATGACGTCAGATGGGGGGCGGGGTCACCAGGTGCCCTCCGTTATAAAAGACCTGTCAGCCGGAGCGAAGCCTCACAGAGCGGGAGCCTCCCATTGCGAGGAGCGGCCCGACAGAACAGACGCCGACGCCGATGCCGGACGAGAAGGACGAGAAGACCGGAGCAAGAAGAAGCGGATCGGAGGAAAAAGAAGATGGAAGAAGATGCCGGAAGGAGAAGATGAAGAAACCGAAGGATGAAGAAGGAAGACCAAAAGAAAGAAGATTTTAATAAAGGAATTGTCAAAGACCGTCTCCTGTCATTTTTACAATTTTTGACACTTTTTTGGTGAAATGGTAGGGGTACTTTTGTACCCCCTTACCATTTCACACAGGGGGGGGCCGGGATCTGGGGGTCCCCTTGTTAAAGGGGGCTTCCAGATTCCGATAAGCCCCCGCCCGCAGACCCCCACAACCACCGGCCAGGGTTGTGGGATGAGGCCCTTGTCCTCATCAACATGGGGACAAGGTGCTTTGAGGGGTCTCAGACCCCCAAAGCATCCTCCCAATGTTGAGGGCATGTGGCTTGGTACGGTTTTCCTGCGGCCTGCCAGGTTGCGTGCTCGGATAAGGGTCTGGTATGGATTTTGAGGGGGACACCACGCCATTTTTTTTTTGGCCGGGGTTCCCCTTAAAATCCATCCCAGACCTGAAGGGCCTGGTTATTGAATTTGGGGGGGACCCCACGCCATTTTTTTATTTTTTTTGGCTAGGGTTCCCCTTAATATCCATACCAGACTTGAAGGGCCTGGTTATTGAATTTGGGGGGACCCCCACGCTTTTTTTTTTTTTTTTTATCAATGAATGACTGTTCTCTGTGTTACGTAGCCGACTTTTTATTAGCCGCGAGTGATTTTAAATAGCTTTTTTTTCTGCAAAAATGACACTTTGTGCAGGAACAGTTCTCTATATTAGATATACTGAATCTCGAATTCATTCGAAGCATTCGAAGCATTCGTTATATCCGCTATTATAATTTCTTTCATATTAAGCCCCATACACACGCTCGGACAATCCGCGGACCAGGTCGGTCGGACTTTGTCCGACGTACTTTGTCCGATGTTGGCGTTGCGTACACACGGTCGGACTACGTTGTCGGAATATCCGGTCCGGAAGAACGTCGTGACGTAAGTCGTCGTCCACGAGATTACAAAAGGGAAGTTCAGCACCACGTCAGGCACCCGTTGGGCTCCTTCTGCTGATCCCGTGTTTATCGAGAGTTAGTGGAAGTTTGGTGACTTAAGATTCGCGCTTCTCAGTTTTCTGACTCAGATCGTTACTGCTCTTCAGTTTGTGCTTGTCGTGCGTATCTGTTTATTAGTGCGTGTAGTCAGTTCGCATTTGTTGGTCATTGCGGCCTATATCTTGATATAGGACGCTTTGATTTGCACTGCTTATCGTCTGCTCGTTGCTGGTATTCACTTCGTTCTTTCAGGCCTTGCTGTTTATCGGTGCTTTCTGTTTGTCCGTTCTGACCAGCCGACCTTTTGTGACCTTCTGAGCGATGTTTCCCGTGCGTACTCGTCGCCGAGTTCGTGCTGTACGCGGAATTGGTGTCGGGCTTTTAGCTTTGACCCAAGACCCGTCCATGAACAGAGTGACGAGGAGTATGTGGACCAAGAATTGGTTGCTTCAGCGTGACCAGTTCTCGCACATGCCTTTGCTTCGTGAGATCCGGGAGAATAATCCTGATGATTTCAGGAACTTTCTCAGGATGACGGACCCCGATTTTCACCGTCTTTTGGCTTTGCTGACCCCCTTTATCAGCCGGCAGGATACCTGCATGAGACAAGCCATTACTCCGGAGCAGAGGCTTGTTGCCACGTTGAGGTACTTGGCGACAGGGAGAAGTCTTCAGGATTTGAAGTTCTCTTCAGGTATCTCTCCCCAGGCCCTGGGAATCATTATTCCAGAGACCTGTTCTGCCATCATTCAGGTCCTGCAGGAGGACTATATTAAGGTAACATTTCTACTTTACTATTCCCTTCTATGTATGCTCTGTTTGCGAATGACTTGTATTTTTGACCTCCTTCCCTAATTACCATGATTGCAATATGCTCTAATATGCTGTGCCCCTTTTCTCCTTCATGCATTTTTCCCTTCACTTACCTCACCAGCATGCTCTTCTGCCCCAATAGACACCTATGGCCTAGTCACTTAAGCAATGTCTTTTGTCTGCTGCATAGTATTGTTTGCCCCCAAACACCCCCTAAAATATGCACAAATGTTTGCTGTGTGGTTTACTTCATGTAGAGCCCCCCCTTTTTTTGTTCTTTTGGTGGGGGGGGGGGCAAACTCATTAGGAACCCCCTCCCCCAACTGCTCTGTCAGATGGTACCAATCCTTTATCTGCTGGCTTTCCCAAGGTCAATACACACTATATACCTACCTCTTTATAGTGCGCATCTTTAGGGATGAATTCAGCAAAGCATGTAGTGCAAGGGGCTGCCTCCATACATTCCATTTCCTAATTTTTTGTCTTCTTTCCCTCCTATTAGCTTGCTTGGTAATTTAATAATGTCACACTGTGCCTGCCTTTTTGGGGGGGGGGGGGGGGGGGGAAATGTTATTTGATCTTTCCTGTGGCCTGCCAATAGTGTTAAGTACAGAGGGTCTGGCCAAACTAGGCCACATTATTGAGCCATTTGCCAATCAATGAAGTGCAGAGGGTTACCTGTCCACCACCCCCCCCCCCAAAACCATAGTTATTGCCAATGTCCCATCAGAAGTGGGGGGATTGATGGGGGGGTGAGTAATCTGTGAAGGGGAGCCTCTACTTTTCTGTGTAAATACTTTCCAGCCTCCAATTTTATACAATGCTCTTGTTCCAAGATGTTGATTGTCTAATCTGCTTGCAATGTTTAGGTGCAAAGTGACTAATTTTTTTTTCTTGTTTCACTCCACAGTTCCCTTCCACGCCACAGGAATGGCAGACTGTGGCCTCCCACTTTGCCAGCCGTTGGGACTTTCCTAACTGCGGAGGGGCAATTGATGGGAAACACGTCCGCATCGTCCCACCGCCCAACTCGGGGTCCTACTATTATAATTATAAAGGGTTTAATAGTGTAGTGATGTTGGCGGTGGTGTCGGCAACATACGAGTTTATGTATGTGGACGTGGGGATGAACGGCCGGATATCGGATGGTGGGGCCATTACGCACACGGAGTTCTACTGGCGTCTCCAAAGTGGCAGTCTGTGCTTGCCACCTCCAGAGGAGAATGCCGAAGGACTCCCCTTCGTCTTTGTCGCAGATGAAGCGTTTGCGCTGACTCCCCATGTGATGAGGCCGTTCCCGATGAGGACCCTCACCCCGGACCAGAGGGTCTTCAACTACAGGCTGTCCAGAGCCAGAAGAGTGGTGGAGAACGCTTTTGGCATCCTGGCCAGCCGCTTCCGCCTGTTCCTGACGGCATTTAACTTGGCGGAATACAAACTGAACCACATAGTTCTTGCCTGTTGCATATTGCACAACTTCCTCAAAAGACATAACAGGAACTATGTGGTGCCCGTTGGCCCAGATGTGGAGGGCCCTCCAAATGCGGACCTCACAGCCCTTCGAGTGGCACGTCCAGGCTTGCCCCCTCTCAATGCCCGCGTGGTCCGGGACCAATATATGGAATACTTTGTGGGTAGGGGGGCCATTGCTCTGCCTGACGATGTGTGAGAGGCATTTTTTAATAAATCTGATATTTTAACCAACCTCTGATTTCTTGTCATTTCAGTCTTCTTTTTAGCTTATTTTACTTTGTCATTTTTTCCCTTTGCCTTCGACAGTGGTAATGCACTTTCTGGGCAAAAGGAGGTAACAGTCTCTTCTTCCCAAAAAGATTATTCTCATGTGTGTTTGCTACCTAATCTTTGGTCTAGAGAAGGTTTGTCCTGCATAACTGACACCCAAAATACTCCTTTTCAGCACCAGGTCTGACATGTGTGTATTCTCCAAAATGCTGTGCTCCGTGTTTTCGTACAAAGCACTGTGGGTGTCATTTACATAAGTCAAATCCGCTATGCTCTACAAGTGCATTGAAAAAGTTCCCTGGGAAAGGAAATTGCAGTGCAAAGTGGATTTGCCTTTAGTAAATAACACCCATTGCCCCCCATATCCTTTACATTTTACATACATAATGCATTGTTTTATTTAAATAAGGAAGCCACACATTTGGAAAAATAAAAAAGTTTACTTGGAAAACATTCACAAGTGCGTTTACAATCTTCACGCCAAAACTGACAACATCTTGGTTATTTACAACATTATTTACAAAGATTACGCAATTGGTAAAACCAGGCATGGAGCTAAGCAGAACCTATGAAGTAGGAAAGTTCAACTTTGTAAAGTGAAGACAAGATCAGACATGACTATATGTTCAAAGTGTGTTTGATCTTGCCTTCATCACATGGGGGGGTCACCCCCGAAAAGTGGAAATTTGGAACATGCACACAATTTGGTTCTGAAAATGGTCATTAGATGGTAAAACACATGCCTAGAAGCTTCAAAAGTGCCATTTTCCATCATGGGGATGAATGGACGTTTTTTGGGGGTGCAACCCCTTCACCACAACCACTTTCGTAGTTCGTAAAGTGTTTGCACCCCCAAAAAAAACGTTGCCATTCACCCACCATGATGGGAGCTAGCACATGTGGACACAATGTGTGCATGTTCCAAATTTCACACAGTTTTTAAGTTGCAAATGTGTTCAGAAGCTGGCACAAATGTGTGTAAATTACTTGTTGCTTTTTCATATTTTTCCTAAAACATCAATGATGTTCTTCAATTTTTGTTGAACATCATTGATGTTTTGCTTTATGTAATCTAGATCTCGATTGCAGACCATTATCTCTCCGATGAGTACGTGGGCACTCTCTGTGGTAAAGTGCGATTTTTCTTCCACAACATCCACGTCACCTAAAAACCACAAACAAACAAAAATGGGGTGTTGGAAATGAGGCAGCCATACATGGATTAGCTTACCAGTAGCTGTGTTCTCCCACACTCACCTGTTGTGGTGACAATTTCTCCAAGTTCGATGATCTCTTCTTCCTCCTCCTCCTCCTCCTCTGCTTCTGCTCTTTCCCCTTTTTTGGTAGGTGTTGGTTTGGGGGTTTCCTCAGACGGCCCAAGTTTTCGCTCCCCTATGAGAATGTCCAAAAGGAAGATTTAGCAACACAAGCTATTGAGGGCAGAAATAGGAAATGACAAACATTGCTTGAAAGTGACGGACACTATTTTAGTTTGGCCAGTTACAAATGTCAACTACATGAATGAAGTCACTTTGTAAAGGTGCTAAACTGACTAGCTTTTTGGTAGAAGTTTGTGTGATGGAGACCCCCCTCTAGTATCCACTGGAGCACATGTGTGGAAAAGCATAATAAAAAGGGGGTTTGGGTGTCCCAGCACTAGTGCTCTAGAGTCCAGATGGGTAAACAGCTACTGAGTGACCTCTCCTTTACATTGAATAAATTGGCTTTACATTCTTGATGACATTTCTAGTGAGAACAAACTTCCTTTCCCCAAAAAAACACCAAACATCGTATTATAAGTGGCCGAACGATCGAGGTTGCGTACGATCGAATGCACACACACACGACCATGACAGTGGCAGAAAGATCGAGGCTGAGTACGATCGAATGCACAGACGAACCTGAAAGTGGCCATTTTGGAATGTACAACTTGGTAAAAATCAAAACACAATGGAGCAGTATGCAAGCAAGAAATCAAACACAAAACACAACTACTTACTTTTTTGAAGAATTCTCTTGATCTTTCTGTACTGATCGGCCTCCCTCAGTTTCAGGTCTGACCAGCGTTTCCTGAGTTGCTCCTTGGATCGTTGTACCCCAAAATTATTGTACAGCCTTCTCACAACTTTAGACATGATCTTGGCCTTGCGGACATTGGGGTTGAGGTAAGGCCCATACTTCCCATCATAGTCGCTCCTCTTTAATATGTCCACCATCTCCAACATTTCTCCAAATGACATATTGGAGGCCTTGAATTTCAGGTTCCGGGATCGGGACGTTTCTGCCTCCGGACTTTCCTCGTCCTCCTCCTCGTTGGTGGGATATTTGTGGCGCACCTGCTGTGTCCCCGCCATGTGCTCTCCCCACTACGCCGTAAAGAGAAGGGGTGGGGAATAGACGAGAAAGATCGTCAGGGGCGGGCGGAGTTTGAAGCATGCGCAGTGTATATAAAACGTCACACGCCTGTGTCGTAGCCACGATCTGGGAGACGAGGGGAGAGAAAACTCACACGAGACGATCTCTACAAACGAAGGTACAATTTAACGTTGGTACATAACTAGCCTAGACTGATTTGAACTTGAGGCTTCTTTATGGAGAAGATTAGGAGAGTTTAGCCTGACATAATTTTGAGGGTTTTGTGTGTTGTTGTGTCTTGCAGAGATTGATATGAAGGGATTCAACGACATGAGTTTTCTCCCCCTCTTCATTGCCAAATACAGGGATTTTCCCATATTGTGGCAGGGTATACACCCACATTACACCAACAAACCAAAGAGGCACGCAGCCCTGGAGGAACTTGTGGAATTTGTCAAGCCAAGGTTCCCCACGGCAACTGTTGATGATATTAGAAAGAAAATTGGCAGCCTGAGGAGTGCGTATATCAGGGAGAGGAAGAAGGTCGTGAAGTCTGAGGAAACTGCAACTTCAGCAGATGAGGTCTATGTCCCCAAGCTCTGGTACTATCAGAGTCTCCATTTTCTGAAGGACCAGGCTGATGTCACGGAGCCAACCTCAACTCCTCCTTCCACGCTTCCTTGCGCACAGCCCACCCCTGATGAGGCTTCCGAGGAGCAACCTGGGCCTTCCAGTCTGGAAGAGGTGGAGGAGCCCAGCTTGTTCCAGGTATAGTAGTTTTGCTACCATTTAGGGGAATAATGAATGATGTTCACTTAATTCAGGATCGCCAATTGCTTAGTTCCTAACGTGTTTGACCTATCAACAGACAGTGGTGTTGGAGACATTTGGGGCCAGAATCTAAACTGCTGGGCTGAGAATTGTATGGTTTTCTATTTGTAAACATTTTGCACCAGTCACTAGATGAGAATTGTGTGTGTTTGATGAACAAATAACTGAAACTATGTCCCTTTTTCCTACACAGGAAGACCTCAGCCAGGAGGTGGCTGTGGAAGGTGGCAGTCAGGAGGAGGCAGGGGTTAGTGGCAGCCACCAGCTGGGTAGTGGCAGCCAAGAGGGGGCTAGGCCTCGGAGCCTGACTGACACCCAAACCCCTCCCCTCCGCCCTCCGTACAAAAGGGCGAGAAGGGGGGGTTATGCGGCACAGTCAGCGCTCCGGATGATAAGAGAGGCTTCAGACTCCCTACATGCCACACCCGCCGACGAGGAGACCTTTGGCTCGGTGGTTGTCACAAAAATGATGGGTATGGAGGTGAGGCAACGCAACATGTGTGAGGGGCTCATCCTCCATGTCCTAAATAAGGGTAGGGCTGGGGAGATGACCCCAGTCACACATGTTTGCCATAGCTACCATGCTCCACCTCCTCCTCCTCCTCCTCCTCCTTCTGCCACCCCACCAGCACGACAGCCACAGCGTGCAAGGAAGCGTGGAAGGAAGACCTGAGAGTGACGACCTGCAATCAGTCTGGTCTGAGAGAAGATGGAGCCTCTCGTAGTACCAGAGCCTGGGGACCTAGATGGCATCTGCTGCAGTTCCGGATACTTTGGACTTCACAACCAGATTGCACTCCCCTTAATATACGTACTCCTCAGGCCCCCAATTTTCTACGCTTGAACAATGATGGTTGCCGTGGGGGGCCAAGGCTTTGCAAATTCCCCAAGTTTCACCATGGCTGCGTTCCTCTTTGGTTTGTTGGTGTGACCTAAATAAAGGTTTTTTTTGATTTGAAATAATCATTGACTATTGTGTTTTACTTTGCTACAATGACAGTTTTTCTTTGAGTAGGCTGGTACATTTCACTAATCCTAAAGTAGAATTAACAAGGGGCAACAACAACAAACAACCTCCTAGTAAATTTAAGCAAGAAATACAAATGTAAATAATGTGTTTTTGGTAATTTGAGACACACAACCCCCCTCCAAAAAAAAAAAAAAAAAACATTCAAATATGTATTCCCCAAAAAAAAAAAAAAAAGACAAATCATGGTAAAAAAATAACAAAGATTCTTTTCCGTTCAGAGTAAAAATAAACATGTAGTGTATAAATGCTGCAAAGTAATAAAGAAGTAAGTTTGTGAGAAGTGCGGGTGAATAGGAGCAGCTAAAAGATGTCATTCTTGTTGCATTGTAAAGAAAAAGAGAATGCGCTGCATTAAAGACATTTTAACATTGCAGCGTGACGAATGTGCTGTGTCGATTAGGAAAGGTAGTTTTACCTGACCGAGCGCTTCCGTCACAGAATTTCTTCTGAGCATGCGTAGCACTTTGTCCGTCGGACAAGCGTACACACGCTCGGATTTGGTGTGATCGGACCGGGTTGACGGGAAATCTTTCCAGCAGGAGATAAGACTTTGTCCGACGGACAAACCGACGAACACTGTCCGATGGTGCATACACACGGTCTGATTTTTCAACAACCTTGTCCGATCGGACCAAATTGATGAAAAAGTCCGACCGTGTGTATGGGGCTTTAGTTGAAATTCGATATTTGTAGTTGGATTTACTAACGATTCGTAACTATTCGTAACGACTCGTAACAATTCGTAACTTGAAATTGAAATTCGATATTTGTAGTTGGATTCAAATTGTTCTCTTTGTTATGAGAACCGACAATTCATTAGCCGCGTTAACGATTCGTAACGATTCGTAACTTTACTAACGATTCGTAACGATTCGAAAAAAAATTTACGATTCGTACGAAATTCGTATTTCGTACGAATTCGAACGGAATTTCGTATACGAATTACGAATTTTTTTATATACGAAACGGGACGAAAGGAAGCAAAACTAATTTTTTGACAGTTCCCATGTCTAGAGAATATTGCATTCTCTTTTACCTCCGCTTTTGGGAAAATATATGCACTCATAATCCACTTGATCATTTGATCACCCATGCCCACAAATCTCAAAACTTCAAACAGGAAGGACCATCTCACCCTGTCAAATGCCTTCTCCGCGTTAGTGCTCAAGAAAACACAGGGGGTACTTGTCTTATGGGCATGTTGGACCAAGTTAAGTACTTTAATAGTGTTATCCCTCGCCTCCCGCTAGGGAATAAACCCTACTTGATCCAGATCCACCAGCTGACTAAGCAGTGGCTGAATTCGTGATGCTAAAATTTTAGTAAAAAGCTTCAAATATACGTTTAGCAATGAGATCGGCCTATAACTGCTGCATTCCGACGGGTCCTTCCCTTCCTTCGGGATCGCCGTAATATACGCCAAAAGTGAATCCGGTGGGAATGCAGCAGTTTGGCCTAAGGCATTGAAGACCCTTACCAACTGGTTGTTTAGCTGTAGTGAAATTTTTTTATAATATTGTAAAGTGAAGCCATCCGGGCCAGGGGCCTTCCCTGGCTTCACCGTTTTTATCACTGCATTCAATTCCTCCACCAAAATAGGGGATTCCAATTTACCACGTTCTAAGGATGGTAACCTTGAGAGTCTTGCCGAGGAGAGATATTCCTCCAATACCGATGTTGGCGTCGGCATTGATTCCAAATTATACAGTGAGGAATAATATTCTCCGAATATCTAAGCTATCCCTTTCGACTGAGAAATTAATTGCCCATGCTTCCCCTTTATTTGAGGTATATATGTTGTCATGCTTTTTTCTTTAAGTTTACCTGCTAGTAATTTGGTGCATTTATCTCCTAGTTCGTAAGCTGTCTTCCTGCCTTTCTGTATTATTGCTTTAGCTTTAAACTGCATAATGCCGTGAGCTGGCGCCTCAAGTACTCTAGATCTCTACCCATAGAGGATATCTGCGTCCTCTTGTGCTGAAGTTCCAGTTCCTGAATCTCCTGTAAAAGTTTCTTGACTTGTTTTTCTCTTTCTTTCTTTAGTTTAGTACCATATTTAATCAGGATGCCCCTGATTACTGTTTTGTGGGCCTCCCACACTATACCGGGATTACTTCCAGGGGTGTCATTTATCTGAAAGTAAGCCTCAATTTCTTTTGCTACTTCTTCCTGAATTTCAGGATTCTGTAGCAAGCTCTCATTCAAGCGCCACCTTCTATCCGGGGCGCACCCCGCACCAGAAAGTGATAGACACAAGGTAATCGGGGCGTGGTCTGATCACGTTATGCTTCCTATAGTAACCTCTTGGGCAGCAATTTTTCAATCGTGTTTTTTTTTTTAAAAAAACAGTTTCATGACTATAAAACAAAAAAAACACTAAAGATAACCGGATTTTTTTGGAAAATGTGAAAGATCATGTTACGCCAAGTAAATAGATACCTAACATGTAACGCTTTAAAATTGCGCACACTCGTGTAATGGCGCCAAATTTCAGTACATAAAAATCTCCATAGGTGGTGCTTTACATTTTTTTTACAGATTACATGTTTAGAGTTACAGAGGAGATCTAGTGCTAGAATTATTGCTCTCGCTCTAACAATCACAGCGTATGTAACCTGTGTGTATCTGGCTCTGATACTAGGCAGTGCCTCACCAGCCACTGACCTCACCGCACGTCCCTGCCTAGGATGTAAACCCAACCCTGAATAAGTGTATGTATGGATGTGTTAGCAGGGCAATAACTTCTCTGCAGGATGTGGAAACCTTGCAAGAAGATCTGAACAAATGAATGGGGTGGGCAACTACATGGCAAATGAGGTTTAATGTAGAAAAATGTAAAATAATACATTTGGGTGGCAAAAAATATGAATGCAATCTATACACTGGGGGGGAGAGCTTCTGGGGGAATCTAGGATGGAAGAGGACCTGGGGGTCCTAGTAGATGATAGGCACAGTAATGGCATGTAATGCCAATCTGCTGCTAACAAAGCAAACAGAATATTGCCATGCATTAAAAAGGGGATCAACTCCAGAGGTAAAACGATAATTCTCCTGCTCTACAATACACTGGTCCGGCTGCATCTAGAGTCTGCTGTCCAGTTCTGGGCACCAGTCCTCAGGAAGGATGTACTGGAAATGGAGCGAGTACAAAGAAGGGCAACAAAGCTAATAAAGGGTCTGGAGGATATTAGTTATGAGGAAAGGTAGCGAGCACTGAATTTATTCTCTCTGGAGAAGAGGCGCTTGAGAGGGGATATGATTTCAATTTATAAATACCATACTGGTGACCCCACAATAGGGATAAAACTTTTTTGCGGAATGGAGTTTAACAAGACTGGTGGCCACTCATTAAAATTAGAAGAAAAGAGGTTTAACCTTAAACTGCGTAGAGGGTTCCTTACGGTAAGAGCGGCAAGGAGGTGGAATTTCCTTCCAGCGGGGGGCATCGATAGTTTCAAGAAACTATAAGATAAGCGCCTCAACGTACATACAGGGATATACAATGTAATATTGACATAATCACACACATAGGTTGGACTTGATGGATTTTTTTCAGCCTCACCTACTATGTTAGGGACCTTAGATTGTGCGTTGCTTGAGGGTAGGGTCTGATATGAATGTACAGTATGGAAAGCGCTGTAAATAAATAAATAATAATAGCCAGGAAGGCGATTGAGGCCAATCTGGGGTTGTGGTGTGTGACTGAGGTATTATTTACAAACTGTCCCCAGATCAGATAAGGTGCAATGATGACAAATGGAGCAGCCATGTGCTCCGCCACACTCCAGTAAATGCATATAGCAACGCTGCAGCCAACTCCATATATTTTTGTTTTTCTGTAAACAAGTACAAAACACCAGCCTCATTGAAGTGTGAACAATTCCCCAACATTACTAGCAGTACCATACACTGTATAGGCCAGCTAGGTACTTAGGAAACAGCTATGGAAATCCATTGGGAGACCGTGCAGTACACAACTGAACCACCGGGGGCGATATATTTGGCTACACTACATGTAATGGACATGAGTTCTTCTATGAGTATGAGTATACATGTTTGTAAATATTTGTATGAATATAGAAAACGTCCTGTTTCACAGATTATTACTAAACGTAATTGCTTTGTATGACTAACGTAAGGTATGATATACACAAACGAGAACGTCGTATTGCAAATGAGACTACAGTTCCCATGATGCACTGAGGGTGTACCCGGATGTAAACTCTGCACGGCATCTGATGACAAGACCGAGATCCGTGATTGGAAGGGTGATCTATACGGAGCGGCGGCGTGTGTGCTGTGAGATCTGTACAATTCTATCATCTCCTTCCATCTGCTGCCCCTGACGAGCCGTCTACCCGGGTCCTCCGAGAGAGGCTGGGCGAACCTACCGACATGGGCGACAAGGAAGGTGAGACTACAGGCTGCTGAGCTTTCCCTGGGTTCTGCTGCTGTGTCTTCTGCAGTATTCAGGGTTCTGCTCTGTCCCCCGTGGTCCTGCTCTGTCCCCCGTGGTTCTGCTCTGTCCCCCGTGGTTCTGCTCTGTCCCCCGTGGTTCTGCTCTGTCCCCCGAGGTTCTGCTCTGTGACCCGTGGTTCTGCTCTGTGACCCGTGGTTCTGCTCTGTCCCCCGTGGTTCTGCTCTGTCCCCCGTGGTTCTGCTCTGTCCCCCGTGGTTCTGCTCTGTCCCCCGTGGTTCTGCTCTGTGACCCGTGGTTCTGCTCTGCCCCCCCGTGGTTCTGCTCTGCCCCCCCTGTGGTTCTGCTCTGCCCCCCCGTGGTTCTGCTCTGCCCCCCCGTGGTTCTGCTCTGCCCCCCCGTGGTTCTGCTCTGCCCCCCCGTGGTTCTGCTCTGCCCCCCCCCCCCCCCGTGGTTCTGCTCTGCCCCCCCCCCGTGGTTCTGCTCTGTCCCCCGCGGGTTCTGCGCTCTGTCCCCCAACCCCCGCCCCCCTGTTTCCCCTGGTCTGCCTCTGCGATTCTACACTGTTCCCTGGGCTGTTCTCATTTCTTCTGCTGTTCCCTGTGTCCCGCGCTGTTCCCCCCTCTGTTTATGGGGTGCTGTGCTGGCTATTGTCTGCTTTTCCGGGTTCCTTCACTTTTCCCCGGATCTTCTGCTATTCCTCGGGTACTGCCATGTGCCCAGGGTCGTCCACCGTTCCAGATTCCTCTGCTGAGGGTTTACAGTTGTTTTTCCTTTTTGTTAATTTTGTGTTCATAGTTTCATAGTTAGTAAGGTTGAATAAAGACATCAGTCCATCCCAGTTCAACCTGAGCGAGTGTCTACAATTGTCCCCATCCCTGTACATTGCACACTCACATCAGTCCCTACCCTCAAGGAGCCCACAATCCAAGGTCCCCATTCATATACTAGGGCCAATTTTTGGACAGAAGCCAATTAACCTACCTGCATGTCTTTGGATTGTGGGAGGAAACCGGAGTACCCGGAGGAAACCCACGCAGGCACAGGGAGAACATGCAAACTCCAGGCAGGTAGTGTCGGGTTGGGATTCGAACCAGCGACCCTTTTTACTGCTAGGTGAGAGTGCTAACCACTACACCACTGTGCCGTGTTGTTTCTCTGCAATTTCTGGGGTTCAGCTCTGTTCCTGAGGTGGATCGGGGCTTCTCTGTGCAAAACCATTGCACAGAGTGGGTAAGTATACCATGTTTGTTGTTGTGTTTTTTTTTTTGTTTTTTTAAATGATGCCTTTAGAATCATTTGAATCCTAAATAAAAATTAAAGAGTGTTGTGTTTTTTAAACCTAGGATCCGGAACATTTAAACGAAACAAACATGACTTTAAACCGTCCCAGAGGAAAGATGGGAAAGGAAGTACCATTGACTCTTCATCACCAGTGATACTTGCTTTTCAATGTAAATATATTTTTGCCACATTATTTGTTGAGTAGATTTTTACATTTAGCCATCGTTATCCATTCAATGTGTTTTATTGGAAGACCCAATATACAGGTAATTGAACATCCACATTGCTTATTTTGCGAGATAAAAAGTTACTGCATAACATTCAGTCTCATTAGGGTGTTCACAGTGGCCAGCAATACAAGTGATGCCTGAAAAGCCCAACATCCTAACTCAACTATACATAGAGAAACAATCTGAACCCAAGTGGCTCAGGACAGATATTATTGGGAAAGAGACAAGAGAAGGAGCTGAGATGGTGGTGGGAGGGTTCCTCTGAGCCAAGGAGAGTTATTTCAGACCCCATAGGCCAGTAGGGTGTAGATGTCACAAGTACATCAGATGATAATAAAATTGTGCAGGAAGTGTGAGCCACACAGATCCCAGGATGTTTGTTTTTATTTTCAATTTATACACAGTGTCTAATAACCTCACTGTTGGGCCCCTTTCACTTGATTGGACTGATCGGGTCTGCCTGTCCATTTTTCAGGCAGGCCCGATCGGGCCACCCTTTGTCCTCTATGGGGAGGCGTATGTCGGCGTGACATCCCATCCAACAAAATCTGCTGAACACAGACAGTTGGCGATACGCTCGCCATCCGTCCAGCGATTTGGATCGGATGAAAAGGCGGTCCATTTTCTTCCGATCTTTCCATAGAGGAGAGCAGAACTATGACAGGTCCATCTCTACACAGTGAGCAGAAATGGACCTGTCATCCTCCACATCAGTGGAGATCAGAAGATCGCTGCTGAGCAAGCAGAGTCTGTCAAAACGTATCCACTCCGTGTGAAAGGGGCCTTCTTTTTCATTGGAAAATGGAAGTCCAATGAAATTTAGCTTAATGCTTACAGATATACAGTATAGGTGCGCTATCCCTTTAAACTTTTGAATCAGTATCTAGTAGTGCAAAACCATTAATAAATATCAATAGATACCACAATTACTGTGCTAATTTAAGAAATAAAAAAAATATATATCAAACAATAAAATAACATCAGTATCATCTGTGCAAAGAAATAAGTAAAAAGTGCTATGTGCAATAAAGTGGCATGCTGTAGAATTCACATCAGCAGAGTTAATCGAAAATATTTCTGATCAGGGTGTCTTCTGCAAGCTGTTAGCAGCTACTTTGATGTACCGTCATCCACCACATGAGCACAGATTAGGGTAGATCTTCAGCAAGGTATTTACAGCTACTTCCGTACACTGTCACCCACCATGTGAGCACTCAGCCTGCTTATCGGAGGTTAAGGCCCTGGGTTGCAGGCCAAATATCGAATTATGATATCGCATGGGCAGTCCGCATACTGTCAGAATGGATCTCGGATGATTAGTCCTTTTCTAGCAGATCCCCTACAGTCACGTTCACAGATCACTGGTACCTCAATAATTGAAAGCAGCCAGACTCGCAATCATATACAAAGAGCTCTATAGTGCATTATAAAACATATTTATTAAAAGATTATGCACTTACACAATTGTAATTGTCTATAGATTCAACATAGACCTTCACGGCTGAGCATGATATCACTGTCAAGACTCTGGCCCAATGCATTTCCCTCAATAGTGACCTCAGGGAACAGTGGAAGTCTAGCTTTAACATCATATAGTGAAAGAGATTTAAGCAACCAGGCGTCTGCAGTGGTTTGTTTAGTTACCATCAAAACATCTCATAAGTCCAAATTGATGCCTTGAGAGGACTAAACTGTCGGGCAAGTCCTCCATGTATGTAGATAGGATCCTGAGTCTGAGTAGCTGTGGAAGTAGCTCGCTGTGCAACCCGGGGTGAAATAAGCAAGATGGGTAGGGACCAATTACCAGATATAAAACTTTATAGATTGTTTTCAAGACTAGGACACTGAGAGCGTGACTTGGTGGTGTCCCAAATGTGGATCATTTTCTGGTTGTATTTTAATATTGATGTGCCACCAATCTCCCACTTTACCACTCCATATAGGTGTAAGGAGTTGTACAGCAAAGTGAGCAAGCCTGGGGAATGTGGGTTGCCTCTGTATTTCTGTTCAAGGAAGTCAGAGACCCTTCATTTATGGGGGATTGGATCATAGAGGTAACAGAGCACTTTATTTGCAAATACCGGGACAGTTCCATTTTGGGAAGCTTATAGGCGGTTTGTAAAACATGAAACAATTTCACACCATCTGTTGTAATGAGGCTGTGAAAACAAGTGAGTTTGGAACCAATCCAATGTGTATACTGCAGGCTCCTCTAAACCAGGAAGGAGGGAGGGATTGATGAGAAAAGACATCAGGGGCAGATTAGGTGACAGGAGACCTCCCAAGTATTTGGGGATATATGCAGTTTCAGATAGCGGACTGTGGTAGGGTTCTCTATAAAAGAACTGTCCTTCAAGAGGAGCCGCAGCAAATGGTCTATCCCCAGGAACGATTGCGTCAAGTGATACCTATATAGGCATTTTAGTAACAGCAAGATATTTGGTTAGATAGGCCAGTTAGGATGTCTACTCTTGAAGATGGGGAACTGCTAACCCACCATACATCGTAGCAGCCTCCTTCATTTAGGGCCAAATGCAGGCAAGTGTCATGCTCCCATATCCAATGTGTATAGCCTTTTTTTTTTTTTTTTTTTTTTTTTTTTTTTTTTTAGACCGCTACCTTCATCTTTTTAAGGCCAAATACATGTCAGACTCTGATTGTGCTACCATATCCAGCTGCCCTCTGTTTTGTATGGCCATTTCTAAACCCAACCACATACATTAACATTAGGCTTGATCTATTCTTTTAGTACCAGCAGTCTGCATGCCTACCTGACTGCATATAAACAAAGTTGTTACAGGTAGGCCTTTGCACTGCATAGATGTTGAGTCTTCAAATGGACCTGTATGTTTGCCATATTGGGAAAAGTTGCATGATTGCTTTAGAGGAGACAGTGTCAGCAGCTTTTACTAACCCTCCACTATCACCCGTGATCTTTGTCACTACAGCTGGTGCTGATGGGCATGGGCTAACATAGAGCGAAAAGGTTATCAACAGTCAACCAGTCATCAGACCTGAGTAGAGGGAGCTTATGTAATATGTGGAACCCTTCCCCACTCCTGGGAGACTGCGGCACCGTCCCTCGGAAGTTCAGCCCCCCTCCTCCTTCCTCGGCCATGGGCCAGTTAGAAAGCTCAGCGTGCTTCGTGCATGCGCAGTAGAGAACCGGCTGTAAAGCCGAAAGGCTTCACTGCCTGTTCAATTATGATGATTGGCGGCAGCTGCAGCACCTGACAGCTGATCCAAAAATCGGCTGGGGTGCCAACACTGCAAGCTCCCTGGACAGGTAAGTGTCCATATATTAAAAGTCAGCAGCTACAGTATTTTGTAGCTGCTGACTTTAAAAAATAAAATAAAATAAAAAGCAGCAGCATAATTTTTCTACTTTTACTTGTATAATCATCCCTTTTTTTTTTTTCTCTTGATAAATGGAGGCAATAAAGTTGCTACCGTGGAGGTGGAGCCAAAATCCTTGTTGGCAATACCATTAAATTATGTAGCATGATTTTAGGCAAAGGCCGTTCATGAATATTAACTGAAAAGCAAGGGCCAGGGAAAAGTGCCCAGCAGCTCATAACCCACAAGGGATTGTTATAAAACCCACCACAAAGCCAATATAAATTGTAAAGATGTTAAAACAGGCTACATAAGATCTCCTCAATCCCTGTCAAATGCCCTCTAAAAAGTGATCCTCTGCAGAGTGCTCTTCAGAGGGAAAAGCCTGTATAAAATGTGCCAAGTGTGGTGGCAATAATTTTATTGGTATGGATAAAAGGGACTCAAGGAAATTGAAATGTAGCAAACTATAAAACATAATTGCAGAGATAAAAAGTAAAACCTGAAAGACAAAATATAAACAATAAGGCGGATAGCCCAATTGACTGTATATGTGTATACATTGCCACTGATTACTAGCTAGAAGGTGCAGCTTGAAGCAGCCATGGATGATTGCTGTGACACTGTGAAAACAAAAGGGGAAGGAAAAGTGCAACCTCCATAGTGTAGTAAACGGGTGAACAGTATTTATTAATGAATAAAATTGCGCTCACAAAAGTGGTACTTGTGAAAAGAGTCAAAGCTGCCGCCTCTTGAACCTGGAGCTGCTGCAGAAAGGCACAGGCAGGAGGCAGACACCCCGACCAGGGATGGAAGCCAAAGCATAGATGGCAAGGATGTTCACCTTGTTTACTACACTATGGAGACTGCTCCTTGTATTTTCCCTTTTGTTTTTATGAATAGAATGTTCATGAATTTTATCCTAGATATGTAACAGTTTTTAATTTACTTTCTTTATATACTTTTTCCAGCTTTTCAGCATGAACTGGATGCAAGGCATGACAAATATGAGCGGCTTGTGAAGTATAGCAGAGACATAACAACTGAAAGCAAGAGAACAATATTCCTTTTACATAGAGTTATCAGGTATTTTTGTATTCAGATTATCATGGTTTACAAGTAATTACTACTTTTTAGCTATCTCTTCAGGTATATTTATATTATGTGTAAATTTTCCAAGGACGACCTTAAAGTGGTGGTACGGCCAAAATTATACTTTTTAAATTAAAATAACCCTATAATACACAAGCTTAATGTATTCTAGTAAAGTTAGTCTGTAAACTAAGGTTTTGTTAGGTTATTACAGCATTTTGTAACTTTATAAACTTGCAGCAGACCGTGGCCATCTTAAGTGTGGGCATATGAAGCCAGACTGTATTTCTTCCTGGATCTCAGCCTTGCAGATCTCGCACATGCTCAGTGCATCACAAGCAGTGTAATAGGTTTCAGGTCAGGTTTCCATAGCAACAGCAGTGTCGGAGGAAGTTTCCGCCCCTTAGCTATGCACACCTCTCCTCCCGTCCTCCCTCCAGGAACTAGGAAATATATACAGCATGTACAACAAGAAATACAGAAATTACCACCCCTCCCCACTCTGCACATTTATCACCCCGCATTGAATCGCATCGCCCCCAGCACATCAAATCGCATTGCCCCCAGCACAGCACATTGCCACCATCTCATCTCCCCCCCATCAGATCAAATTGCCCCCATCAGATCATAGTGCCCCATCACATCAAATTGCCCCCATCACATCAAGCTGTCACTGTTCTAACATTGGCCCCATCGCATCACACTTCTCTTGTCTAAAATATACGATGCTGCACTTCTTATCCTCCTCCTGCCGCTGATCTTGTTGCTTAGGATACTAAGGTAACAATTATAGGTCGACCGATATGGGTTTTTCTCTGGCTGATGATGATATTTAGAAATCGGGGGGGTGGCGATGGCTGATATTTTTTGGCAGGTGGCACTGGTTGCAAGCTTGCTTCCGAGCCACTGCTGTGTATGTCCATTCACACAAAGAGCTGCGGCTCTGCCCCTCCTTCCCTCATTGGCTTACTGACTGTGATTGACAGCAGTAGGAGCCAGACAATACTTGGCTAATGAGGGAGAGTCCCCGGAGAGCCGAGGCTCTTGTGCACATTACTGGCTTGCAATGGGGCTGAGGTAAGTATCAGTGGGTGCTGCTGCACGGTGAAGGTGCCTTTTTAGAACCACTTTAATATCATTATGCTTCTACAGTTGCATTAGCACAACAATGCACAGAATAATGTGACCCATCCAAGTTCTGCTCTTTGTTATTCCTTCTCATTTGACTGACAGTGAAATTTTAATAAAACAAATTACACATGGCTGATAAAAGAGCCGCAGACTGGGATGATTAGGGTGGGGATAGAACTGCCCTATTACTCGCCCAGTTGCTGGCAAAAAATGAAAATAATTGCTACAGAGAACTTCCCATGAAGGAATAATTGCAGCCATCCCACATATTACAACACCTTTTATAACGTTCCACTTACTGTATGCTTAAGAATACACTCTCTACAAGATGAAAAACGGATAATATGAATGATGCCAAATGTAACACAAATTTGCAAATAGAGTATGTATGCACAGAGTGAAAAAAATTATACTTTAGTATCAGTTTAATTATTTTTATAACTAAAACAAATTACGATGGCAAGGACATAGTTATTAAAATTCTTAAGTTAAAAATACGGTATCGGGGGGCGTGGCCTGACGCTGTATGGGGTAGGAAGTGTTAGCCCTGAGCTCCGTCCAGAGATCCTGTAATTACTCCTGGAGCACCTGTAAAAATACCAACACATAACCTGTAAAAGGTACCTGGGCATCTTCCCTGCACTCTGGCTGACCCCTGGAGACCCTCGGCTTCTCAGCGGCCCGCGCGGAGCGGCGATCCCCCACTCGGCGGCCGGCAGCTTTAGGAAAGTCCCCGGCTTCGGCCTAGTCCTGGAGCCGGCGGCCATCTTGGTACACCCAAAACTCCGGCCAAGGCTGTATTCGGGCCCTGCGGCCTACAGGGCCATCCTACACTAATAAGGCACTATTTACACAGACACCCCAGACCCCTGAGGTATGTCACCAACGAAATCGCAGAAAGCGGCGGCGGCAAAACTTGAACAGTTCCGCAGGCAGGAAAAGGACAATATGGAGGAAGATGGAGCTCCAGAGAAGGTAGGGGGGGGTGAACGACCGACCAGTGACACCGACAGACTGCTGGAAGCGATTACTCTATGCAGAACTTCGCTTACAGCGCAAATTGAGGAGGTAAAGGTGGACATTTCCCTTATTAGGCAAGACTTTCAAAAGCTCAGGGGTCGGGTGAAGGAGGCCGAGACTAGGCTGAGCACAGTGGAGGACGCCATTCCACCCCTGCAGACATCCTCAGACCGCATGCAACAGCAGATCCGCCAACTCCTAATTAAGCAAGATGATATCGAGAACAGACTGAGAAGATGTAACTTACGCTTTATAGGTCTGCCAGAGGGGACTGAAGGAAAGGACACTACTACGTTCCTGGAACAACTCCTCATTACTACCTATGGGAGAGACTCCTTCTCCCCCATGTTCGCAGTGGAACGGGCGCACCGCATGCCAGCCAGACCCCCCCCCGCAGGGAGCCCCCCCCCGCACATTCATAGCTAAACTCCTCAATTATAAAGACCGGGATGCAGCTCTGAGAATGGCAAGAGAGAAAGGCAACATTCCAGTGGGAAATGTTAAAGTGGCCATTTTCCCAGACTTCTCAGCGGAGATACAACGTCGCCGTCAAAACTTTATGGAAGCCAAACGCAAGCTAAGGAATCACCGGTATAAATACTCCATGCTCTTTCCCGCCCGCCTCCGAGTGGAACATGATGGCCGCCCGATATTCTTTGAGAATCCAGAGGATGTCATCTCCTGGCTGGAGCAACGAGCCCCTCCTGAAAGAGCCGAATGATCCAGACCCAGGTACTCAGCTTGGACCCCTTTTTTTTTTCCCCCATTTTTATGATTATTTTTCTTTTCTCCTTTTTCTGTACTCACAACCGTCACTAGTATAACTCCCTATTCTCCCAGAACAGCAGAAAAGTGTCGCTCTTTCAATCACATGGGAAACTTACTATGACATACCCACTTATAGCCATGGAACATTCAGCGCCATACACAGTGGACTTCTGTTGGCATTGGGGAACCAGTAATACCTTAATGTGAGTACAGAAAATGAATCTCAGGGATTTGAAGTACAGGAGCCGTATTGATCCTACCTGTTACATTACTGGAATTTACATACTATTCAAGACCACACTGTTTAAGGAGCTGTGGTGAAGCAGAGTCCTACCAATCTCATGCAGCGTGCAGCGAGACTTTACCCCACACACCACTGGGAGTCGCTATTACGCAATCCGGGGCTTCTTCTGGAGATTGTTGGTTACTATTTGTGGATTGCAGGATGATGGAGGAACTCCGATTCATCTTGACCTATTGACATGGATGTCATCCCCAGTTCGACCTGAAATCCAGGAACTCAGCCCACTGTATTACCTATTATGCATATATTGGAAGTCAGCGTATTTCCCAGTTGGACAGCACCAGTTAAGGGAACAAGCCCGCACCAGTTGGATAGGGTGCAGGGCAGGGAGGGGGGTGGGAGTTATTTCAGTTATTGTTTTGATGGTTTTCTTTGTGCATACTAAATTCAGACAGCAGGTATCACCTCATGGAAAATGTTTATGTGAATGTTTATATACGCTATGGGAAATAATCCTATTGAGGCTGGGCTTGGGCACCGTGTACCCAAGTACCACGCGCATGAGGCAAATGTTGCCAAACATGACTATGCAAAATGATCCACGAAGCTCCAGTCCATGGCATCTTTAAAGTTTATCACATGGAATGTGAGGGGCGTTCGCGAGAAAATTAAGCGAGCGGCGGTCCTCACATTCCTCAAGAAACAATTCGCAGATGTGATAGCATTGACAGAAACGCATGTTGAGGGGAGCATCCAGATGGCACTTCGCCATCCATGGATTGGGTGGGCGTTCCATTCTACCCACACATCCCATGCTAGAGGTGTCTCCATTTTGATTGCTAAATCAGTTCATTTTGAGTTGTGTGAGTTGTCCACTGACACGCAGGGACGTTACGTATTCCTCTTAGCCAAGCTATATGGTGAACCCCTCCTTATACTGGCGTTCTACGTGCCTCCCCCGTTCAATATCACTATAATACGGGAGGGATTGTCCTTTATGGCCCGTCATCCTACAATACCTGCAGTCTGGATGGGTGATTTCAATACCACGCTAAACCCAACTCTGGACAGGCTGCAATTGACTTCGCCCATCGTGAACACACCTACTGAAACCAAACTCTCTAGACTCATTTCCACCTTTCATTTAACAGACACGTGGCGCCACAAATTCCCGCACACACGGTCCTACTCTTGCTTTTCATCTACATACAACTCCATGTCCCGTATAGATTTCATACTCATATCCCATAGTTTAACACCACGACTGCTGGAGGCAGCATTCTGTCCCAGGACACTTTCGGACCACAGTCCCTATTGGATAACTCTGAGCATCCCTATTGATAAGCCACCAAGGACTTGGCGTTTGAACCCGTTCTGGCTCACACTCCTACCGGAAGATGATGAGCTTGAGAACAAATTTAAATTGTACTTTACGGAAAATGATGACTCAGCGTCACCCTCTGCAGTATGGGACTCATTTAAGTTATTCGCTCGTTCAATGTTAATTACAGACATCAATAAGATCAAGGCGGACGCTGCCGCTGCCCTCGGTAAGGCAATGGCGGACTTGTCCACCACTGAGCGCGATTTTGCCACTGATCCAACTCCCACGAAGGCCAACACGCTCAAATTACAAACTAGAGTAGCCACCCAACTCCAATTCCAAAAGGCAAGGCAAAAACTTTTTTTCTCCAAGCAGAAGATGTTTGAACATGGGGAGAAAGCAGGCAAGTTACTGGCGTACTTAGTACATAGTGAAGATAGACCCCCGGTGGTAATTACACTGCATGGCCCCGGAGGACAAGAAATCACAGATCCACCCACAGTAGCTTCCATGTTCAGAGTTTTTTTTGCTGACCTTTACAAGGCAACAGCTCCCACTGAGACAGACTCGATGTCCCTCTTTTTTGAGGGTCTCGATCTTCCACAGCTATCAAACAAACAAATTGACATCTTGGAGGCACCCCTCACCGCGGACGAAATAACGACAGCCATAGCTAGTTTCGCCAGGTCTAAATCCCCAGGTTCGGACGGACTCCCAATTGAATTCTATTCCCAATTCAGTGACACACTTATCCCCAAATTACTGGCATTATACAACCATCTCTTTGAGTCCCGAGTGCTACCCCCATCCATGACAGAGGCAACAATAGTATTAATTCCTAAACCAGGGAAGGACCCGGGATACCCGGAGTCTTACCGCCCCATATCCTTGCTACAGGTTGACGTTAAAATATTAGCCAAGGTCTTATCCACTAGGCTCAATCAGGTCATACTATCATTGATCCACACAGACCAGGCAGGCTTTATGCCTGGTAGGAACACCTCATTTAACCTTAGGAAACTTTACATAAACATACAAGCCACACATGAAGAGGTGGGATCACGGGTAGTGGTGACTCTAGATACAGCAAAAGCGTTTGACTCAGTGGAGTGGAGTTATCTTTGGAGATGCTTGGAAGGCTATGGCTTTGGTCCCAAATATATCCAGTGGGTTCAATTACTGTATCAGGCACCTACGGCCAAGGTGGTGGCTAATGGGTGGCAGTCTCGAATGTTTGACCTCACCAGAGGCACGAGACAGGGATGCCCCCTATCCCCGTTACTATACGCCCTAGCGGCAGAACCCCTTGCGATATCCATCCGAGCAAATCCAGAGATTAGAGGACTGAGAATGGGCTCCTTAATTGAAAAAATTAGTATGTATGCAGATGACACATTATTATACTTAGCTGATTCAGGTCCGTCACTGCAGACTGCACTCCACACGATTGAACACTTCGGAATCTTCTCGGGGCTTAAAATTAACTGGGACAAATCTCAAATCCTGCCACTCGACAGTTTCCCGCCCCTGGAATCCCAAGCCAGTCTACCATTACAGAGAGTCGCTGTCATCAAATACTTAGGGATACATATATCTAGATCCCCTATAGACTACATTTCCCTGAACATAGAACCTCTTATCTCCTTGGTTAAAACTAAAGTAAGGATTTGGTCTCGACTCCCACTTGGGATTTGGGGTCGCATAAATTTAATTAAAATGGTCCTGCTTCCCAAGATACTCTATGTACTATGGCATACCCCCATATATCTCCCCCTGAAATATTTTAAATCTCTGGAGGCCCTTTTAAAACCCTTTGTGTGGGGGGCCAACAGACACAAACTAGCGTGGCAGACCCTTAAGAATCCAACTGACCTGGGAGGCACGGCTCTCCCTGACTTCAATTTGTACTATGTTGCCTCTCAGTTATCACAGCTATTCCACATAGACAAGACGGATAGCGAGAGATTCCTAACTCTCCTATGTCCAAAATGGGCGCAACACACCAAAGACCCACTATGTGCGATAGCAGTGGGCTCACAAGGACTGGAACAAGGGGGTCATAGACACACCACACTATACCAATATAGGAAAATATGGGACTTAGCCTCTTCTAAACTTAACATTCCACAGTACAATGATTACACGCCTCTTTGGCATAACAAAAACCTACCTGAGTTCACCACAATACAGGATGTGGGGGTATGGGCCAGACAGGGAGTGTTCTATTTGCACCACATACTAAAAGATGGACGCCTTAAAACTTTTGACTCACTCAGAAATGAATTCCTCATCCAAAACCGAATGTTCTTTAGATTTTTACAAATCCGCCATGCGACGCAGTCTCAGTTTCCCGAATCAATCCCAGACTCTACCCCTAATGTCATCATGGCAGTGATTAAGGGCACAGACCCCCACAAGTTAATTTCAGCATTTTATAATATGCTATCCACCCCCATTGCTACCAAAATAGCATATGATCTGAAACCTAGGTGGGAGAGAGAAGTGGGTCCAATGGAGGATGAGGAGTGGGAGGAGGCATTGGAGACCTGCAAGGCGGTGTCCCCCAAGCTATCGGACCGTCTATCACAGCTCTATATTCTACATAGGGCATATCTTACACCCCTTAGAGTGGCGAGATATAAACGCACACAATCCACAACATGTCTACTGTGTGGATTGGAAACAGGCACATTTTTTCATCTGATCTGGGCCTGCCCTAGGATACAGGGGTTGTGGAAGCAAATTGTAGCATTTTTACATGATACCATGGGCTCACCCCTGGCACTTGACCCAAAACAGTGCCTTCTCGGAATCCTACCTGATACCATTGACAAATATACCAAAATATTTCTCCACGAGACACTATTCTCAGCTAGGAAAATTATAGCTAAAAAATGGATGAGACAATCACCCCCCAAAATGGTAGAGTGGAAACTTGACGTGAACAATACTTTACCATACAAGAAATGTATATATATTAACAGAGGCTGTCCTGACAAATATAGTAAAATATGGGACCGTTGGTTACAAGAATCTGATACCTGCGTGTAGTGTAGCAAAACCATAACAGCCTGAAACACCTAAGGCAAGTACCTCTGAATATAACTTAATTTTATTTAAAACATGCCCACTCTTAGAATTCATACTCATGACAAATGTACCTGCTTTCTTATATACATTATTTGTGATATGCAATGTAACAGTTTTTTAAGTTTCTGCATGAAGCCAATATAACATGTATGCACCGTATATTTAATAAAAACCTTTGTTCAACGTTAAAAAAAAAAAAAATACGGTATCAGATTTTAGTGATCTTCTAAGACATCAGACAAGCAAGAGATCTCTCCTCTACTTGCTTGCCAGCATTCTGAACCAGCAGTGGAGTCATTCTAGTAACGCAAGTGGAAGCCTTTCCTTGGTGTTTTTGCTGCTGGTGTAACACATCACACATGTGACATTGGCCTTGGAGGAAGAGGCTGTACTAAACTTTACATTTTTAAAACTTCATGTTTGGCTCCTTATAAACATACTGTATTTAAATGCAGATTGACAAACAGTAAAATGGTTAGCAAATGGTAACTCAGAAAAGGGGAAAACTGGCAAATTCTCCTGGTGAACAAACCCATTAAACATGCTGGTTTTAAAAGAACTAATAAAAAATAAGCCATAAAATAAAATTGTTCACCAAAAAGCACTGTGCGCTGCCTTTCGACCCATTGTGTGCAAAGAAGTGCATGTATGAGGGAGGTTACAAACCCAGAATGATGTGCAGTAGACTGTATATAATGTGATAATCTTGGTCTCTGGATCGCCAGCCAGCTGACTTTGTAAAAGCAAAGAGTTTTTTTTTTTTTTTTGTTTTTTTTCCCCCCAACACAAGCAAACAAAAAAACACTTTTTTTCTTCAGCATACAAAAAACACAAAAAGTTAATAAACTCCTGATCAAAATGAAAGCTTTGGCTTACTATCAGTAAAACTTGTCCTGTAACAGTATGTATGTAAACCTAGTGGACTACAGGCGCAATAAGGAACCATTCACATGTGACCCAGTTTGCTGCAATCAGATAAATGAGAACTTCACCCTATAAGGTGTGAATAATTCCAAAAGTTTGTATATGAAATAAGGATTGCGCTAACTGTTGCCACCAAAAATCTCTAATAATAAAATATATTGTCCTGTAACAGGTCTATAAAGTCCCCACCTGCTTCAGGGGGGTCCACAGAAAAGGTCAGCAGTGTCTCAGCAACAAGCAACCTACACAACTTCCTCACAAGCATGACCTGCTCCACATCACACCTCATTGACACCTGCTAACTGCTTCCTGCCCTTTCCCTTTCTCAGGTGTGCTAACGACTATAGGGCAGAGATACCCGTAGTCAGGGTTGGTGCTCTTTCTCACCCAAATTCTCCCGGAACTCCTCACTGTGCATAGTTGAAAATCCCTAAGGACTACAAAAAATATCTATCATCCCCCTTAGAGGGACCACAACCCAAACAAAGGGGACACACGTCTCCCATCCAGAACCAATCCCTGGCATCCTGTACAATAATTACATTTTATAGTAATTGATGAAAGATCTGCACATGTAGGAGTTTTGAATTACTGATTTTCTTTGCAAAACTATGCAGAATTGAACAAATATTCATATTTAGTTTGTATGTCAGTGAAGTCTCGGGGGCATATAACTGTATAGTTGAGCTTGCAGTGACTGTGGGAGCTATGCAGAATTTGTGTTTAATTCATAATAATGCACTCCTGGGCGGGGGGACTTTTTAGGGTTCGTTCATACAGGGAGCTTTCCTGGCATGGGGACGCACAGGTGTTGCGTGCATCCTCCTGCTGGCGTCTCATTCATTTCTAATGGGACACGTGGCTGCAAGAACGTAGCCGCTGTGTCCTAATTTGGCATGCGGGTGAGTTCAGGTGCAGGTCTCTGAAAGCATACAGGGTGCATTCGGGAACTCTCCCTCGTATGTCATATTGGGACACAGTGGCTGTGTCTGTGCAGCTGTATGTCCCAAAAAAAATGAATAGGACACCAGCACAGGGATGCATAATTTTATTTTAGCCATATAGTGTAGTTATCCTTTTAAACAGAGCTCAAGAGTGATACATGGAGGACACACATGACACGTAACGAGACCAAAGAATTACAACCACCGTTGCCTTATTATACAATGATATCTTTATTTCTGAAAATGTCGTTAGGTTCTTTGCTTGTACAATAATAACTAATAGACTGCATGGTTATCTAACATTGATTCTTATGTGTCCTTCACAAATATGGGATATGTTTTGTGTATGTAAAATGAAGAAAAATAAATAAAAATGATCTGATTTAAAAAAACAAAAAAAACATAGCTTCTCTGGGTGTCAGGTGGGTCTGTCCTTCCACCTAGTGTAGTCTGAGCAGTAGATTAGCACTTTTCTCCATTTGGTATAATGTGAAGTCAGTTAACCACTTCCCGACCGCCCCATGTACATATACGTCGGCAGAATGGCACGTACAGGCAGAACCACGTACCTGTACGTGCCATTCTTCAGGCGCGTGGGGGGTCCGATCGGACCCCGGCCGGCGGGGACGGTCGGGATCGCTTCAGGAGCGATCCGGGATGAGGGGACGGCCAGTGGTTTCTGGCCACCCCCTCGCGATCGCTCCTGGCGAATCAGATGCTTCCTCTGTCTGTGTCAATCAAAACACAGGCAGAGGAAGTGATGTCACGCTCGGTGCGCCGGTCTATGTGACCGGAACGCCGAGCTGTCAACATGTACAGGTTAGTGCACCAACAGTACACTGACACCAGTACACATAGGCACACAAAACACCCCCCTGTCACCCCCAGATCACCCCCCAGATCACCCCCCCCCCCCCAGTCACAGTGTCACTAATTGCAGTGATCATTTTTTTACTGATCACTGCATTTAGTGTCAGTGTGACTGTAATAACTGTCAGTGCAGTTAGTTTTAGGTCCAAGGTAGCCCCCTACCCCCCCCCCTAATAAAGGTTTAACCCCTTGATTGCCCCCCAGGTAACCCTTTCACCCCCTTTTGCCAGTGTCACTAAGCGATCGTTTTTCTGATCGCTGTATTAGTGTCACTGCTGTCGCTAGGTAACCATTTTTTTTTTTTAGGTAACCGCCATGTTTATATAGGTTCATAAATAGGTTTATAGGTCAGGTACCCCCATATTACAACCTAAATAAAGGTTTTAACCCCTTGATTGCCCCTAGAGTTAACCCTTTCACCAGTGATCACTGTATAACTGTCACTGGTGACGCTGGTTAGCCAGTTAGTTATTTCGTTATTTAGGTTCCCCGTCAGGTTTTTATATAGCGTCAGGTACCCCCATATATTACCTAATAAAGGTTTTAACCCCCTGATTGCCCCTAGTTAACCCTTTCACCCCCTTTTGCCAGTGTCACTAAGCGATCGTTTTTCTGATCGCTGCATTAGTGTCGCTAGGTAACCAGTTTTTTTTTTGTATTACTGTTACGGGTGACGCTGGTTAGTTAGCTTGTTTTTTATACTGTCAGGGCACCCGCCATTTATTACCCAATAACGGTTTAACCCCCTGATCGCCCGGCGGGTGATATCAATTAGGTTTTAGGGTCAAATAAGGTCTGCGTCGCCCCAGGTTAGTGCCAGTACCGCAAACACCCACGCGCAAAGCATACACCTCCCTTAGTGGCACAGTATCTGAACAGATCAATATCTGATCTGATCAGATCTATACTAGCGTCCCAGCAGTTTAGGGTTCCAAAAAAAACCGCATTGTTAGCGGGATCAGCCCAGATACCTGCTAGCACCTGCGTTTTCCCCCTCCGCCCAGCCCAGCCCACCCAAGTGCAGCATCGATCGATCACTGTCACTTACAAAACACTAAGCACACATAACTGCAGCGTTCGCAGAGTCAGGCCTGATCCCTGCGATCGCTAACATTTTTTTTGTGGTAGCGTTTTGATTCAGTCGCTTCAGTCAGGAGCTTTTTTACCTGTGAATCTCAAAAAAATAAAAAAAAATAAAATAGTTGTCGTTTTATTGTTCTCTCTCTCACTCTATTCTCTCTCTATTGTTGCTCTTTTTTTACTCCATTCTATTCTGCAATGTTTTATTATGTTTTATTATGTTTTATCATGCTTGCTTTTCAGGTATGTAATTTTGTTTACTGTGTTTTAGTGTTAAGCATTTTTTTGTTTTCAGGTGCGCCATTCAGTTGCAACGCGGATTTATTTATCTTGACAGCAACAGCGTTTGCTCCCACGATACATAAAGCCGCGACTCCAACGCTGTAGGAGGTGATTTCACCACCACAGTTAAAAAAAAAGAGCATATATGCCGAAGCATGGGGGCAGCAGGGGGGGGGGAGGAGCGATTGGCTCCTAATGCCACGTACATACGGTCGAAATTCCGACCGTGTGTACACGGCATAACTTTTGCGGGAGGATGCCCCCATGCATCGGCATATATAAATGGTGCATGTATGCCCATCATTAGAAGTGGGTGGATGAAGGGAGGTATTCTAATGGTGGGCATACCCACCAATCAATCTCTTTTTTTCGTTCAGCCAAGAGGCTGCATGAAAAAAAAAAGATTACAATATATGTCCAGTATGTTGCTGGACTTTGAATGGTTATACCAGAATGATGCCTGCAGGTTTAGGTATCATCTTGGTATCATTCTTTTCAGCCAGTGATCGGCTTTCATGTAAAAGCAATTCTAGTGGGTAATTAGCCTCTAGACTGCTTTTACAAGCAGTGGGAGGGAATGTCCCCCTCCCGGATATAAACCGCGCCATTGGGAAATTGGGAAAGCATTTTATCACACCAATCTTGGTGTGGTCAGATGCTTTGAGGGCAGAGGAAAGATCTAGGGTCTAATAGACCCCAATTTTTTCAAAAAAAGAGTACCTGTCACTGCCTATTGCTATCATAGGGGATATTTACATTCCCTGAGGTAACAATAAAAATCATAACAAAGAAAAAAAATGGAAGGAACAGTTTAAAAATAAAATAAAAAAGCTAAATAAATAAAAAAAAAACAAAAAAAAAAAAAAAAAAGCACCCCTGCCCCCCCTTCTCTTGCGCAAAGGCGTACACAAGCGTTGGTCTGGCGTCATATGTAAACAGCAATTGCACCATGCATGTGAGGTATCACCGCGAAGGTCAGATCGAGGGCAGTAATTTTAGCAGTAGACCTCCTCCGTGAATCTAATGTGGTATCATGTAAAGGCTTTTAAAGGCTTTTAAAAATGTATGTAGTTTGTCGCCACTGCGTGTTTGTGCGCAATTTTAAAGCATGTCGTGTTTGGTATCCATGTACTCGGCCTAAGATCATATTTTTTATTTCATCAAAAATTTGAGCAATATAGTGTGTTTTAGTGCATAAAAAAAAAAAAGTGTATTTTTTCCACAAAAAATGCGTTTGAAAAATCGCTGCGCAAATACTGTGTGGAAAAAAAAAATGCAACACCCACCATTTTAATCTGTAGGGCCTTTGCTTTAACATTATATATAGTGTTTGGGGGTTCAACGTAATTTTCTTGCAAAAAAAAAAATATGTTTTCATGTAAACAAAAAGTGTCAGAAAGGGCTTTGTCTACAAGTGGTTAGAAGAGTGGGTGACGTGTGACACAGGCTTCTAAATGTTGTGCATAAAATGCCAGGACAGTTCAAAACCCCCCCCCAAATGACCCCATTTTGGAAAGTAGACACCCCAAGCTATTTGATGAGAGCAATGTTGAGCCCATTAAATATTTTTTTTTTTTGTCCCAAGAGATTGAATAATGAAAAAAAAAAAAATATATATATTTTTTTTTACAAAAAGTTGTCACTAAATGATATATTGCTCAAACATGTCATGGGCATATGTGGAAATACACCCCAAAATACATTCTGTTGCTTCTCCTGAGTACGGGGATACCACATGTGTGGGACTTTTTGGGAGCCTAGCTGCGTACGGAACCCCAAAAACCAATCACCGCCTTCAGGCTTTCTAAGGGTGTAATTTTTTTATTTCACTTCTCACTGCCAATCACAGTTTCGGAGGCCATGGAATGCCCAGATGGCATAAAACCCCCCAAAATGACCCCATTTTGGAAAGTAGACACCCCAAGCTATTTGCTGAGAGGTATGGTGAGTATTTTGCAGATCTCGCTTTTTGTCACAAAGTTTTGAAAATTTAAAAAAAGAAAAAAAAATGTTTTTTTCTTTACTTTCTTCATTTTCAAAAACAAATGAGAGCTGTAAAATACTCACCATGCCTCTCAACAAATAGCTTGGGGTGTCTACTTTCCAAAATGGGGTCATTTGGGGGGGTTTTGTGCTATTTTGGCATTTTATGGCCTTCGAAACGGTGATAGGTAGTGAGGAGTGAAATCAAAAATTTGCACCCTTAGAAATCCTGAAGGCGGTGCTTGGGTTTCGGGGCCCCGTACGCGGCTAGGCTCCCAAAAAGTCCCACACATGTGGTATCCCCATACTCAGGAGAAGCAGCAAAATGTATTTTGGGGTGCAATTCCACATATAACTATGGCATGTGTGAGCAATATATCATTTAGTGACAACTTTTTGAAAAAAAAAAAAAATCTTTTTTATTTTTGTCTTTATTCAATCACTTGGGACTAAAAAAAAAAAATATTCAATGGGCTCAACATGCCTCTCAGCAAATAGCTTGGGGTGTCTACTTTCCAAAATGGGGTCATTTGGGGGGGTTTTGTACTTCTCTGCCATTTTAGCACCTCAAGAAATGAAATAGGCAGTCATAAATTAAAAGCGGTGTAAATTCCAGAAAATGTACTCTAGTTTGTAGACGCTATAACTTTTGCGCAAACCAATAAATATACGCTTATTGGCATTTTTTTTACTAAAGACATGTGGCTGAATACATTTTGGCCCAAATGTTTGACTAAAATTGAGTTTATTAGATTTTTTTTTATAACAAAAAGTAGAAAATCTCTTTTTTTTTCAAAATTTTCGCTCTTTTTCCGTTTATATCGCAAAAAAAATAAAAATCACAGAGGCAATCAAATACCATCAAAAGAAAGCTCTATTTGTGGGAAGAAAAGGACGCAAATTTCGTTTGGTTACAAAATTGCATGACCGCGCAATTACCAGTTAAAGTAGTGCAGTGCGAAATTGAAAAAAGACCTCTGGTCCTTTGGCTGCCAAATGGTCCGGGGCTGAAGTGGTTAAAGAAGCCAGCTAAGGTTCACTTCACAATGAGCACTTGAGTAACCATTCATTTAAATGTTTACAGATCACTGCACTTTGGGACTCTTTTTATGCCTGCAGTGTTCTCCTTTTGTTTTATTTAACCTAATGTGTTTTAAGATAAGTTCATTTAAAAACAAAGTGCGCTTATTTTTTATTTATTTTTTTTGCTCCTTTACCCTGACCTAACACACCTTCTGCATACTATTACTAACCTCGATCTAATGGCCACTTCGAGAAAAAGCCCAAAAAAGTTGAGGGGCTGTAATGTGCAGGCCAGGACAGTGAAGGCTTGCTTTATTTTTACTCCATATGATGTGTTTGATAGTTGAGGACAGTGACTTTGGTTAAAAATAGAGTAACAACCTTTTATCCAACATTCTCGCTTTTTTCTTTTTTCTTTTTATTATTCATAGTGAACCCAACAAAGATGATGTTCTGGTTGAAGCAAGCAGAAAACTAGATGGTGTACGAGAAAAAATGAAACAGGTGGCCTTGGAGCTTGTGGATGAAGATGTATATCAGTACTACAGAGCAATTACATGTGGTAACGGTCATTGTATGCAAAAAACCAATTGTGTGAAAAACCAATCAAACTAATTGCATCTTCTAATGCCTCGTACACACGTAGGGACTTTTGCCGGCGGACCTAGTCCAGCGGACAATCCCGCGGGACTTTCCAGCTAGGTCCGCTGGACTTTCCGAGGGTGTGGACTTGCCCACACACGCACGGACTTCTCCAGCGGATAATCCGCCGGCCAAAAGTCCGCGGGACTTTTGAAAATGAACGGACTTGCCCACACACGGAGCAGTCCGTTCATTTCGAACGTAACTTCAGGGAGTAAATGCCGCCGCGCTAGCTCCGCAAGCTGGCATGGATTTAAAGGGAATCCCCACGCCGAAAGAACGGCGTGGGGGTTCCCCCCAAATCCAAGTCAGACCCTCATCCGAGCACGCAGCCTGGCAGGCCAGGAAAGGGGTGGGGACGAACGAGCGCCCCCCCCCCCCCCCCCCCCCCTCCTGAGCCGTACCAGGCCGCGTGCCCTCAACATGGGGGGTGCCCTGGGGAAAGGGGGGCCGTGCGGCCCCCCCACCCCAAAGCACCTTGTCCCCATGTTGATGAGGACAAGGGCCTCTTCCCGACAACCCTGGCCGTTGGTTGTCGGGGTCTGCGGGCGGGGGCTTATCTGAATCTGGGAGCCCCCTTTAATAAGGGGGCCCCCAGATCCCGGCCCCCCACCCTATGTGAATGAGTATGGGGTACGATGTACCCCTACCCATTCACCTAAGGTGTAAAATGTAAAGTACAAAAACACACACACTTTTGAAAAAATATTTTATTGCACTGCTCCGGGGGTCTTCTTCCGTCTTGGGGGTCTTCTCGCCGGACTCCTCCGCTCTCTTCTGCTCTTTTACCTAGCTCTTTCACGAGCGGGGGAAGTCCGGCTACCTTCTTCGTCGTCGCCGCCGTCGTCTGGGGGTCTCGATCCGCCTTCGGGGGTCTTCCGGGGGTCTCTTCTGTTCTTGCGGCGGTCGTCGTCTTCCGCGCCGCCGGCGCCTTCTCCTTCTTCTTGTCCTTCTTCTTGTTCTTCTTCTTCCGATGTTGACCCGACGCTGTCTCTGCCCGGAATGCCTGTGCCGCTCTGCGCTGAGACTTATATAGGGACATGGGGGACAGGGTCACATGTTCATGTCACATGGTGACCCCGCCCCCTTGCGATGTCACAGTCCCAGCATCCTCCGGGACTGTGACAACACAAGGGGGCGGGGTCACCATGTGACATGTGCATGTGACCCTGTCCCCCATGTCCCTATATAAGTCTCAGCGCAGAGCGGCACAGGCATTCCGGGCAGAGAGAGCGTCGGGTCAACATCGGAAGAAGAAGAACAAGAAGGACAAGAAGAAGGAGAAGGCGCCGGCGGCGCGGAAGACGACGACCGCCGCAAGAACAGAAGAGACCCCCGGAAGACCCCCGAAGGCGGATCGAGATCCCCAGACGGCGGCGACGACGAAGAAGGTAGCCGGACTTCCCCCGCTCGGTAAAAGAGCTTGGTAAATGGCGGGGGAGTCCGGCGAGAAGACCCCCAAGACGGAAGAAGACCCCGAAGGCGGATCGAGACCCCCAGACGGCGGCGACGACGAAGAAGGTAGCCGGACTTCCCCCGCTCGTGAAAGAGCTAGGTAAAAGAGCAGAAGAGAGCGGAGGAGTCCGGCGAGAAGACCCCCAAGACGGAAGAAGACCCCCGGAGCAGTGCAATAAACTATTTATTTTTTCAAAAGTGTGGGTGTTTTTTTTTACTTTACATTTTACACCTTAGGTGAATGGGTAGGGGTACATCGTACCCCATACTCATTCACATAGGGTGGGGGGCCGGGATCTGGGGGCCCCCTTATTAAAGGGGGTTCCCAGATTCCGATAAGCCCCCGCCCGCAGACCCCGACAACCAACGGCCAGGGTTGTCGGGAAGAGGCCCTTGTCCTCATCAACATGGGGACAAGGTGCTTTGGGGTGGGGGGGCCGCACGGCCCCCCTTTCCCCAGGGCACCCCCCATGTTGAGGGCACGCAGCCTGGTACGGCTCAGGAGGGGGGGGGGGGGGCGCTCGTTCGTCCCCACCCCTTTCCTGGCCTGCCAGGCTGCGTGCTCGGATGAGGGTCTGACATGGATTTGGGGGGAACCCCCACGCCGTTTTTTCGGCGTGGGGAGTCCCTTTAAATCCATGCCAGGTCACGGAGCTAGCGCGGTGGCAGTAACTGCCTACGCTAGCTACGTAACCTGAAGTCACGTGCTAAATGAACGGACTTGCCGATGAGCGGCAAGTCCCTTCATTTCAAAAGTCCCGCGGACTTGCCCACTAACGGCGGGATTGTCCGCTGGACTTCCAAGTCCAGCGGATAATTTGAAAACAAAACTTCAAACTTTAGTCCGCCGTACTTTGGCCAAAAAAAGTCCGCCGGCGCCCACACACGAGGGGATTATCCGCTGGACTTCGGTCCAGAGGATAATCCCGCGGGATTGTCCCTTCGTGTGTACGCGGCATAACAGATACCTGGACGCCCCTGTTATTGAGAATAAATGAGTGTCATGGACCCAATTTTCTATTGATGTCAGGAAAACTGGTCATAAGTGATTCACGTTGATAACATGGCCATCTATTGCCAGCTTAAGAAATAGGTTGCAGTGCTGTATTAATATAATTTATTTTTCAATAAGTAGTGATGGCTTTTGAGAGAGAACTGAACAGCAGTAACTTGCTAAATACTGATCAAACTGACAACATTCTAAACAATCCCTGTCACCAAGTTAAAAATTGTAGGTAAAAGCACAGAAAGATCAAGTATTTTAAATGCTTGGCTACTCCCAGGAAAAATCTGTTTCTTAGCATGGCCTCCTCTCTCCTAGCACATCATAGTAGTCTCCTCCTTATAGGAGTGTCTAATTACTGTCCGTGCTGGCCCAGTTCCTTTTTTCCTCTTCTCCTCACCTCGCTTGATAGACTTTTTATGAAACTGCTGGAATAGGAACAAGAGGGAATACTATAGAGTTTCACTTGAGTGACAGCTCTTAGTCTGTGGGTGCTGCTGTATTCAGTATTATTATACAGGATTTACATAGTGCCAACAGTTTACGCAGGACCTTTACAATATAAAGGGGGACAGTACAATACTGTTCAATACAGATGGAATAGGAGGGCTCTGCTCTTGGAGCTTACAATCTAAAGGGAGGGGAAGGTGGTACAAAAGGTAATAGCTGCAGGGCATGATCTGATTGTGATGACTCAAGTACCGTTCTAAGGCTGGCCAGGAACCAGCTGTGAATCGAACCATTAGTGGGCAGGCTGAATATACCAAGGTGATCGATTTTAACTTGGGTACAACCAGCCTTCTGGATTTTCTTGCAATTATTGCTAGCTGCTGCTAGAGATAATCACTGTCTTCTCCTAGCGGGGGTGGCTTCCCCTGCCGGGAGAAGACAATAGCCTGGCAGGAGGGATTCCTGCATCAACACTGTCTGTGTCAATGGGGGGAATCGAACAAATGACTTTCCTGCAACCTGAGGTTGCTGGAAAGAAATGTTCTCCATGTATAGCCAGCCTTAGGTGGAGGTGGGGTAGGCTTCCCTGAATAGATGAGTTTTCAAAGATCGCCTAAAGGTGGACAGGGAAGGAGCTGACCAGACACACTGGGGCAGAAAGTTCCACAGGATGGGGGAGGCTCTGGAGAAGTCCTGGAGGTGATTGTGGGAGAAGGTTACAAGGGAACTAGATAACGGGAGGTCTTGGGAGGAGCATAAAGGACAGTTTGGGCAATGAAATAGAATTGAAATTGCATATCATTTATTTGATAGTAGTGCACATATACACTCAAATTTCAAGTCCTGAGCTACTAGCCAGGACGGCACTGCGTCACTTAGGGGTGCAACGGATCGTCTCGGATCGGCACACCCCGCGATCCGCGGAGCGCTCCGCGGCCTCGGCCTTAGGGAAGGCCGCGGCTTCGGCCTAGCTCCGGAGCGGCGGTGGCCATCTTGGTACACCCGGCGGCCTTAGGAAAGGCCGCGGCTTCGGCCTAGCTCCGGAGCAGCGGCCATCTTGGTACACCCGGCCACTGTTTACAATGTGATCGCTCCATCAAATGACGGAGCGATCACTTGTAAACAAACTCTGCATTACCCAGCATATACTCTGCATTACCCAGCATATACTCTGCATTACCCAGCATATACTCTGCATTACCCAGCATATACTCTGCATTACCCAGCATATACTCTGCATTACCCAGCATATACTCTGCATTACCCAGCCAATACTCTGCGATACTCTGCATTACCCAGCCAATACTCTGCATTACCCAGCCGATACCCTGCCAACACTCTGCGATACCCTGCCAACACTCTGCGATACCCTGCCAACACTCTGCGATACCCTGCCAACACTCTGCGATACTCAGACAATATTACAGTGGGGGAGAGGATGTGGATATTACAGTGGGGGAGATGACGTGGATATTACAGTGGGGCCTATATGGTGGCGGAATTTTCACAGGTATTTGCAAATTCAATTATTATTTGCTGATCCGAGGATCGATCCGATCCGTGAGTTTTTTGATCCGTTGCACCCCTAGCGTCACTTTAACCACTTCAGCCCCGGACCAGGCCCCTTTTTGCGATTCGGCACTGCGTTGCTTTAACTGACAATTGCGCGGTCGTGCGACCTGGCTCCAAACCAAAATTGGCGTCCTTTTTTTCCCACAAATAGAGCTTTCTTTTGGTGGTATTTGATCGCCCCTGCGGTTTTTATTTTTTGCGCTATAAAACAAAAATAGAGCGACAATTTTGAAAAAAATGCTATATTTTTTGCTTTTTGCTATAATATCACCAAAAAATATATAAAAAAACATTTTTTTTTTCCTCAGTTTCGGCCGATACGTATTCTTCTACATATTTTTGGTAAAAAAAATCGCAATTAGCGATTATTGATCGGTTTGCGCAAAAGTTATAGCGTTTACAAAAAAGGGGATAGTTTTATAGCATTTTTATTAATATTTTTTTTTTTACTAGTAATGGCGGCGATCAGCGATTTTTTTTTATTGTGAGTGCGACATGGCGGACACATCGGACATTTTTGACACATTTTTGGGACCATTGTCATTTATACAGCAATTAATGCTATTTAAATGCATTCATTCCTGTATAAATGACAGTTGTAGTGAAGGGGTTAACCACTAGGGGGAGGGGAGGGGTTATGGGCTGTGACGTGTGTGTGTTTTTTTTTTTTTTTTTTTTTTTTACATTAGGGGGCGGGGCTGACGTCTGACGTCATTGATCGGCTTTCCTGATGACCGGGAACAGCCGATCAATGACAGACAGAGTAGGAAGCGCAGGGAGAGGTTTGTTTACACATACCTCTCCCCGTTCTTCAGCTCCGTAACCCGATCGCGGGACACCAGCGGCGATCGGGTCCGCTGGTCCCGCCGCCGAGGTCACGGAGCTCCCGACCGGGTCGCGAGCGCGCGACCCACGGGCAGGCATTTACACGATCACGTACAGGCACGTGATTTTGCCTGCCCGTGCCATTTTGCCGCAGTATATCTGCGTTAGGCGGTCGGGAAGCGGTTAACTGACAGTTGCGAGACATTGTACCCAAACAAAATTGTGTGTTTTTTTTTTTTTTTTTTTTTTCACAAATAGAGCTTTGGTGGTATTTGATCACCTTTTGCGGTTTTTATTTTTTGTGCTATAATCAAAAAAAGACCAACAATTTTAGAAACAAAACAATATTTTTTTGACTTTTTTTTTCTATAATAAAAATGTAAAAAAACTAATTTTCATCATCAGTTTAGGCCAATATGTATTTTTCTACATATTTTTGGTAAAAAAAAAATACAATAAGCGTATATTGATTGGTTTGCGCAAAAGTTATAGCTCCTACAAAATAGGGGATATATTTATTATTAATTAATAATAATAATAATAATAATATTATTATTAATAATAATTATTTACATTTTTTACTAGTAATGGCGGTGATCAGCGATTTTTATTTATTTTTTTTTTTTTGCAGGATTGCGACATTGCAGCAGACAGATCGGACACTTTTGACACTATTTTGGGACCAGTGACATTTTATACAGTGATCAGTGCTATAAAAATGCACTGATTACTGTATAAATGACACTGGCAGGGAAGGGGTTAACACTAGGAAGCGATCAAGGGGTTAAGTGTGTCCTAGGGAGGTGCTTTCTAACTGTGGGGGGAGTGGACTAGGAACAGACAATCGCACTGTACTCCTCTGACAGAACGGGGATCCGCCTTGTTTACACTGGCAGATTCCCGTTCTGCCTCTCTGTGGAGCAACCGCGGGTGGCCGGCTGACATCGTAGCCGCCGGGCACCCACTGTATCTATTTCACAAAGCGCCGTACCAGTAGGGCGATTCACGCAATAGAGCCGCCCTGCCAGTATAACTGGCAGGTGGTCGGCAAGTGGTTAATATAGCATTAAAATATTTACTTAACAAGTCAGTAATAAGGATATTTTATTTACCACAGTCAGATCAATGAAATATGATTGCTGGTATTGGTTATTTTTTATTTTTTTTCCTTATTCAGTGTAATAAGAGAGTGGGGCAGGGTCTAGTCAGTGACAGTGCTCACTCACTTGGAATGGTCCCTGGGGGCTCACCGACTCAGTCAGCAACTTTTAAGTGTCTGTCGGCTGCTTCTTTTTAACTTTCCCGCCTACATTCCCTTCACAGATGAAGCATGGGGCAGGGAGAGAGGGGCAAGAGAAGGGATGTGTGTGTGAAGCTCGGGGAAGGCTGCAGGCCTGCTAGAAGTGGAGTGGACAGAGCAGTGTGGGGAATGGATCTCCTTCTTCCAGGACAGCTGCACCTCCCGAGCTGGCTGTCACCCGCACTGTCTGCACACTTAGAGTGCAGGGCGGGCCGCCCGCCTCTGCTCCGATGTGTCTCCACCCTTGCCCTCAGCTTATTTCCACTCGCCGAATGCGAGCAGGCAAGTGGAAATTTTGAGGACTGCACTATATACATTTTTAATACTTTCATATATTTAAAGTGCTTAATCTTTCCTATGTAGGTCTTCAGGAATATGTTGAAGCCGTCACCTTTCAACATTTCATTACAAACAGAAAGCTTTTAAGCCTTGAGGATATTAACAGACAGCTAATATTTGATAATAATGTAAGTATTAATTTTTTTAATTTTTTTTTTTCTTTACCCCCCCTTTTTTTTTTTTTTTTTGTGTTTTAGCAGTGATCCATATTTTTGTGTTTTTTGATTCAGAGTTCAAAGTTGCATAAGGTAGAACTAAAAGCAAAACGTAGTCTTCATTTTGAATAGTGTAGGAGAGGATTATAACAAAGCCACAACAGGAAGTAAGAAGAAATCCCTCCAAAATGAGAAAACAAAAACCTGGCTGTCACTATACCTAGTGTCCCCATTGGAATATTTTTATTTTTTATTATTTATATATTTTTATACCTTTTTTTTTTTTTTTTTTTTTTTTTTTTTTTTTTTTTTATTGAAGATAAAGAAATTACAGAAGCAGCTGGTATTACAAAAAAAATGTGGGCACAACATTTATCCAAGACAGAACATCGTATAGGTCATTTGAATGCGATATTGGGTTTAGGTGATAAGTGAATAGGGGTATATATTGAGTCAGTTTGCAGGTAAGTTGAAACCTTTGTGATCAGGTTAGTATGACACAAGCGGTAAGCTACTTGGAGTACGTTCATTAACTCGCTCGCGGACCGATGGTGTGTGGGAGTGGTGTGGTGGAGGCAGGCTTATTTTCATTATCACCTCAGTCGTCATATATGGGGAAAGCTTGTTGTGAACTGTATGAGTCTGGGTGGGATATCAAGCTTCTGATTGGGCCTAGTAGACTTCAGGGGAAGTGAGGGGGTGGGGGGGGGTTGGGAAGAAAGTGAGTGGAGTTGGGTATGAGAGGGGATGGGAAAAGGGGGGGGGGGGGGTGAGGGGAAGGGTCGGAGGGGGTGGAATGGGTACCATCTCTCTCCCTCCGTAGGGATGGGTGTGTGGGGGTGGGACCAGATCTGCTAGTTTAGAGATTTGCGCTTTGGATGTGTGTTAAGGCGATTGTTCGGTGGGGGGTTGGGGTCAGCAATTTTGGAATGGGATCTCTTCTGCGGGGCTCGCTTGCCGTGTGCTGTGGTAAGATTGCGGTATTCTGTTAGGAAGTGGGACCAGCAGGCCCATTTTGATGAGAATTTTGTGTAGTGATAGGAAAAAGCCTGCTGTACTGGTAGAGGTCAGGAAGTGGTGGAGGTTAATCGAATTTATAGTGTTATCCCTGGCTTCTCTGCCAGGGATAAAGCCCACTTGATCATGATCGATGATACGAGGAAGAAGGGGGAGCAAACGGTTTGCTAAAATTTTTACATCTAGGTTCAGGAGGGATATCGGTCTGTAATTTGCCATTTGTGTAAGGTCCTTTTTCCTCTTTTGGGATTACTGTAATATGGGCTTCCAACATAGAAGGGGGGAGTGGATGATCTGGAGAGAGAGTTAAATGCTTTAAGATAGGGGACGTGTAGTTCTTCTGCAAACGTTTTGTAATATACTGCTGAAAAGCCGTCCGGGCCTGGACTTTTCCTGGGTTTCAGGTTTTTAAGGGCTGTGTCCCACTCGGGTTTCGATATAGGTAGGTCTAGCTGGGCGGAGGTTTCCTGTCTGTTTTTGGTTCTGAGGTATTTAGGTTGTATAGGTGTGAATAGAAATGTTCTAATTCTTGTGCAATATCCGGGTTACTCTGTACTGTGTTTCCTTTAGGGGTTTTTAGTTGGACAGTTGCTCGGGTTCTTTTAGCACGTAGGGCCTGTGCTAGTAGGTGACCACTTTTGTTGCTATGCTCGTAGAAGTCTCTGTGAGAGGACATGTTTTCTTTTGATCTAGTATCTCTAGGACAGGGATATGCAATTAGCGGACCTCCAGCTGTTGCAAAACTACAAGTCCCATCATGCCTCTGCCTCTTAGTGTCATGCTTGTGGCTGTCAGTCTTGCTATGCCTCATGGGACTTGTAGTTCTGCAACAGCTGGAGGTCCGCTAATTGCATATCCCTGCTCCAGGAGATTTCTCCGCATTTCGGAGAGTTCCTCAAGGGTGCGTTGGGCTAGGTTGCGTTTGTGTTTTTCCTTTCCAGTATTTGTATTTTAGCGAGTAGGTCATTCAGTTGTTTCTGTTTGTCGCGTTTTATTGACGAGGCCAGGGAAATGAGATGTCCTCGTGTCACGCACTTATGTGCTTCCCTTTGGTTAATGGTGTGGAGTCGGGAGTGTCATTGTCTATGAATTAATTGGAGATGGTTGTTTTCAGTTTATTTACTCTATATTTGTCTGTAAGTATATTGGGGTCAAGTCTCCAGATTTTAGTAATGAGGGGGAAGGTTATTCGTAAGGTGATTGGATTGTGGCGGGAGATAGTCATGGGTTCAGAGGAAAGGAGTGTTGGGTTTTGCTTGCTAATGAAGAGATAGTCTAATTGGGTATATTTGTTGTGGGGGGCTGAAAAGAAAGTGTAGTCCTTAGTTTGCTATTTGGTGCATGGTTCTCCATGTGTCTTGGAGGGTAAGCTCTTGTAGGGATAATCTGATTTGTCTTAGTGCTCGTAATGGAAGTTGGGAGGTGCCTGTGGAGGAGTCGAAGAGGGGGTCGAGGGGGATCCCCCCCCCCCTAGAATTAGAAGTCCCAAATGGAATGTGGTTAGTAGGCAAGTGATCGTTCTAAAGAAGGGGACCTGTGATGTGTTCCGGCTATAAATATTGGCCAGCGTGATGGGTTTATTCCATATCGTACCTATTAGGAAAATGTATCGCCCTTGTTCATCTATAAGGGTGTCTGTTATTTGAAGGGGGAGGTTTTTAACTATTAGGATAGAGGCCCCTTTTTGTTTTGGAATTTGGGGCTGTTGCGTGGAAGGCTAGTGGATAGCGATTTGTTTTCGAGTTTGGGGATGGAGCCTGTTTTGAAGTGGGTTTCCTGTAGGAATATGATGTCCGCCTTCATATTATGCATTGTGGTTAAGACCTGTGACCTTTTCTCTGGCTTATTGAGTCCCTTTGTGTTTAGGGAGACGATCTTAAGCGATAGAGGTGTGGCTGTGGATTGGAGGGAAGGCATGGTTGGTGCCATGTGTAGTGTGGGGGTTGAGTGTTGCTAGCTTATGGGTTATACGTTGTGTTATTGGGCTTCAATGGTCAGGGGAATGCTGGGTTGTGAGTGAGAGGGAGATGGTGGGTCAGTTGGGGGGGGGGGGGGGGTAGGTATGAGTGGGTAGGAGGTGTGGGTGGGGGTCTGGAGGGGTGTTGAGTGAGGGAAGAGGGGTCGGATGGGGTGTGGGGAAGTAGTGGAAGGGCATAGGGTCTTACGTCCGGGGGGGTAATTGTTTGGACCAGCTGACTTACCCTTGAGGGAGGGGGAGGTATCCGGAACAGGTCAGCAGGGAATACCTGAGTTTGCTGGGTGTGGGGGTGGAAGGTAAGGGTCTTGAAGTGGTCGAGTTCTCAGTTACCCTGGAGGTCTGTAGTGCTTATATGGAGGCGCATAGTTGGTAATTGCTATCTAGAAGATGGGAGGGGATTGTGGCTTCTAATAAAGATGGTGTGGGCACAGACGGGGACGTGAATCAGGAGACCAGCTTAAGGCTGGTGGTGGTGTTGGTGAGTTGGTTAGATAATGATCGGGTCATAATTAGCTAATTCAACCATGCTGAGGAATAAGCACAAACAAAATAAGTCAGTTCAATCTGTGGATCAGGGTCTTTGATTTGGATATTATCTGGAAGTTACTGCCAGGCTAGCCGCAAATTTACTGTAGCCAGCTATGCTGCTCCACGTCACTATAATGGATGAAGGCATGGGTACAAGTGTGGGTGGGAGCAGGGTGGTGGTTGGTAGGGGGGCGAGGGGAGGGAAGGGAAGTTATAGAGAGGTGAGCAGTTTACCCACGGGGTGAAGTATATGGCTCCGTGTAGAGTCTTTTTCAAAGTTCCTCATTATGAGTGGGGTCTTAAATAATGGGGGTGGGGGGTCTTGCTTCCCATTTTTTTTTTTTTTTCTCCTTTTTAGTTTTTTTTAGGCTGGTTAAAAGCCGAGTTGTTGTTATTTAGGATAGCTGGGGTCTTGGTGCTCCTTCCCCTGTTCTCCAGGTTGGTAAGATTTCTGTCAATTCCCTGATTGTGGGGTGACGGGGGACCCGTCAGAAGCAGGGGTGGAGTCTGTAGGGGTCCAGTCTCGCACAATGGATCAGGGTTGTTTAGAGTTGTAGTCCTTAAGTTGGATCAGATAAAGGGCTTTAGCTGACAGGTTGTAGACCCTCTCTGGTGTGGGGGTAGACGTACGGATGGAGGCTGTGTGAAGTAGCACCTCCGTGCTCGACGATGAGCCGGAGAAGCAGTTGGGCTGTCATTCCTCGGAGAGTCTTATGCTGTCGAGGGGTGGTAGAGTGGGACCAGTGAACGGCGATAGTTTGGATCTCTTTGGCCGGCTTCATGGACCCATTGTGGTTGCATTTCTTGCTTGTGGAAAGTGGAAGTTGCTGTACCAATCGGGGAGTTCGATTTTGGGGATCTCTAGGACATTGCGAAAATGATCTAGGTCCTCCAGAACTCTTAGTTCTGCAGTACGGCCTTGGTGCGATGCCGATAGGCAGAATGGAAATTTCCACCTATATGCAATGAATCTTGCTCGCAGGAGGTCCAGAAGTGGTCTCAATTTTCTTCTTTGTAAGGTTATGTTTGATAGATCCTGGTAAATTTTCACTTCTGCCCCATGTGACATTATGTGTCCTCTATTGCATGCTTTTCTCAGGATCTCTTCCTTCAGGGGGAAGCTCACCAGACAACAAACTACGTCTTGAGGGGGGTCTTTTTCCCTCCCTCGGGGTCTAAGGGCTCTATGCAGCCGTTCGATCTCTATTGGTGTGTCCTGGGGTCTTTCCAGAATGTAGTTTAAAAAGGGCCACCGTCGTTTGTGTGAGTCTGCTGGGTTTAACACTTTCAGACAGTCCCCTCACTCTTAGATTGTGGCATCTGCCAGGATTGTCTAAGTCCTCTGTGTCTCTGAGATGCGTGGTATGAGACTCAGTGACCTGTTGTACTTGGCATAGAGAGGCATCATGGCGGGTGGCCGTGAGCTCTACCTCCTCCACTCTGAGGTTGATAGTATGGATGTGTCTCCTCAGGTCTGCGATCGCCGCTGACAGAGTGTTCTTTATGTCAGCGGCAATCAACTGCATGTCATGTAGGTTAAGGGAGCGGGACTCACCATCTCCTGTATCAGTGGCTCCGTCCTGTGCTGAGCGCGGGCTCCTGCTCGGGGAGTGTGATCTCCTGGCGGGTGCGGCCATAGTGTCTCTCTGTTGCTGGGAGCGAAATAGCTTGAATAGTGCCGCTAAGCTGAGTTCTCGGTTCCCTCGGTGACCGGGACCTTGATGCTGGGTCACCGCTGCTTATGTTGCTTGTCATGCCGCTGCTAGGGCCTCCGTTAATGTCGTTGTAGGTCTTGGGTAGCAGGAGCTCTTTGTTTAAGTGTCCATTTCCGAGCTGTCCCAGGCCACGCCCCCAGAATATTTCTATTCTATTCCTTTTCTGGTGACAACTGGAAAATTTGTAATTTTCTTGTACTTTTTCTTCACCAGGACACATAGCGTGGGTAGATATCCCTAATGGGGCACAGGCAGCAATAAAAACCTGACTGGGGCACTAATCCTTCCCTGTTCAAAACTAAAAACTATTTTTCTTTTGATCATATTATAATATAAATTCCTTCCTGATCAAGCTTAATTTGTATTTATGATATGTCTGGCTTTTTAATAAATGCTTTACATACTTAAAGGAGAAGTCCAGCCTGAGCTTGTTTGACTGGGCTTCTCCTATGGGCCACAGGAGTGCAATTCATTTTGCACTCCCGTGACCCGTTTTTAGCAGAGATCGGGCTGAAGTCCACTCTCTACTGACGTCACAGGAATCATTCCAGACTAAGCCTCTCTCAGCGAGCCGCTCCTCCACTGCTCAGTGCTTCAGTGAGCGTGGGTGGGGGGGGGGGGCAGAGTGGAGAGCTGCTGAGTGACAGTCAGCAGCTCTCTGCTCTGGGAGCTGTGAGAACCAAGCCATCAGCGGTGTTGGATCGATTGGTTCTCAGTGCAGAGGCGGCGGACCGATGCTGCATCCACCTAGGGTAAGTATGATGGGGGGGGGGGGGGGGGCGTATATCTCCTTGACTCAACTCAACGATACAGTTGGTGAACCCTCTTGTCTTCACTTTAATAGTATGATGGGATATATTTCCAGGTAAAAAACTGATGCAGGTATTGTCATCAAAATGGGCATTAACTTAAACTTATTTTAGATTTTCATTATAAGCTTGAGTAAAGAAACAGCAAATACCGCTTTTATCAGTATATAACACACACCTTCATTTTAAGAGGGAAGTTTCCGTAAAAAAAAATTACATTTTAAATAAAAAATTTTGAAGCAAAATAAGGGTCAGTGCCTATCAATGCACCCTTATTAGTGCCCATCATTGCAGCCTGATCAGTGCCCATATGCAGCCTTGCCCATCATTGCAGCATGATCAGTGCTCAACTGCAGCCTTGCCTATCATTGCAGCCTAATCAGTGCCCATATGCAGCCTTGCCCATAATTGCTGCATGATCAGTGCCCATCTGCAGTCTTGCCCCTCTTTGCAGCATGATCAGTGCTCATCTGCAGCCTTGTTATTGCTGAAATAAACAGCCGGATCTTCTGTGTACTCAGCTCGGCTCCCACCCCTTGGCCTGACTCTTATGATGGACATAACATCGGTCCAATGGCGGGACGTCAATACTAGGAGGCAGGACTGGGCGTGACTGCGAGCAGAGCCGAGTACACGGGAGATTCGGCTCTGTCTATTTCAGCGATGCTCGTTTCCTCCTTCCCCCTCCGAGGCAGCCGTTCGGCCAAATAACACACGCACGTGATCTTCCCCTGATTTTAAGGGGGAAAAGGTGCGTGTTATACGCCGATAAATGCGGTATATGGATTGTTAAATTGTGTATATATAAAAGAAGCAGCAAGCTTAGCATTTTTTCACTTTTTTGATTATTAAGATAACTGATCAAATTCATCTGTCTTGCCAACTTTTGGAGAACTAGTATAAACTGCTAGTAACTGACAGGTTAGTTTCCTTTTTTATTTTACCTTATTTTGGCATAGACTGACGGATGGAACTTTTTTTTTTTTTTTTATTATTTATAGACCTTTACTACCTTTCCCTACAAAACGTTTGCTGCAATAGCACATGTGCACAGACCACGGGCAATACACTATTTATTTACATATTTTTAAAAGAAGTATGGCCAAGTCTCTTTTGGTCCTACTTATCCTATGGATAAAAGGAGAGCAGTTAATTCTGCACTCCAGTGACCTGTTTTCAGCCAACATCAGGCTAAAGTCCGCTGTTGGTTGACCACTCAGCCAGTCCATGCACTGGATCGATCCTGACTTTACAGTCAGGATCCACCCAGATGCCTGGACCAGTAGCTGGCTCAGCCTCTCAGCAAGTTGCTGGGAGACTGAGCCAGCTGATCCTGCCCCCTCCACAGCCCAGTGCTTCAGTGAGCACTAGAGGGGCAGAGCAGAGAGCCGGTGACTGACAAGCATCGCTCTCTGCCCCCACCTAGGTGATTATCATATTTTTTTTTTTTGGAAACTATACTTCTAACAAGAAGTAAAAATTTGAAACAAGCTGTCAATCCCCTTCCTAGCTGCTTGTACTAATGAAGTAATTCATTCTAAAATCACAGCAAATACTCATGGGTTTGTAAAACTGCGGCCCTTCAGCTGTTGTGGAACTACAAGTCCCAGCATGCCTCTGCCTTTGGGAACAATGCTTGTAACTGTCAGCCTTGCAATGCCTTATGGGACTTGTAGATCTGCAACAGCTTAAGGGCTTCAGTTTGACACCCCTTCTTTTGAAGTCTGGATTCAGTTGGCTTCTAAGAGCTTAGAAACACCTGCTGTATTTTCATCAGCAGGGTGGCAGGCCAAGATCAGCACTCAGAAAGAAGCAGAAATTTCTGTGTCTCTCTTGTGAACTTTGAAAACAAATTTATCCACAATGCCTATAGCTACAGACAGGGCCGTCTTTAACGCAGGGCAAAAGGGGCAGCTGCCCAGGGCCCTGTCATTGGGGGGGGCCCGGCAAAGTAGCTGTCCCTTGTGCCCGTGCTGCCCGCAAATTGGTGTCCCAACCATGCCATGATAACCCAGAGACAGAAATGTATTCCCCGGCCAGCAGGGCGGGGTGGGGGCGGGCCTGGAGCTCCACTGCCGCTCTGACCCCGCCCATGCAGCCTGTATACTCGGAGGCTCGGAGCTGACATCGGAGTAGGAGAGATGAGAGCCCCGCCCCCGGACCTCCGCGAGTCCCGCCCCCAGACCTCCGCGAGTCCCGCCCCCAGACCTCCGCGAGTCCCGCCCCCAAACCTCCGCGAGTCCCGCCCCCAGAACTTTGCAAGCTCTGCTTCCAGACCCCTGAGGGCCCCGCACCTGGACCCCTGAGGGCCCCGCACCTGGACCCCTGAGGGCCCCGCACCTGGACCCCTGAGGGCCCTGTCCCTGAATCAATGAGAGCGGGTGGTGAGCCTGGCTGGCTAGGTAGGTCATTCTCCCCATAGACTGCTTGTTGACTGTTATCCTAACCCTAAGGCTAGTTTCACATTGGGGCGCTGGCGGTAAAGCGGCACATTGTGGCCGCTCGCGGGGCGGTTTTACCCCCCGCGAGCGGACGAAAAAAGGGTTAATACCGCCCGCAAACCGCCGCCACAGCGGCGTTATTCGGGCAGGTTCGGAGCGCTGCCCCATTGTTTGCAATGAGAACGGGCGCTATAGGAGCGGTAAATATACCGCTCCTACAGCGACCCAAAGATGCGACTTGCAGGACATTTTTCAGCGTCCTGCAAGCGCACCGCTTCAGTGTGAAAGCCCTCGGGCTTTCACACTGAAGACACAGCAACAGCTGTTTCGGGTCGGTTTGCAGGCGCTATTTTTAGCGCAATAGCGCCTGCAAACCACCCCAGTGTGAAAGGGGCCTAACTGTTGTTTGTTAACAGTATAGCTGTACACTGCTATGTAAAATTTTTAAATGGTTATTTAGATTATCACCTCCTGTACTCTGGATTTGCAGTCTCTGGTCATCTCCTGTGTTAGATCCACAGTCTCTGGTCATCTCCTGTATTCGATTTGCAGTCTCTGGTCATCTCCTGTATTCGATTTGCAGTCTCTGGTCATCTCCTGTATTAGATCCGCAGTCTCTGGTCATCTCCTGTACTAGATCCACAGTCTCTGGTCATCTCCTGTACTAGATCCACAGACTCTGGTCATCTCCTGTACTAGATCCACAGACTCTGGTCATCTCCTGTACTAGATCCACAGACTCTGGTCATCTCCTGTACTAGATCCACAGTCTCTGGTCATCTCCTGTACTAGATCCACAGTCTCTGGTCATCTCCTGTATTAGATCAGCAGTCTCTGGTCATCTCCTGTATTAGATTTGCAGTCTCTGGTCATCTCTGGTCATCTCCTGTATTAGATCAGCAGTCTCTGGTCATCTCCTGTACTCGATTTGCAGTCTCTGGTCATCTCCTAAATTAGATTTGCAGTCTCTGGTCATCTCTTGTATTAGATCAGCAGTCTCTGGTCATCTCATGTATTAGATTTGCAGTCTCTAGTCATCTCCTGTATTAGATCAGCAGTCTCTGGTCATCTCCTGTATTCGATGTGCAGTCTCTGGTCATCGCCTCTACTAGATTTGCAGTCTCTGGTCATCTCCTGTATTAGATGTGCAGTCTCTGGTCATCTCCTGTATTAGATGTGCAGTCTCTGGTCATCTCCTGTATTAGATGTGCAGTCTCTGGTCATCTCCTGTATTAGATGTGCAGTCTCTGGTCATCTCCTGTATTAGATGTGCAGTCTCTGGTCATCTCCTGTATTAGATGTGCAGTCTCTGGTCATCTCCTGTATTAGATGTGCAGTCTCTGGTCATCTCCTGTGCAGTCTCTGGTCATCTCCTGTATTCGATTTGCAGTCTCTGGTCATCTCCTGTATTCGATTTGCAGTCTCTGGTCATCTCCTGTATTCGATTTGCAGTCTCTGGTCATCTCCTGTATTCGATTTGCAGTCTCTGGTCATCTCCTGTATTCGATTTGCAGTCTCTGGTCATCTCCTGTATTCGATTTGCAGTCTCTGGTCATCTCCTGTATTCGATTTGCAGTCTCTGGTCATCTCCTGTATTCGATTTGCAGTCTCTGGTCATCTCCTGTATTCGATTTGCAGTCTCTGGTCATTTCCTGTATTCGATTTGCAGTCTCTGGTCATCTCCTCTATTAGATTTGCAGTCTCTGGTCATCTCCTCTATTAGATTTGCAGTCTCTGGTCATCTCCTCTATTAGATTTGCAGTCTCTGGTCATCTCCTGTAGTACGTTTCTCAGTGAGCAGTAATGATGTGTAGTAACCTCTAGCAATGAATGAGGAAGCAGGAATTATGTGTTTTAACCTCTAACAACCAGTCAGTAATCGGTAATAATATGCTGTATCCTCTGGCAACCAATTGCAATTGCTGCCTGATCTGCTGCAGTAAACTGATTTTGAGTCTTACTGCTATTTGTTATATGTCTAATAGCGGTTGGGGGGCCCCAAGAAAATGTTTGCCCAGGGCCCAATCAACATTAAAGACGGCCCTGGCTACAGAGGTGTTTTACAGTGCCTTTTACTGCTTCAAAATATGCAAATACTTTGAGTTGCATAGGTTTGCTTTCAAGCATGGCTCTAGACAACTTATTATATATATATATATATATATATATATATATATATATATATATATATATATATATATATATATATATTTTTTTTTTTTTTTTTTTTTAGGAAAGCATTAACGTTTTGCGATGTTCATAACTGCTATTGATTCTGTGCTATTGTGCAATTAAGTTATTTTTACAAAATGTTTTTAGAAGTGCTTGTTAGAACTTTTACATTGTTCTATTGCCTTTTAAATAGAGACAGAGCTCTGTTTACAATATCCCGGTATGGTATTGCTTAGATGTGCATGTAGTGAAGATATGTAAATATTAATGAGCTTTACTTTCTAAATATTAACAAATTATCTTGTTGTTTCTAGATTAATATTGCTTCAAACAATGAAGACCAAACCAGGCCGAGCATATTAAGCCTGCAGATAACTCATGTGGATTATTTGCTTGGAGTAGCTGACCTTACTGGAGAGCTGATGCGTTTGTGCATAAGTAGTGTTGGAAACGGTGACATCAATACACCGTTTGAACTGACTCAGTTCTTGCGTGAAATTTTTGATGGCTTTGCTTACATTGGTAACACTGGTCCATACGAGATTTCAAGAAAGTTGTATACCTTAAAACAGAGTCTGGGAAAAGTGGAAAATGCCTGTTACATGTTAAAAGTGAGAGGCTCAGAAATTCCAAAACACATGCTTGCTGATCTGTTTGTATCCAAATCCGAACTCCTTGAACATGATGATGGCATGTCTTAAAGACCATAATGTTGACCCTTAGTAGGATCAGCTGCAAGTTTACCAGTTCAACAGTTAATTTGAAATTTTTATTTTCATGTTTAATATTTTACATTTGCATCTGTGCACACATTGAGTATAATTTTAATATGATATTTGTATATCTGATTATTGTATGTTCCAACATTGACTTATAAAACCGATATGCTTGGACTGATCTTTTATGTGCCAAGTGATACAAGGCACCCAGACATACTCGTATGTCTTACCTATGGTTAAAAGTGCCCCTTTTTATTTTAGGACCCAATGAAAATGCATGCGCTTTGTATGCAATCCTCTACTCTAAAGCTAACCTGCCCTGGGAAAAATATGTAGGTTGCTACAACTGACGTCCTTTCCTTAAAATGCTGTTTGCCTGGCTGCCTTTGCTAATTTGTAAAAGATGAAAGCTCCAACCCACCAAGTATGTCCTATGTATTTGTTGTAATCAACAAAATCAGTGTCATCTATTACACAAGCTGCCAATGACCTATTAGTACACTTACAGGTCCAGCACTCCTTCTTCTCCCATTAAAGCTGAACTCCAGGCAGTAGAATTATCCAATAGAAAGACAGCACTCCTACCGTATTTAATGAAGCACAACAAAAAAGATTTCTCTTTACTTTGCATTGGTATGGAGAAATTCTAACATATATTCCACAGGGTTTCCATTAGAAATCTCCCGAGCTGGCTAGCGGGGAAAAAAAAGCGATTTAATTCATCCACACAAAGGAGGTGGATAAAGGAATCCCCTATTGGGACATTGTATTATGACAATAGCACCTGCAGCTGTCAGAAAATACTGCTCAGTTGCGGCTGCTGCTGCTTATCACAAAATGTTCCCGCAGGTCCCTTCCACAGAAGTTGATTAAATAATTGACTCCTGCCAAGTGGGGGAGGCCACAACACAAGCATGCAGCAAGCTGGGTCTGAGTGAAGTCCCAACCCTTGATCTGCATGACGAGCAATTCAGCATTTTCAAAGCAGTCAGAAATGGCAGGCTGCTTATTTCTCTTAATACAGGTTTCCCTTAAACTGAGTTAAAGGTTTGGCATCTCCCTCCCCTCCCATTGGCCTTCCACAATGCAAAGCAATGGAGAAAACTTAATTTTTTGTAGTCCTAACGCAGAGGTCTGTCTATCGGGATGCCCTTAAGAGTGACTTTGGGCAACAAGTAGTTAAGATCCACTAACTTTTAATGCGGTCTAGGAACAATTACAACTAAACCAAAGATTCTTTACCTTAATCTGATTTACATGTATTATTTGCATTTCTGCAACTTTTACAAATACTGCTGAAGTTCAGATTCTTGTCTCCTGATTCTGTAATGTGCAATTTTTCCTGTTTTTGTGTTGGAGACAGGTAAAAGCCTACATTGGGTGGGACTGGGTATAAATAATTTGCACATGACTCAGCAATTTTTTTTCCCCCAGAATACCACATTACTGGCAGATTCAAAGTATTGCTGCAATGAAGTCTGTTGCATATTAGGCTTTTTTATTTTTTAACTGCAAAGTTTTTCAGTTTGGATTAAGGGTGTGCTGGCAGCACATAGGAGAGTCGGACTACTGCACTTTTTACACAAAGCAGAGGGCTAGCTCTAATGGTCCAGTAACCCTCTCCAAATGCTGCTTGAATCAACAGCATTCTCACTCCCTGAGCAGCACTGTTGATTTGAGCAACATTTGAGAATTGCATGTCAGGATACTGAGTATGAGAGGGGGCCCAACTCTCCTATACCAGCATAGGGTATTTAACTGTTGCTGTAGCACTTGGTAGTAAAAAAAAAAATGATATATATATTCCAATATTGGTGTATATGCCGCCTAATTACATTAAAATAATACATATGAAGGGTTCAATTGGACTTTAGGTATTGGGGTCATATGAGACACTACAAATATGTCTGGGTAAAAAATATGAACTTTAGGCAGGTAGGCTGTGTATGCTGTATTAATGGACTGTTTATTGTAGTTCAGCCTTGGAGAATATAATTTGGTAACAGAGTAAGCACAATAGAGGCATGCTAATAGTCTGGCTCCATGCGTAAACAGATGCAGCCTGTTTGACAAGCACCCGAGAAATGGGGGTGATATTTCTACACTGATTACCCTAGGACCAAGTGGTGCTCAGGGTTCCCAAGGTTTTATTGTATTTTTTTTATTTTTACAATTTTTTTTTTTTTTCTTACAACCAGTGCATCAAAAATGACTACATTTCCCCTTTTTTACTTTGCATATTCATCAATCCTTTGTGTTTTTTCTTGTAGTTCTGCAATAATAAAAAAAATTAAAGGTTTGTACTGATTTTCTTAAATTAAAGCCAACCAACACCTTCCAGTTATGGAGCATTGGATTTTTTTTTTCCTTGCATGTTTCTGTGTTTTCGAGTATTGATATAATAAACAGTAAGTGTTTATTTGTGTCTTTTCTGTGACTTTTGTGAAAATTGCCGTAAAACTTAAGAGAAGCATAGCGTTTTGTACATATTTTATTTCTTTTTGTCACAAAAAGGGTAAGTATGAAATCTTGCATATTTTACATTATGCAGTATATTCAGAGTTAATGGGAAACTATCGGGAGAAAAAGTCATATACAGTACAGTATTTTGCAGATTTTATTGCTGGTATTAACACAGCAATGTCGTTTTGTTTTTGTCCTTGTAACATTTTATTACTTGTTGACCCTACTAGTAGGTCTGTTATTTTTCTAATTACTTTAACCACATGTCTACTGGGCACTTTCACTCCCCTCTCTGCCCAGGACAATTTTCAGATTTTAGTGCTATCACACTTTGAATGACAATGGCACAGTCTTGCACTGTACCCATATGAAATTATCTTTTTTTTTTTTCTTTGAGACTGATGAAGCTTTCATTTGGTGGTATTTAACCGCTTCCTGACCGCCTCCTGCACATATACGTTGGCAGAATGGCATGGCTAGGCAAAAGCATGTACAGGTACGTCCCCTTTAATTGCTTAGCCGTGGGGTTGCGCGTGCCGCCGGCGACGCGTTCGTGACCCGGTCGGGAGCTGCGGGACCAGCGGACCTGATTGCTGCTGGCGTCCCGCGATCGGGCTCACAAAGCTGAAGAACGGGGAGAGGTCTGTGTAAACAAACCTCTCCCCGCGCTTCCTACACTGCCTGTCACTGATCGGCTGTTCCCTGTCATCGGGAAAGCCGATCAGTGATGTCAGACGTCAGCCCCGCCCCCTAATGTAAAAAAAAACACACTCGTCAGACCATAACCCCTCCCCGCTCCCTAGTGGTTAACTCTTTCACTGCCAGTGTCATTTATACAGGAATCAATGCATTTTTAACTAGCATTGATTGCTGTTGGTCCCAAAAATGTCCGATGTGTCCGCCATAATGTCGCAGTCACAATAAAAATCGCTGATCGCCGCCATTACCAGTCAAAAAAAAAAAAAAAAAAAAAATATTAATAAAAATGCTATAAAACTATCCCCTATTTTGTAAACGCTATAACTTTTGCGCAAACCAATCAATAATCGCTAATTGCGATTTTTTTTTTTTTTTTTTTTTTTTTACCAAAACTATGTAGAAGAATACATATCGGCCTAAACTGAGGGAAAAAAAAAATGTTTTTTTTATATATATTTTTTGGGGATATTTATAAAACAGTATGAGGAGAAGGGGAAAAAAAGGGGGGGGGGGTGGGGAGGCAAAAACCACCCCACGGATCCTAGACCACTCCTGATGTGCCATTCAGCTGAGAGGCCAATGGTGTTTGATCCATATAATAAAAATAGGGAGTCCAGATCTTCCAATACTTGTCTTGCTGTTCTTTTAAAGTCATGGTGAGGTTTTCCATAATCTGAATATCTGTAATTCTGGTATGCCAATGGGCAACAGTAGGAGGACAGGTACTCTTCCACAAAGCTGGTATACAGGCTTTCGCTGCAGTAAGTAAATGTCTAAGTAGGGTGTTTTTTCCTTTTTTTTTTTTTTTTTTTTTTTGGACAAGCGTCTTAATCATGGATTTTACATCAGTCCAAAAGTTGTTTAATTTTGGGCATATGCAAAAGGGTTCCACTTCCCACAGCGCCAACACGTTTCTAAAACCTGAGGGTATATCCTATGCAGCTTGGCAGGGGTTCTGTACCACCGGATGAGGAGTTTATAACCTCCCTCCTGATATCTGCTTCCTAGGGAAGCGTTTTGTGCAAAAAATATAGTTTTGTCTTTCTGAGGTTGAGGGAAGGTAACTCAAAGGTCCTCCCACTTTTGTAAAAAGGTCAAGTCGGCCATATCCCCTTGGTTTGTCAGCAAAGCATAGAAATGGGAGAGGGAGTTGAGATCCTTCTAAGCAGATTTGTTCAAGTGGTGTGAGTTGACAAAGGTTTTGATGGTCCCTGGGTAATGAGCGTAGGTAAGTACCCAGTTGAGCCCTATGGAAAAAGTCCAAGTCAGTATAGAAGCAGGCCTCTAGTTCCCGACTGCACAAAAGTTTTAGCTACTGAGAAATGAAGATGTCTAAAGATGTTCTGTTGACGCAACACCCCAATTTTTGAGTCTGTCAGACCAGGTGGAAATGCATAGGACCCCAGCACGGTTGTGAGAGGACTTGGCGAGGGAGATGAGATAGGCATTGTCTTAAACAGGTGTTTAACTACCCGTAGAGTCACCCCAATTGTAGGGTGCAGAGTTATTGTCGCAGGACAAGTTTTCATGGGTGACCAGGGTAAACCCGCTAACACTGATTCCACCATTGCTTTTTCAAGGTCAACCCACAATTTAGATTTGGTCAATACACACCACTCCATTATTCTTGTCAGGTGAGAGGCCTCATGCCATCTTACTGGATCTGGAAAACCCATACCCCCCAGATTTTTGGAAGGGACAGTATTGCTCTACGATGTCTCGGTTGTCTGCCCACCCACACAAACCTTGTAAAGCTTGTCTGTAACTCTGTCAAAAAGTTCCATGGGAGCCTAATTGGCAGTGTCTGAAAGAGATATATTAGTCTCGGCATTGCATTCATTTTTAGAATATTTGAGCGACCAAACCAAGTAAAAGTTTCCCTATCTCAACGTTGGAGGTCTACTTTAAGCTTACGGAGCAAAGGCGAGAAGTTGAGTTTGAAAACCCAATTGAGTTTGCGAGAAATATTTGTTCCCAAATAGTGGATATGGGAGTCTATTCACCTAAAGTTGAACGCTCGACTCAGTTGATATTAAGTTCAGGCTGGTAATTCTATTCCCATTGCCTCAGACTTGCTGTAATTTATTTTGTAGTTGGACAGCTAGTTATAATTAAGTTCTGCAAGTAGAGATGGAAGAGATACAGACGGAGACGTTATAAACAAGGTTAGGTCATCTGCATATGCGGCCAATTTATGCTTGCTACCTTTAGTCTTAATACCCTTGATGTCCAGATGCTCTCTGATGGTTCTCAAGAACGGTTCTAAGGTCAGTATAAAAATTAAAGGTAAAAGCAGGCAACCTTGAAGCATCCCATTTCGTGTAGGAAAGGTGCCCAACCAGGTCTCGTTGACTTTTACACTAGCTGAAGGTGTCGAGTATAACGCATGCACCCACCGTTGCATCCCTGGTCCGAGTCCAATGTGTTCCAGCGTGGCACTCAGAAACAACCAGTCAACCCTATCAAATGCCTTCTCTGCATCTGTGGAGAGAAGCACCAAGGGTGAATGAGCAGATTGTGCATAGTGAATCATGTTTAAGACCCTCTGGGTGTTATTCCGCCCTTCCTGACAAAGGACAAATTCCGACTGATACATATGAACCAGGGACGGAATATGTGGGAGTAACCTATTAGCTATAATTTTGGTAAACATTTTCAGATCCACACTTGGGAGTGAAATGGGCCTGTAACTTGCACAATGAGCTGGGTCCTTACCAGGGCCGATCCTGGGCAGGGTGCACGGGGTGCAGCGCACCCAGGCACCGCAGGGGTGGGGGCGCCGAAGTGCCAGAGTGCTCCTCTCCCTCCTCCTCTCTTTGTGTGGCAGTGCTCGGGGGGAGGGGCCGCTCCTCTTCCTGACACAAGGGTTAGCGGATCGGATTGGATGCAGGCAGGTGTTTATGGACACATGTCCCATTTACATCTGCTTCTTCATAAAGGAGAATAGATGGTCCAATCAGGTCCGCCTGAAAAACAGACAGACGGACTCCTTCGAAACATCTGTGTAAAAGGGGCCTTAAAGCAGCAGTAAACCACAGCAGTTAAAAAAAAAGCACCTGTAAGGCAATAGCATCATGTGCTAGTATGCATTGCATACTAGCACATTATGAAAAACTTACCTGAGAACGAAGCCCTCCAGCACTGCGCTGTCACCACTGACAGGGCTTCCATCTTCCCCTGTTCTTTCTTCTGGGTTTGCGGCCTTTGGCTGTATGAGCAGGTGAAGCTGCAATTGCGTCACTCCTGCACATGCGCGTAGAAGCCCTTGGCTCCGGCACAAAGCTCTGTAGGTCCGGTACGGTATGTCGGACCTTCAGAGCACATGTACTGGTGATGTCACAGGCTGCATGCAGGGTGATTTTTTCTTAAACAGTGCAGGTTTAGGAAATATTCATTTTATCTACAGGTAAGCTTTATTATAGACTTTATTAAAGGGTTTACCTGTAGGTAAAAATCACAAAGCCGGCTTTACTACACTGCACGAGCTTTGGTCTGAAATGCCCGACGGCGCTGTAACAAAGTCCCACCTCCTAGACGGCTCCTGTGAGATAGACGGAACACTGATCCAATGCAGTGAAATTGAATCAGTGTATTATAGAAGCCAAGAGCCAGTCTAGGAGGCGGGACTTTGTTACAGTGGCCGCGTGGGAGATTCCAATCCAAGCTTCGTGACAGCAGGAGATCGTCAGCGCTTTGTGTAATCCAGGGACACTGGCAGGCTGCAATTTGTGTGCGCTGGCTGTAATTGGTGAGCACTAGTAGGCTGCATTTGGTGGGCATTGCTAGGCTGCATTTGGTGGGCATTGAAAGGCTGCATTTGAAGAGCACTGATAAGGCTGCATTTGATGGGCACTGATAAGGCTGCATTTGATGTGCATTGATAAGCTGTATTTGATGGGCACTGGTAGGCTGCATTTGATGAGCATTGATAAGGTTGCATTTGATGGGCACTGATAAGGCTGCATTTGATGGGCACTGATAATCTGCATTTGGTGGGCACTGGTAGGCTGCATTTGATGGGCACTGGTAGGCAACATTTAATGGGCACTGATAAGGCTGAAATTGGTGGGCACTGGTAGGCTGCATTTGATGGGCACTGATAAGGCTGCATTTGATGGGCATTGATAAGCTGTATTTGGTGGGCACTGGTAGGCTGCATTTGATGGGCACTGGTAGGCTGCATTTGATGGGCATTGATAAGCTATATTTGGTGGGCACTGGTAGGCTGCATTTGATGGGCACTGGTAGGCTGAATTTTGTGGGCACTGGTAGGCTGCATTTGGTGGGCACTAATAGGCTGCATTTGATGGACACGGCACTGGTAGGCTGCATTTGGTGGGCACTGATAGGCTGCATTTGGTGGGCACTGATAAGCTGCAATTGGTGGGCACTGGTAGGTTGCATTTGGTGGGCACTGGTAGGCTGCATTTGGTGGGCACTAGTAGGCTGCATTTGGTGGGCACTGGTAGGCTACAATTGGTTGGCACTGATGAGGCTGCATTTGATAGGCACTGATGAGGATGCATTTTATACATTGATCTCTCAATTAAGTAGTCTCTTACCATCTCTTGTATCATGTCTGCGGTCTCTGACCCTCTCTTGTATCATGTCTGCAGTATCTGACCATCTCTTGTATCATGTCTGCAGTCTCTGACCATCTCTTGTATCATGTCTCTGACCATCTCTTGTATCATGTCTGCAGTCCCTTACCATCTTTTGTAGTATGTCTGCGGTCTCTAACCATCACCTGTATCATGTCTGCAGTCTCTGACCATCTCCTGTATCATGTCTGCAGGCTCTTTCCAACAGACTCTCTAACAGAAGCCCTCTCTGTGTCCATCAGAAAGGCCCCCCTCCAGGTCCCAACAGAGTACTCTTCTTCTCTTACTGTATTTTGTTTATTGTTAGACCCCTTTCACACGGACGCAGTCAGTTTAGGCACGTCAAAAACGTATCAGTTCTTATCCGTTGTCTCATCCGTTTTCATCCGTCATCCGTTCCGTTAATGTCCGTTTTCATCCGTTAATGTCCGTTTTCATCCGTTTTTTGTCCGCTTACATCCGTAAATGCACACGTTTATGTCCGTTTTTTCATCCGTTTTTTCATCCGTTTTGTTCCGTTTATATGTGTGCCTGTGCCTTTAAGAGGTTGAGTTCACAGATAAACACAAAACGGATCTTAACGGATCGGACGTTGACGGACGATGTCCGTCAACGTCAGTTAATATCCGTTTTGACGGATCTGAACGTAGCCTTGTACGTTTAAAAAAACGGATAAAAACGGAAGCGGAGGTTAACTGATGGTGACGGATGTTCATCCGTCTGCCCATAGGAATGCATTGTCGTCCGTCGACGGATGGAAGAAAAACGGATAGACGGTCCGTCCGTGTGAAAGGGGCCTTATGGGAGCATCTCTGTGTTGGTAAAGAGGAGGAGTTAGCCCATGTGGGGGCGCCAGAAATATTTATGCACCCAGGTGTCTGTGACCCTAGGATCGGCCCTGGACTCCTCAGCACTCCTTTCCTCTTCTTCCCTCTCCTCAGCACTCCTTTCCTCTTCTTCCCTCTCCTCGGCACTCGTATAGAGGTCACTTACTTCGCTCAGTGCCGGGCTGTGGAGCTGAAAGTCATTTTCAATGTCAGTCTGGGTGCTACAGTCATGAGCACAAGGAACTTCCACGTGGTCCTCAACAATGCTGTAAGAGAAATAAAAAAAAAAAAGATTATTTTTCTCAAGTTTTTGTTAATAGGAGCAAGAAATAACTATTTCTAAGCTTGGGCTGCTGGGCTGGGCCACCAAGGTGCACTTATTTTAACCACTTCAATACCCGGCCATAGTCAAATGACGCCCACAAGGTGGATCTCCCATCCTGGGTGGGCGTCATATGAGGGGGGGCCCGCAGAGCGGTGATCGGGGATCCGGTGTGTCCCTCGGGACACAGCCGTCCCCCGATGGGGGTATTGAAGTGGCCGTTGTGTCCCGAGGCGGTGGAGTGAGCGGTTGCAGCGGCGCCGTTCGCCGCTGATTGCCTCTGTCCCGGAAGCGGCGTGCACTGCGCACGCGCGCTCCCGGGAACGTTCAGTGACAGATCGGGACTGAGGCTGGCTGAGGCTTTTGCCTTAGATACAGCTCAGCCCTGATCAAAGAGTAAATAAAAAAGAATTGGCTATTTAGTGACTGGCTGTGTCCAATGACAGCCAGTCACTAAATGTAAACAAAAAAGAGAGGTAACTCCTGTTGCTGGGTTCTCCTCTTCACACACCGATCCTGTGTGAGGAGGAGATCAGCTAACAGTGAGTTACCTATATACTGTACTAGTATATATACCCATCTGTGCCCAGATCACCCCCCCCCTAAATAAAGAGAACCTGTCATCAGGTGTACCTGTCATCAGTAGTACCTGTCATCAGTACCTGTCACCTCACCAGAGTACCTGCCACCAGAGTACCCGCCATCTCACCACCTGCCAGAGTACCACCAGAGTACCCGCCACCTCACCACCTGCCAGAGTACCCGCCACCTCACCACCTGCCAGAGTACCACCAGAGTACCCGCCACCTCACCACCTGCCAGAGTACCACCAGAGTACCCGCCACCTCACCACCTGCCAGAGTACCACCAGAGTACCAGCCACCTCACCACCTGCCAGAGTACCACCAGAGTACCCGCCACCTCACCACCTGCCAGAGTACCACCAGAGTACCCGCCACCTCACCACCTGCCAGAGTACCACCAGAGTACCAGCCACCTCACCACCTGCCAGAGTACCACCAGAGTACCCGCCACCTCACCACCTGCCAGAGTACCACCAGAGTACCCGCTACCTGCCAGAGTACCTGCCATCAGAGTACCTGCAACCAGAGTACCTGCCATCAGATTACCTGCCATCAGAGTACCTCCAACCAGAGTACCTGCCATCAGAGTACCACCAGAGTACCCGCCACCTCATCACCTGCCACCAGTGTACCTGCCACCAGTGTACCTACCACCAGAGTACCCGCCACCTCACCAGCTGCCACCAGAGTACCCGCCACCTCACCAGCTGCCACCAGAGTACCCGCCACCTCACCAGTTGCCACCAGAGTACCTGCCACCTCACCACCTGCCACCAGAGTACCCGCCACCTCACCAGAATACCCGCCACCTCACCACCTGCCACCAGAGTACCTGCCACTATGTCCAAAAGGATGTACACCCCAGAGGAGGCATACCAAATACTCAGTCTGAGCGATGAGAGCATCGGGGAGCTCTCACCGCTCAGTTCTGTTTCAGTTTCTGGCTCAGAATATGAGCCCCCTGAAGGCAGCACCTCAGGATCCGAATTGGAGGAGGAAGCAGTCCCTCCTAAAAGAAGACGGTCTGAACCCCAGGCATCTACCAGCAGTGCCAACGGCGGTAGACCCCAGGAGGAGAGGCCCAGTTCAAGCGCTGCTAGACCCGAGGAGGAGAGGCCCAGTGCGCGCCAAAGAATTAGGGCCCAAAATCAGCTGCCAGAAAGCTTGGCAAACCCATTGTGGCTGCCTTCTACCACAGGGTCAGCCACGATCCCCCCTTTTACAGCACAGCCAGGTGTGCAGGTCAACACTGCAGGTTTTTCCAAGATGGATTTTTTTTATTTATTTTTCCCAGAGGAATTGCTCCAAGTCGTCATGGACCAAACCAATCTTTGTGCCCAACAATTTATCACAGCCAACCCCAACTCCAGCTATGCCCGCCCTTTTGAATGGCGACCCCTAACAATTCCAGAGCTGAAAGTGTTTTTAGGCCTAACGCTAAACATGGGGCTTACAAAAAAAAATGAGATACATAAGTATTGGTCGACCAAATCCATCCACCACATGCCAGTTTTTTCTGCAGCCATGTCCAGGTCCCGATATGAAATTATTATGCGCTTCCTGCATTTTAGTGACAACTCACAGTGCCCCCCCCCCCCCCCCCCCCCCCGGAATCACCCAAAATTTGACAAGCTGTATAAAATTTGCCCCCTAATTGATTTTTTTTCCAAAAAGTTTGCTGAACTTTATGTCCCTGACAGAAATATATCTGTGGATCAAACAATACATCCCAAGTAAGAGAGCGAGGTATGGCTTGAAGCTCAACAAGCTCTGTGAAAGTGCCACCGGTTATGTGCACTCCTTCCGTGTGTACGAAGGAAAAGATTCCCAGATCCAGCCCCCTGAGTGTCCATCGTACATGGGAATTAGTGGTAAAATTGTTTGGGAGTTGGCATTCCCACTCCTCCAAAAGGGGTATCATATCTATATGGACAATTTCTACACTAGTTTGCCCCTTCTCCGCCACCTGTACCTAAAAAAAACATTGGCCTGTGGTACAATAAGAAAAAAACGGAAGGGCTTCCCACAGCGTCTTGTCGCCACAAACATTCAAAGTGGGGAATCGGCCAGCTTGAGGAATGAGGAAGTGCTGGCTGTGAAGTGGAAGGGTACTAAAGATGTGTATATGATGTCCACCATCCACAATGACACCTCAGTGGAACTTCACAGAAGACGCGGTCCCGTTCGCAAGCCTTCCTGCATCAATGCATATAATAAATTTATGGGGGGGGGGGTGGATTTAAATGACCAGATGTTGCAGCCCTATCTGTCAACAAGAAAATCCCTTTTTTGGTACAAAAAAGTAGCAATTTACTTTTTTCATTTGGCCCTTTTAAATTCTTTTATAATTTACCAAAAATCCTCAGCAACACCCACCACCTTCATAAAATATATTGAAGACATTGTCACTTCACTTATTTATCAAGAGGAATCCCCCCCCAGAAAGCATTCGCTCAGATTCTGGCGTCAGGCTACATGAGCGTCATTTTCCGGAACATATTCCACCATCAGCATCCGGAAGACGACGCCCAAAAAAATGCCGGGTGTGCACTAAGAGAGGAGTTAGGAAAGACACCAGCTTCTATTGTCCCGATTGTCACGCCCTACCTGGCCTTTGCATCGGACAATGCTTCAGGCGATATCACACTCTGAACCACTATTAGCCCATATTTCCAATAGACTGCCATTTCCCCCCAATTTCTGTCATGAATATTTCCCTGCCTCAACCAACCATATCATTGTCTTCCATGTGAACTGACCCTGGCCTGTTTCTCGACTATGCCTCTGCCTACCGTCTGCATTGTTTATCCGCCATGTTTCTGCCTTTCAAGTGAACTGACCCTGGACTGTATCGACTATGCCTCTGCCTACCGTCTATGTCTGCCTTTTACCTGCACTGACCTTGGCTTGTTGACCATGTTTTTGCCTGCCCCTTGGACTGATCTTTTACCGTGCTACACAGGGGTCTCACATATGTGAGGGGCTCCAGAAGAGTGTTCGGAGTTCAGAAAACCAGTTTTTCTGTGTTCCCATAACAGGGTCTGGTTGTCCGGAGGCTTCAAAGAGATTTGGGTGGGAGAAGCCTCTACCCCTGTCCCCATTCTTCCCTGACCGATGCCCTAAGCTTGATGGTCCTGTCTGCTCCCTGGAAAAAATACTCTGGCTGTGCTGACCATACCTCTGCCTGCTGCCTTTACTAATTATGGACAGTATTCCTGCCTGCTGCATGGACGATCCTTTGATCCTTTTGCTGCTGCTGACCACATCCCTGCCTGCTATCTGGACTAATGCATTGGCTGTGATGACAACATCTCTACCTGTGCTGACTATTCCTGCCTGCTGCCTGTTTTGCTGTCGCTGTCCACGTTCCTGCCTGCTGCCTGTTTTGCTGTCGCTGTCTACGTTCCTGCCTGCTGCCTGGACCGATGCTCTCCTCTGTGGACCACTGCACTACTAAAACTGCAGGTAATCTTTTCTTTACCCTTTGCTCAGCAGAATGTATTTTGGTTTGTAATTGGTATGTACAGTACATGCTATGTGTTAGAAATATGAAGGGCCTTCAACAATGTGATAGGTTGGCAGGAATTTGTGTGTAATTTATGCTCCTAGAACACCTGACAGTGCTACTTGGGCCTCTGTATGTGGCCAGGCTGTGTAAAAGTCTCACATATTTGGTATCGCCATACACGGGAGGAGTAGCAGAATGTATTTTGGGGTGTCAGTTTTGCTATGTACATGCTATGTGTTGGAAATATCTTATAAATGGACAACTTTGTATAAAAAAAAATGCGTTTTCATTTTTTTCCCACATATTCCAAAAACTTGGGGAAAAAAATGAACCATTCAAAAGACTCATTATGCCTCATATATTATACGTTGGGGTGTTAGCTTTCCAAAATGGGGTCATTTTGTGGGCGTTTCCATTGTCCTGGTGCTCCAGGGCCTTCAAAACTGTAATAGTTGGTTGAGAAATGAGATGTGTAATTTATGCATGTAGAACGCCTGACGGTGCTACTTCAATGTTGGGCCTCTGTATGTGGCCAGGCTGTGTAAAAGTCTCACATATTTGGTATCGCCATACTCGGAAGGAGTAGCAGAATGTATTTTGGGGTGTCAGTATTGCTATGTACATGCTATGTGTTGGAAATATCTTATAAATGGACAACTTTGTATAAAAAAAATGCGTTTTCATTTTTTTCCCACATATTCCAAAAACTTTGGGAAAAAAATGAACCATTCAAAATACTAATTATGCCTCATATATTATACGTTGGGGTGTTAGCTTTCCAAAATGGGGTCATTTTGTTGGCGTTTGCATTGACCTGGTGCTCCAGGGCCTTCAAAAGTGTGATAGGTTGTCATCAAATGAGATGTGCAATTTATGCTCGTAGAACGCCTGACGGTGCTACTTGGATGTTAGACCTCTGTATGTGGCCAGGCTATGTAAAAGTCTCACACATGTGGTATCACTATACTCAGGAGGAGTAGCAGAATATATTTTGGGGTGTCATTGCAAGTATGCATGTGCTGTGTGAGAGAAATAACTTGTTTTTATGACAATTTTGTGCAAAAAAAAAGAAAAAATTTATAATTTTTCCAAGAATTTTGGGAAAAAATTACAACTTCAAAAAACTCGCCAAGCCTCTTACTAAATACCTTGGAATGTCTGCTTTCCAAAAAGGGGTAATTTGGGGGGTATTTGTACTTTCCTGGCTTGTTAGGGTCTCAAGAAATGAGATAGGCCTTCAGTGCATCAGGTGTGATCAGATGTGATAATTTTCAATGATTTGCACCATAGCTTTTAGACGCTATAACTTTCACAGCAACCAAATAATATACACTTATTTGGGTTATTTTTACTAAAGATAAGTAGCAGTATACATTTTGGCCAAAATTTATGAAAAAAAATGTTTTATTTGCAAAAAATTTCAATAGAAACTAAAAAAAAGTTTTTTTTTTCAAAAATTTCTCTCTTTTTTCGCTAATATTGCAAAAAATAAAAAACCCAGCAGTAATTAAATACCACCAAAAGAAAGCTCTGTTTGTGAGAAAAAAATGATACAAATTTGGTTTGGGTAGCATGTAGCATGACTGAGTAATTGTCATTCAAAGTGTGAGAGCGCTGAAAGCTAAAAATTGGTCTGGTAAGGAAGGGTGTTTAAAAGCCCTGTATTGAAGTGGTTAATATCCACCAATGCATTCAGCACCAATTTTCTTTTATTAATCACTGCCTGGCTTATGGGTCGGCAAGAATAACCGCCACATTCGCATTGGAAGTGTAAAAAAAATAAAATAATAATTTGTCAGGGAAGCCTATTTATATGGCCTATTAAAGTTACATAACCAGGTCTATTTTAATCATGAAGCTCTCTCTGTTGCATTAGGGAGAGAGAACTTTGCGGTGCATTGCATGCTCCATGCAGTGGCAAACATTTTATGAATGGGCTATTCAATGTGGATATCTGATCTTATTTATAAAGTGGCCCCAATGCCTTAGCACTCCCCAGGATCCTATCTTGACCAAAGTGAGTTTTTTTTACGTACGTTTTTTCCTCTTGCTCCTTTCCGTTAATCTTCAGCTTCTTCTTCAGCTTCTTGTTTATCGCCTTAACTTTCTCCTCGTGCTCTTTTTCCTTCTGTAGTCTTTCTGCTTTCTCTTTCTGCTTCTTTCCATATTCCTCCATTATATTGCGCATAAGAGCTGCTGCTTTCTCCCGTTTCCTCTTTTCTGCCAGGTCCCATATCAGTGCCACCCATCAGTGCCACATATCAGTGCCCATCAATGCCACCTCATCAGTGCCACTTCATTGGTGCCACATCATCGGTGCCCATCAGTGCTGCCTTATCAGTGCCTGTCACTGCAGCCCCATCAGTGCCCATCAGTGAAGGAGAAAACTTACTTATTTACAAAGTTTTGTAACTGAAACAAAAAACAAACATATTTTTTTACAAAAAATTTTTTTTATTTGTTTAGCAGAAAATGAAAATCGCAGAGGTGATCAAATACCACCAAAAGAAAGCTCTATTTGTGGGAACAAAATGATAAAAACAGTTTGGGTACAGTGTAGCATGACCGCACAATTGTCATTCAAAGTGCGACAGCGCTGAAAGCTCAAAATTGGTCTGGGCAGGAAGGTGTATAAGTGCCCGGTATTGAAGTAGTTAACCACTTTAAGATCGGGCCTCTTAAACTAGAAAATTACTAGAAAAAAAATAGAAAATTACTTAGAACCCCCAAACATTATACATTTTTTTTTCTAACACCCTAGAGAATAAAATGGCGGTCATGCAATACTTTTTGTCACACCATATTTGCACAGCGGTCTTACAAGCGCAATTTAAAAAAAAAATACACTTTTTTTAAATTAAAAAATAAGACAACAGTAAAGTTAGCCCAATTTTCTTTTATATTGTGAAAGATAATGTTACACCGAGTAAATTGATACCCAACATGTCACGCTTCAAAATTGCGCTCGCTCGTGAAATGGCGACAAACATTAAAAAAATTCTACAGGTTGCATGTTTTACGGTACAGAGGAGGTCTAGGGCTAGAATTATTGCTCTCACTCTACCGATCGCGGCGATACCTCACATGTGTGGTTTGAACACTGTTTTCATATACGGACGCTACTCGCCGGGATGGGGCGTGTTTAACATTTTTTTTTTTCTTATTTATTTTACCTTTTACTTTTTATTTTTACACAGTTTTAAGAAAAAAAAAATGTGTCACTTTTATTCCTATTACAAGGAATGTAAACATCCCTTGTAATAGAAACAAAGCATGACAGGACCTCATATATGAGATCTGGGGTAAAAAAGACCTCAGATCTCATATTTATACTAAAATGCAATAAAAAATAAATAAAAAAAATAAAATGGTTCTTTAAGAGCTATGGGCGGAAGTGACGTCTTGACGTTGCTTCTGCCCTGCCGTGTCATGGAGATTGGTTGGCCATCTTCCCCTCACTCGTCTCCATGTCAGACCCAATTGCCTCCGGCTCCGGTAAGCGTCAGAGGGCACCGTAACGCAGCGGGAGGGGGGTGCCCTCTCCCGCCGCTGATAAAAGTGATCTTGCGGCAAATCCGCTGCAGAGACCACTTTTATCTTTTACCGGACCGCCGGCTGAACACAGGGATACCAGGGGGTTATGGCAGCTAGCTGCTGCCATAACAACGATACCCGTCCCCAAAGTAGGAGCGCTCATCGGCGTGCGACGGTCCGGAAGTGGTTAACCGTTTGCCGACCAGCCGCCGTCATTTTACTGCGGAGCCGTTCTGCCGCTGTGGGGGGCCCAAGACACAGCATCTCCCCCCTGCACCTCTGGCTTTCAGTGCAGTGGTGGGAGTGGGAGTGGGAGTGGGAGGCGGCGATCAGCAGCTCTATGGTGCTCGCAGCATCTCCCTGGGGCTCGTATTTCTCCTCCAGAGTGTATACAGTGGAAAGGGGAGGGGCCTCTGACCCCGGCAGCTACAAGTTTCACTCTTCAGTGTACAAGTGAGTTGCTCTGCTTGTACACTGTTGCTGACTGCTGCCCAGGTCAGAGGCTCCTCCCCTCTCCACTGTACAGAATCAGGAAGAGAACTAAAAGCCCCAGGGAGATCCCGCGGTCCACAGGAACCATAGAGCTGCCGATCGCCACCTCTCTGGGGACACTGATGTATGGGGGGCTCTCTGGGGACCCAGATCTATGGGGGGGCTCTCTGGGGACCCTGATGTATGGGGGCTCTCTGGGGACCCTGATGTATTGGGGGGCTCTCTGGGGACCCTGATGTATTGGGGGGCTCTCTGGGGACCCTGATGTATGGGGGCTCTCTGGGGACCCTGATGTCTTGGGGGGCTCTCTGGGGACCCTGATGTATTGGGGGGCTCTCTGGAGACCTTGATGTAAGGGGGGGCTCTCTGGGGACCCTGATGTAAGAGGAGGCTCTCTTGGGACCCTGATGTAAGGGGGGTCTGGGAAAACTGATATAAGGGGGGCCTTCTGGGGACCTTGATGTAAGGGGGGTTCTCTGGGGACCCTGATGTATGGGGGGACTCTCTGGGGACCCTGATGTAAGGGGGGCCTCTGGAAAAACTGATATAAGGGGGGCCCTCTGGGGACCCTGATGTAAGGGGGTTGGGGGTTCCCCGGGGATCCTGATGTATGGGGGGGGGCTCTCTGGGGACCCTGATGTATGGGGGGGCTCTCTGGAGACCTTGATGTGAGGGGGGCTCTCTGGAGACCTTGATGTAAGGGGGGGGGGCTCTCTGGGGACCCTGATGTAAGGGGGGCCCTCTGGGGACCCTGTTGTATGGGGGGGGGGCTCTCTGGGGACCCTGATGTAAGGTGGGTTCTCTGGGGACCCTGATGTATGGGGGGGGGCTCTCTGGGGACCCTGATGTATGGGGGGGGCTCTCTGGGGACCATGATGTATGGGGGAGCTCTCTGGAGACCTTTATGTAAGGGGGAGGGCTCTCTAGGGACCCTGATGTAAGGGGAGGCTCTCTGGGGACCCTGATGTAAGGGGGGGCTCTCTGGGGACCCTGATGTAAGGGGGGGCTCTCTGGGGACCCTGATGTAAGGGGGGGCTCTCTGAGGACCCTGATGTATTGGGAGGCTCTCTGGGGACCCTGATGTATTGAGGGGCTCTCTGGAGACCTTGATGTAAGGGGGGGCTCTCTGGGGACCCTGATGTAAGGGGGGCCCTCTGGGGACCCTGTTGTATGGGGGGGCTCTCTGGGGACCCTGATGTAAGGTGGGTTCTCTGGGGATCCTGATGTATGGGGGGGCTCTCTGGGGACCCTGATGTATGGGGGGGGGCTCTCTGGGGACCCTGATGTCTGGGGGGGGCTCTCTGGGGACCCTGATGTATGGGGGAGCTCTCTGGAGACCTTGATGTAAGGGGGGGCTCTCTAGGGACCCTGATGTAAGGGGAGGCTCTCTGGGGACCCTGATGTAAGGGGGGGACTCTCTGGGGACCCTGATGTAAGGGGGGGGGCTCTCTGGGGACCCTGATGTAAGGGGGGGCTCTCTGAGGACCCTGATGTATTGGGAGGCTCTCTTGGGACCCTGATGTAAGGGGGGGTCTGGGAAAACTGATATAAGGGGGGCCCTCTGGGGACCCTGTTGTATGGGGGGGCTCTCTGGGGACCCTGATGTAAGGGGGGTTCTCTGGGGACCCTGATGTATGGGGGGGCTCTCTGGGGACCCTGATGTATGGGGGGGCTCTCTGAAGACCCTGATGTATGGGTGGCTCTCTGGGGACCCTGATGTATGGGGGGCTCCCTGGGGACCCTGATGTAAGGGGGTTCTCTGGGGACCCTGATGTATGGGGGGGCTCTCTGGAGCCCTTGATGTAAGGGGGGGCTCTCCTGGGACCCTGATGTAAGGGGGGGCTCTCTGGGGACCCTGATGTAAGGGGGTTCTCTGGGGACCGTGATGTAAGGGGAGGCTCTCTGGGGACCCTGATGTAAGTGGGGGAGGCTCTCTGGGGACTTGTTTACATCGGCAGACCACCATTCTGCCTCTGTTGGAAACTATCGTCGGACCCGCTGATTAGCTCTCGTGTGTCCAATCACAGTGGCAGCGGGTCAAACAGCACGCAGACCCGCAAGTGCAGAATCAAGTACCTGTACGTGATTCTGCTCACAGTGGACACAGCCCTGCAGTAAATTTACGTGGTTAATGTAAGTTTATTTTATTTTAAACATTTATTTTGAACATACAGTAGAGAAATTCTGTGACCAATGCATGTAATGTAGCAGTGCAATATACAGTGATGTGAAAAAGTGTTTGCCCCCTTCCTCATTTCCTGTTCCTTTGCATGTTTGTCACACTTAAGTGTTTCGGAACATCAAACCAATTTAAACAATAGTCAAGGACAACACAAGTAAACACAAAATGCAATTTGTAAATGAAGGTGTTTATTATTAAAGGTGAAAAAAAATCCAAACCATCATGGCCCTGTGTGAAAAAGTGATTGCCCCCCTTGTTAAAACATACTATAACTGTGGTTGTCCACACCTGAGTTCAATTTCTCTAGCCACACCCAGGCCTGATTATTGCCACACCTGTTCACAATCAAGGCATCACTTAAATAGGAGCTGCTTGACACAGTAAGGTCCACCAGAAGATCCTTAAAAGCTACACATCATGCCGAGACCCAAAGAAATTCAGGAACAATTGAGAAAGAAAGTAATTGAGATCTATCAGTCTGGAAAGGGTTATAAAGCCATTTCCAAAGCTTTGGGAATCCAGCGAACCACAGTGAGAGCCATTATCCACAAATGGCGAAGACATGGAACAGTGGTGAACCTTCCCAGGAGTGGCCGGCCGTCCAAAATTACCCCAAGAGCGCAGCGACGACTCATCCAAGAGGTCACAAAAGACCCCACAACAACGTCCAAGGAACTGCAGGCCTCACTTGCCTCAGTTAAGGTCAGCGTTCATGCCTCCACCATCAGGAAAAGACTGGGCAAAAATGGCCTGCATGGCAGAGTTCCAAGGAGAAAACCACTGCTGAGCAAAAAGAACATCAAAGCTCGTCTTAATTTCTCCACAACACATCTTGATGATCCCCAAGACTTTTGGGACAACATTCTGTGGACCGATGAGACAAAAGTGGAACTCTTTGGAAGGTGTGTGTCCAAGTATATCTGGCGTAGAAGGAACACTGCATTTCAGAAAAAGAACATTATACCAACAGTAAAATATGGTGGTGGTAGTGTGATGGTCTGGGGCTGTTTTGCTGCTTCAGGACCTGGAAGACGTGCCGTGATAAAAGGAACTATGAATTCTGCTGTCTACCAAGAGATCCTGAAGGAGAATGTCCGACCATCTGTTCGTGTACTCAAGCTGAAACGAACTTGGGTTCTGCAGCAGGACAATGATCCTAAACACACCAGCAAGTCCACCACCGAATGGCTGAAGAAAAACAAAATGAAGACTTTGGAGTGGCCTAGCCAAAGTCCAGACCTGAATCCTATTGAGATGTTGTGGTATGACCTTAAAAAGGCCGTTCATGCTCGAAAACTCTCTAATGTAACTGAATTAGGACAATTCTGCAAAGATGAGTGGGCCAAAATTCCTCCAGGACGCTGTAAAAGCCTCATTGCACGTTATCGCAAACGCTTGGTTGCAGTTGTTGCTGCTAAGGGTGGCCCAACCAGTTATTAGGTTTAGGGGCAATCACTTTTTCACACAGGGCCATGATGGTTTGGATTTTTTTTCACCTTTAATAATAAACACCTTCATTTACAAATTGCATTTTGTGTTTACTTGTGTTGTCCTTGACTATTGTTTAAATTGGTTTGATGTTCCGAAACACTTAAGTGTGACAAACATGCAAAGGAACAGGAAATGAGGAAGGGGGCAAACACTTTTTCACACCACTGTATACGTGGGGCTTTGTGAGGGTGTGGCTTGTGTGTGGGTGGGGACAAAGGGGGCCCCATGATCCCCTATTGCCCGGGGGCCCCATGCTCGTAGCTTACGGTTTCTTAGGCCATATAGATGATTGGAGCTGTTCTGTCTTCGAACAGCTCTATGGTCAGCTGGCGGAACCACCAGCTGCATTCTTATGCCCCGTTCACATGATCGTAATTTCCGTCAGAGAAATCTTGGATGGTTTTTCCGACGGAAAAATAGAGAACCTGCTCTCTATCTTTTGCTGGCAGAAATTCCGCCAGCAAAAGTCCGATGGAATATACACATGGTCGGAAGTTCTGACCAAAGGCTCACATCGGACTTTTGCTGGCGGAATATACGATCGTGTGTACGGGGCATTAGGTTCCCTAGTGGGACAAGAGAGCCCAAAAAAAACATGGAAGACAACGGGAGGGGGGGGGGGAACGTAAAAGCAGTCTAGCAGCTAACTAGTTGCCAGGATTGCTTTTACAGGAAATTGGCCTTGCTGTAAAAAATTGCAACGATATGCACCTGTCAAACAGGTACAGAAAAATTACTCTTTGGGTGTCGGGGGCGCCTTCCCACCATAACCCTATAGAGGTGCTCTTGATGAAGGCTGAAAAAAAAACGATACCAAGATGATACCTAAAACTGCAGGCATCATTCTGGTATAACCACTCAAAGTCCAGAAACATACCAGTACGTTGCTGGTCCTTGTTGGGCATATATTGTAATGTTCTTTTTTTCATGCAGCCTGTGGGCTGAACAAAAAAAGAGATCGGTGGGTATGCGTATGCTGGTGGGCATACATGCACTGTTTTTTTTTTTAACTGTGGTGGTGAAATCACTGTCAGAAATCATGAATCAGACTGAGACAGAAGTATAGTTAAATCACACTTGTTTAATAATCAAAAGGTAAACAAAGTAAACGCAGTCAAAACATAGCCAGAGTTCAGGAACCGGTATGGATAGTCAGACAAGTCAAAACGTCAGGAAGCCAGAGATTAGCGTAGTAGACCAGCAAGCAGGATCCGGAGCCAGTAGGAATGTCAGCCAAGCAAGTTGTTTTTCCTGACTCCAGTAGGTTACAGTGTCGTGGAAAACGTAGTTTTGTGTCTTATGTTGGTCAAGAAAGGAGCATTGGAGAAGGCGTCCTAAGTGAGGCATTTTGGAATTTTTTTAGTCCTTGCCGCCCAGGGCTGTCAGCTTCCACATCCCATCGGCAGCGTCTGATGGAGAGCTTTCCATCTGACGATCCACTGACTTACTTGGTCATGAGAATAGACCACTGGCCATGGGCGTCCGCAGGTAGGGGCAAGGGGGGTCAAGTGCCCCCCCCCCTGAAATCAGGGATTGGATTGGTATATATTTAGCACAGTGTCGTTGCTATGGGGGTGCAGGTAGCCAGCGGGGTGACACCATCAAGATGCTGTTAAGCCCCCCATCAGTGCAGTGTGACTGTGGGATCTTTTCCCTGCTCAGACCAGCAGAGAACTTGGCCCAGCGCCACCAGAGAGAGAGCCACGCTGCCCAGCGCCACCAGAGAGAGAGAGCCACGCTGCCCAGCGCCACCAGAGAGAGAGAGAGCCACGCTGCCCAGCGCCACCAGAGAGAGAGCCACACTGCCCAGCGCCACCAGAGAGAGAGAGAGCCACGCTGCCCAGCGCCACCAGAGAGAGAGAGCCACGCTGCCCAGCGCCACCAGAGAGAGAGAGCCACGCTGCCCAGCACCACCAGAGAGAGAGAGAGCCACGCTGCCCAGCGCCAGAGAGAGCCACGCTGCCCAGCGCCAGAGAGAGCCACGCTGCCCAGCGCCAGAGAGAGCCACGATACCCAGCGCCAGAGAGCCACACTACCCAGCGCCACCAGAGAGAGAGAGACTGAGCCACTGCCAGGGTACAGACATGCTACACTACTGACCAGAATCGCCCCCGGGGGAACCCAGAGTGAGCGATCGTCCAGCAGGAGGAATCACTGCTGTAGTTTCGCTGGGTCTGGTAAGATCCTAGCGACTGTACTACGCCTGCAGTCTTTGACCATGACAATGTGATAATGACATTGTCGAAAAGTGGTGGCGCATGGGTGACCCTAAAATGATGCCCCCCCCCTGAAAAAAGTTCTGCGGACGCCCATGCCACTGGCCAGAACTTGCCCAGTATGCTATTGAGTTGTTGGGCTGCCCTGCATCCAGCGTGCTTTTAGAACGGGCATTCAGTGCTGCAGGAGGTTTCGTTACTGATCATAGAACGCAGCTGTCCACAGACTCCATGGACCGTTTGACTTTTGATGCCGATGTCACTGATTAAGTCTTTTTGGGATGTGGAATCTCTGCAGGACTTCGAGGCTGCCTAGCTTTGAGGGTGTCCAATCATTTCAACTGAAAGAATGTTTTTGGTATAGGTTTCATGGGCACAATTAACATCCAAAGACCAATTTGTCTGCACCTGTTTGACAGGTGCATATCATTGCAATTTTTTACAGCAAGGCCAATTCTTGCTTTCATCAAGAGTACCTTTCGGGGCATCTAAAAGGTTTGACCAGATTGACGTATGCTTCCGGGGGCGTGTGTTCTGAGTATGCAGGAGTGAGGCGCGAGGTCTAGCAGCGGCTGTGCGTGAAGACAGGAGCTCCGTAATCGATTGAAGCCTGCAGCGGTACGCGAGGGGGTTCCGAGGGTTCCGAGGGGAACTACGAGCGGTGGCTGGTGCTAGGGCGGACGCAGCTGAGGGAACAGAGAAAGTTCATATCTATACCGGGAGGACCCCGGCCGGCTTGCCCGCCGCTCAGTTTGTCCCGTCCCGTCCCGTCTGACCGTCGGTTCCATAGGTGACGGCCACGGAAGGTACAGGCAGTATCCATCATTCTGAAAAGTATCCTGCCAAATAAACAGCGGCATTGGAGTATTGGAGCCAGGCTCAGGAGCGGGACGACCGGAACCCTCATGTAGTGATGTAAGTCCTGGGAAGTCCTGAGAAGCGGCGGAGGACGGTAAGAAAAGACGTTAAAAAAAAAAAAAAAAAACCTCCAGCTATCAGTGCGGTGCTACTGCTGTGTGGGCTGTACTAACGGGCTCCTCTCCCAGGGAATTAGCTGGTTCCCAGCGGCAAAGTGTATGATCTATATATACCACTACATAGTGGAGGTTCTGGATGTGAGCCCTATGTGAGCTTCTTGGTATCAAATGATTTAAATGACTGATGGGAATTCAAAAGACTGTTGGGAATAGCTACAAATCATAAGCCGCGCACCATAAACTGTGCATTATAACGGTATTACAACTGTATAAACTGTATAAACTGTGCTAGTGAAGAGGCAATTGAAGAGGCAGTTACCCAGGAGGACTATATAGCATACATAATCTACCCCGTTGGGGGGAGTTTGTTGTGAAGACCAGGAAGCTGAGGCGCCTTAAAAATCAATTAGTGCCGATTTATGAACACTGAGCTGACATATTTTATTTTGCCTTCCTTTTTTTTTTTTTTTTTTTTTTTCACACAGTACATACCACTAGCCAGTAGAAGAGGTAAAATAAGGACTCGGTCTCAGTGTGGATTAAGGGGCTAAGGGTGGTGTGGGTGGCCTTCATGCCGAGAAGAAGGGGACCTGGTAGAGTGGACAGCTCACCGACCCACCCATATATTACCAGATTCCTTACGAGGAAAGACACGGGACTACCAGTGGAGGCTGGCGCTATAGTACACCCACAACGACCCACCCAAGCTAAGTTAAAACAACCGCCAGTCGAGGAGGAGCCGGCTGGCAGCATGGCCACTAGTCTGGACGGGAGTATACGAGTTGAGCTTTCGGAAGAGGTGGATATAAGTCTACCAATTACACCTCAGACCGCAATCCCACTGGAAGGAGAGACGGGCCTTATAATGATGAGGGGACAAGACCGTGAAAGAGAGCCCGACATTAGGCAGCTCATACAGGCACTCCCCTCTAAAGAGGACATCCTGGTATGGATGGGCGACCTAAAAGCTATAGTAAAGGAAGAACTGAGTGAGATATGCGCCAAATTTGAAGCCGTAGACAGTAGACTCTCCAGATGTGAGGCCATACAGGACACAGCTGACAAACGTATAGACATACTCGAAACCAAGCTCAATGCACAGCACCAGAAGTTGATAGACTTGCAACTACAGGCTGAAGATTTTGAGAATAGAAATAGAAGAAATAATTTACGTATCAAAGGTATCCCAGAGCTGATTAAAACACCCGACCTGAAGAAGGTGGTAACCTCAATTCTCAATTTATATCTAGAAAAGCCCCCAGAGTCCTACATAGAATTGGACCGAGTTCACAGGAGTCCAACAATACAGAATATGGAGCGGGGAAGCCCCAGGGACGTGCTATGTCGTGTTCACTTCTTTAAAATAAAAGAGGACATAATGAGGGCAGCATGGGCGAAGGGGGTACTGCCACACATAGATTATGAAGTACAAGTGTTCCCGGATATCTGCTGGCAAACAAAGCGAAGGAGGCGAATACTGAGGCCCCTGTTAGATTTACTGCGTGCTACAGAAGCAACATATAGATGGGGGTACCCATTTTCTTTGATTATCAAAAAAGGAGAACGGGGTTTCACCCTACGCTACCCGGACCAACTGCCAGATCTTTTTGAATTCCTGGGTACAGAAAGAGTGGAAATACCTGATTGGTTAAACGTTTCGATGGATCCTGGGGGATGGGCTAATCTTGGGAACAGAACAGCGACGATAAAGAAGAGTTAATCTACTATACAACCTAGAGACCGACACGGTGCCACTAGTTTGGTCTATATCTATTGAGGGCAATTATAGTAATGGAGTTCACCACCACTTTTAACTCCCCCTTTTTTTTTCTTTTCCTTATTTTCTCCCCCTTTCCCCCCCCCCCCCGTCCCCCCCCCCGGCCCCCCCCCCCCCCCCCCGCTGCCCTCCTAACCGGCTCACTTTAAAGCTATAGAACGAACTTTACAGGAGGGACTAGGAAATGAAGGAGAATATCGGACTACTTTGGAGTGAAGGAAATTTTTGTTTGACTCCTTGAGGCCAGAGGACTAGTGCAAATCCTGACCCAGACACTCCCCTTTCTCCGGACACGATTAGTGTGAACTTGAAGTGTTTTTTTTTCTTTATATATATTTTTTTTTTTTTTTTTTATCTATTTTTGGTGTTTGGTGTTTTTTTCCTCAAGAGGGATTTAGGGGAATCTCCCAATAGCAGGGACATACAATTATATGACACACATAGTACACAGAATATGCACAGCACATATTTGGCACAGGCTATAGTCTAAAGCCCATATCAGTTTGAATATAATTATAGAAAATATACACACGTTTTTTTTTTTTTTTTTTTTTTCCTTCTCTCCTCTTTTCCTTTGGGGGGGGGGGGGGGGGTGACGGAATAAACCAATAGGCACTAAGGACACGCGACACAGGGACACAAGGCATGGTTTCATAAGAAGGGTGGGTTAATAGGGGGGGGGGAGGAGGGGGGGGGGGAGGAAGGGGAGAAGAGACTTTGATGAAGAAGAGGGAGGTAAAGGTCCGTAAACAGACGGGTTGCATTGGGTGGGGCGGGTGGGGAGGGGGGAGAAATATAGGGGCCATACGGGATAGGACAGCGAGGGGGGGGAGGAGATGGGTGGATGTAAATTTTCTTTTTATCTTCTTTTTTTTTTTTTTTCTTTTTTTTTTTGTTGTGATGGTGTAAAGAGGAGGTTATATGTAGATATTGATTAAGAATGCCCAATAGGAAAATAATAGGGAACATAGGAATGTATGATATGAACACGGAATATCAGACTGACTACCAAATGTGGGGCCTATCTATATTAAATAGTTGAGGTTGGCTCAAGAGGTGAAAATAATAATGTAATCAACAAGAGGGATCCGTAAATGTACTTAAATATAAGACACGTGCAGCCGCTGGGGCCTGCTTCAAGCTCCTTGCGTACTTGGGGACAAACCCCTACATTGATCGTTCCTCCTCGGAGTAGAGGATAAGTCGGGGACGATCGAGAAACAGGGAAATCCTGTTTTTCTTTTTGTGTTCTTTTTTTTGCGGGTTTTTTTTTTTTTTTTATATCCTTTCTCTATGAAGGGGTGCACGCTGGTATAGGAAGGCCGCATCAGGGTTGCTTTACCCCCGAGAGTAGGGGATATTGTGTGATCTTTTTTTCCTTTTTTTTTTTATATAATTTCTCTCTCCCCCCACCGGCGCCCCCTTCCCCCCTCCCTCCCTTTGGGACCCCATATCCTCAACCTGAAGGTTTTTTTTTTTTTTTTTTTTTTATTAAAATGACTAAAATAAAGTTTACTTCTTATAATGTGAAGGGATTAAATATCCCGGAAAAACGGATCAGACTACTTGCCGAACTGAGAAGACTAAAAACACATATAGCTTTCTTACAGGAAACACATTTTAGTGGGAAAAAAATACCGAATTTGGGAGACTACGGATTCACCAGTATATACCATGGGACATCTCAGAATTCTAAATCAAATGGAGTGGCCATTTTGATACACAAGCAGACTCCATGGAAGGAACTAAAAATAATAAAGGACGAGGTGGGCCGTCTCCTGATTGTGAAAGGCCTAATAGGACAACAAAAGGTTACACTGGTGAACCTGTATCTCCCAAACACTGATCAGATTAACTATCTGGAGACTAGTATTCAGGAAATACATAGACACAAGGAAGGCCTGCTAATTATGGGTGGAGATCTAAACTTGGTACTAGACCCTCTAATGGACACATCAAGAGGAGCCTCCCACATGACATACACAAAAATAAGAAAGATTAAAAAATTATTATTTGATGAAATGCAACTGGTGGATGCTTGGAGGATATTGAACACCCAAGACAGGGACTACACGTTTTACTCTGCGATGCACAAGACATATACCCGTATTGATTACGTGCTTGTCTCGCAGACAGGATTGATGTCTTTGATTAAGGCCGACATAGGCTCTTTTTCATTGTCCGACCATGCACCGACCAGTTGCGAAATGGATTCGGGGCAAGTAGAGTACCGCGAATGGCAGTGGAAGATGAACGAATCACTATTGAAAGATAAAGAATACAAAAAAACACTAGACTGTGAAATGGAGTTTTTCTTTCAAACCAACGAAACGGAAGAAATAACGCCATTTGGTATCTGGGAGACGCATAAATGTGTGATGAGAGGAGTTTTTATTTCCTTAGGAGCCCACAGGAAAAAGAAGCTGAATGAACAAATAGAAGCCCTACTTAAAGGCATTAGAGAAGCAGAAATGGTACACAAAAAATCCCAGGCACAAAATATAGAAGAGAAACTAAATATTTTAAGGGGCGACTTAAACTCCCTGATGATCGAGCAAGCTAAAGCCAAAATAAAGCGTAACAGACAAACAATATACGAGTACGGGAATAAGCCAAGCAGAATGTTAGCGAAAGCATTAAAACAATCTAATGTAAGGAGACAAATAAGAGATATTAAATCTCAAAGGGGAGAGATACTGAACTCCTCAATGAAAATGGCGCAAGCGTTTAAAAACTACTATGAGTGCCTATATCAGTTGGAGGGAGCAGGTAAGGAAGGAAAAAGCAAAGAAAAGGAGGAAATAGCTAGAGAATATCTCCACTCATCAGAAATGCCCAAACTCACAGAAGAAGTGATGATGAAACTAGACAAGCCAATAACGGCAGAGGAGTTCAACAAAGTCTTGACCTCTCTACCCTTAGGAAAAGCGCCAGGCCCAGATGGGTATTCCCTGTTATATTATAAAGTGTTTGAAGAGAAATTGGTTACAAGGTTCTTAGCAGCATTTAACTCACTACAGAAGGGATACAAACTACCGGAGGAGACACTATTAGCACACATTGCAGTTATCCCGAAGGAGGGGAAAGATCCATCTCAGTGTTCCAGCTACCGGCCAATATCATTACTAAATGTGGACCTAAAAATTTTCTCCAAAATATTAGCTAACAGACTGATTGAACATATCCCAGCACTTATTCATCCCGACCAAGTAGGGTTTACCCCAGGGAGGGAAGGCAGGGAGAACACACAAAGAGTAATAAACGCAATATACTGGTCCCAAAGCCAACATAAATCTCTAACAATAATTTCAGCAGATGCAGAAAAAGCTTTTGATAGAGTGGATTGGCTGTATCTGCGGGCTACACTACAACATATTGGCCTAGGGGAGGGAATGCTGAGATGGTTCCAAAACCTGTATTCGGTGCCGACCGCTAGAGTGAAGGTAAACGACAGACTCTCTGAACCCTTTAGAATTCAAAATGGAACTCGCCAGGGATGCCCACTATCACCCCTTATTTTTGTTCTCACAATGGAACCATTTCTTAGGAAAATACGTTCAAATCAAGACATTAGAGGCATAAAAACAGACACTGAGGAACATAAATTAGCTGCTTTTGCCGACGACTTGATCTTTTTTATATCCTCTCCAGCCATATCCCTGCCTCCCCTCCTGGGGGAGCTACGGAAATTCGGGGACATAGCAAATTTTAAAGTGAACTATAATAAGTCAGTAGCCATGGGATTAGAAATGAGCGAATCCCTGACCCATCAGATAACCTCTCAATTTAAATTTAGATGGACAGACTCACATATTGACTATTTAGGGACTAAGATACCTAAAAACTTAAGCAGGGCATTTGAACTTAATTATGCCCCAATGTTAAAACAAATAAGGTCAGATCTGAAAAGGTGGGATAAAGAAATTTTTACATGGTTTGGGAGGACGAACATAATAAAAATGAATGTAATGCCAAGGCTCCTATACTTACTTCAAACGGTGCCAGTAAAGATCCCCCAGAGCTTTATGAAAGAACTGCGGTCAGAATTCCTGAGTTTCATATGGGCTGGAAAGCCTGCAAGACTACGTAGATCCATCCTGGCCCTCTCTAAAGAGAAAGGTGGCATTGGATTCCCAGACCCATGCAAGTATCAGGAAGCTACACATTTAGTTAGAATAAAGGAGTGGTGTGATAAAAAAAAGAAACCATGGGTAAATATGGAACAAATGCTGAGCAAAGCCCCCTTGGAGGGGTTGGCATGGATGGCTGGAAAGGATATTCCAATGGTAGTCAAAAAACACCCATTGATCGGGGCAACTCTAAATATAAGTAAAAAGATGTTCAACAAAAATAAGATATCAAGCGAACCAAGCCCTATGTTACCTATACTAGGTACATACGACTTTGAGCCAGGTCTAGTGGATCAGAAATTCGCAGATCTGAGAAGGAGGGGGATAAACAGGATTATACATTTTTCAAAAGAAGGGAAATTAATGACAAGAGGGGAGATAGAAAACAAATTTACTTCAGAACTAGACTACTTCAGAGCAATGCAGCTGGGTGCCTACATTCTTTCAAAAAGCAAAAAATACCCCGAAATTCGGGGGTTGTCGGAGTTTGAGCAGATTTGTCTGGACGGCGAGACTTTGAGACACCCCTTATCATATTTCTATGAAATGATTACAAGACACGAAGCCCCCGAAAATTTAAGCTATATATGTGCCTGGGAAAAAGATCTGAAGGTCACGTTCTCCCATAAACAAAAGGAAAAAATATTGAGATCTGTGCACAAAACATCAATAGCAAGTAGATTCCAGGAGGGGGGCTATAAGATTCTCACTCGGTGGTATAGGACCCCAAGCATGCTACACGATATATTCCCACAGATGCCGAATACATGTTGGCGATGCGGGAAAGCAGAGGGTACAATGCTGCACATTTTTTGGGAATGCGACAAGATTAGAAAGTACTGGAAGATAGTGGAGGAAACAGTAAAGCAAATTACAGGGGTGTCCCTTGGTGACAACCCGGCTGCATTTCTATTAAACGATGTCCCAATGTCGGTTGAAAAATATAAAAAATCATTATTAAGACATCTTCTCACGGCGGCGAGAGCCTGTATTCCTGCTCTTTGGAAAAAAGATTTACCTCCCACGAGGGCCCAGTGGTGGGCCAAAGTGGGAGAAATTCAACAAATGGAAAATCTGACAATGACTATAAGAGACCAGGAGGAGAGGTATGAGGCCACATGGGCACCATACTTCTCACATAGGGGGGGGGGGGGGGTCGGGTGACGCCGAGGGGGGGAGAGACGAGGGGAGAGATTTTACCTAAAAGCCCCCTCCTTTTTTTTTTTTTTTCTTTTTTTTTTTTTTTTTTTTTATACATATTTTCAATATCAATATTTTTAATATATTTTTATTTTTTTCTTTTTTTTTTTTTTTATATATTTTTTTACTAATTCTTTTTTTTTTTTTTTTTTTCTTCTTTCCTTTGTCGCTCTTCCATGTTCGTTTTTTATGTTTCCACTGTCTTAGAGGGAATAGAGGGAATCCCATAGGAATAGTGGAGGTAAAATATAAGTCAGAAAATATTTACCTGATGATAGCGAGGTTATAAAGTGTGTTAAATGTAAATGACGAAATGTGCTGTTTAAAATTATTAAAATAAAAAGTTTAAAAAAAAAAAAAAAAAAAAAGAGTACCTTTCGGTAGTGTGGTACCCCACCAGAAGAATGATGCAGGATTCTCAACCAGGCAGGTTGAGGGGCTCCAGGGAATTTGCTTATTTGGGAGAAAAATGGCTTTTCAGTTTCCTCATTGTTTATTAAAATCCACTTTGGGACCTGGAGCCCGGGGATTTTGTAGCGATCCGGGTGGGATGAAATCCCCAGTCCTGGATCCGGGTTTTGAGATCCACCAGCACACTGAGTGGTCAGGTGTGTGGTGGGCTATTTGTAGACACCTGACCATGGTTCTGGGCTCCACCCTCCCGAGGAGTCCAGGCTTGCAAGGGAGAACCCAGAGAGTGCAGGTGTGCACGGAAATAGCCAGAGACCTGAGTCTGAGGTTGCTGACAGTAGTCAGGAGAGTTCCATGTGGGAGCCTGAGCAGTGATGCATCTGCTGCTGAAGAGAGCCAGGGGGCTTGGTATTTTTGCAATGCTGCATGTGTAAGCCAGGAGGCTGAATATCCTTTTATTTATTGCTGGCATTGAAAACCCCCCTGCAAGGGAAACCACCTTTGTTTTAATTTATGGAACTTTGTTTTCTTTTTTTTTTCTTTCTTTTAATAAAAGTGGGCCAACAAGCCCTTAAACGGCATGACTGGCGTTGACTCTGCTCACTGGTGTGCTCTACACAGACGCTAAAGAACCTCCAATATTACAAGTGGTGGAGAATGCGGGCATAACTGAAGATCCTCGCATATACCAGTGAGCTATTGCCAGAAACTGCCTGTGCTCTGCAGTGTGTGCAGCAGGTGGTGTACCTGGAAGGGAGAGGCCCCTTAAAGAGACAGTGCTCCTGTTGTTGTTCGGTGCAGTGAAGTAACTGCGAGTATGGAGAGTCCACCAGCATTTGAATCTGCAGTGGATTGGTGCAAGCTGCACCTGGCAGGAATGGACCAAGCTACAGTGAGAGGCAAGCCAACCTTCGTTACAAAGAAAGAGCTGCCGGATGTCCATACCTTGGAGAGGGGTTTTGTTGCCCCTGGCAACGCTGCTGTAGTTAAACCATCATTTGCGAAAAGTGTGAAAGTGACACAGCTTGAGACAGGACCCAGCAGAGAGAGGCCCATGCTATGTGCCAGAAGAGAGGTTGACCAAAGGCCAGGACTGAGAGTGGTTGCCCATGGCAACACAGAGGAGGCCAGTCGGGCTGGCTGTGGACCATGGGGTATGCCTGCCAAGGGTCGTGGCAAGTGGCTTCTGGAGGAGCCAATACAGCATGTTCAAGAGATCCAGCAAAGCTCTGCTGGAATAGTGCGATCTCCCATGGCAACGAGAATGGAAGTTCTGCCTGGAGGGAGGAGCTGCAGGGGAGATTTGGCCCAACGTCCCCACAAAGAGGCCTGTGCGTTTTTGCCAGCTGGAAATCACCAGGAGAGAATCGCTTTGGAAAAAAATCGTCCAGTACCATGCCTGGAATGTGGCCAGCTGGGGCATGGTGTGTTTTCTTGCCCTAGGTTATGGAATACAGCTGGAGATAATGTTGCTGGGAAAAAATTTTGTCTGCAGGCCCAGATTCCTGTGAAAATATGTTTGCAGTCACCCCTAGCAACAATGAGTTTCCTGTTGTGCCTGTAGTGAGCTAGGACAGCCTGCAAGAGGTACAAATACTATCAATGTTGATGAATATGGAAAATGTACTGCTGCTGGGAAAACCCCAGGTTCTTGCAAAGCAAAAGTTGTTGTTAAAGATGGGCCGTTGCCCATAGCAACTGGTGGTAAGACAGCACAGTTGTCCCCAGACATCTCCAGGGAACTTCATGTATTGGAGCCGGTGGTTGCCCTGGACAACGGTGATGTCACTCTGGTGGGGCAGAGTGGAACTACACCCTATAGTGGTGATGTCTTAGTGCAAGCTGCTAATACTAAATGTGCGCAGGTGAATAGTGGGTTAATGCAACCTGTAGAACGTGCAAAGGTCGCTGAAGTTTGTGAAGCGCCATCCGAGCAAGGTGGTGAATATGATGTATTGCAACCTGCTGTGTTAAAATACGTATTACCACAACCTGACATGATTTATAATGATTCTGCAGCTAAGCCAGTCTGTCCTTATGTGTCTCCTTGGGCAGATGGATCGGTGCTGAGGAGTACCGCTGAAGGGAGCGCACATACAGTAGATTGGAATAGTTGGGGTAAAAATCTAATCTCCCCGATAGATAAGGCTTTTATGCACGAAAATAAGGTGGACACTGTTACTGCCGTGCCAGCAAGAGGGACTGCAGAACAGCTTGTACTGGAAGGTGCGGTAGCTGCTGCAGAGGTTAACCCTTGTGGGAAAGATGGACCAAATGAGGGTGAGCGCACAGCAGAAACTTTGCCCATGATCCACAAAAGTGATGTCGGCATGGAGTGTCCAAGTGACATTGTCACTAGTAATAATCTGGAGCAGTTCATTGATGCTGAGCCTGAAAATTTGCATATGAGTCCAGCACCTGGCAGCACTCTGGGTGAGCACCAGGCTGTGGTTACCTCCAGCTGGGAGGATGTTCAGTTGAAAGTTGCAACTTCTCAAGTCTCAGCGAATAAGTCTGTCTGCATTCCCAGTGTAATAACAGTCCCCAGGAAGGACTTGGGTCTGGGATCAAGGGTCTGGTCTGTAACTAAAGCATTAAACGAGATGCTTGAACTTTGGGATGTGCAGCCAATCTATACTAGTGTGTCTCCTCCACAGTCTGACGGTCTGGTACTGCAGAGTACCACTAGGTGGAGCACTAAATGGCAGGTGGTACAGAACAAAGAAGAACAGGACAGGAATGGTTTATTCCTAAATTTTCTACTTTTGTTAAAAGTTGCCGCTGCGTATGCTTCTGGATTACGTCCGGAAGATATAATATATGAGAGAGACTTTGGAATAATGGAAAATGAGCCCAAAATGTCTGAGGTTTCACCTCTTAACAGCCAGGTGGAAAGCATTTCTGCTGCTATGGTTCAGGGTGGTGCTGGTCATTTGTCGGTGAAGGGCGCGTATACAGCACCAGTGGACAAACCACATGAGATGGAAGGGCCAAGCATGGACCAGGAAACAGCAGAAATATTGACCGGGACTCAGACAGAGGTGGTTAACGAGACTGGGGTCACCAGTCCAATAATAGATTTATGTGACAAACCCGACAACATCCCTGAGACAGGAAAATGGGTAAAAAATACAGTAAGGTTGGTATGCGGATCAGACGAGAGCTCGCCTGTTCCGGTTTTGGATAGAAATCCAGGTGGTATTAAAAAAGGTCAGGTGGTAGGACAGCTGCCTGCTAAGTGGGTGACACCATGGGAGGTGGCATCTTGTGAGGTACTCGTGGGTGATTGCCAACCTCCGGTGTGTGTGCCCTCTGCAGACACTGCCCTAACAAATGCTGAGAGAGGTGTTGGGAAACCTGGGAACCTGAAGCGTGTAGGCAGAAGGGTTGGTAGAAAGACCAGGAGTAACCCGTTAAAATTTCAGGAGAGGAAGTGCTTATGGAAATGCACTCGGAAGAAATGTTGGGAAGGTCGCATCAAAGCTCATAGCAGAGTGACAGTGAGGATTAGAGGGAGACACCAAAGGAGGCATTGGGTAGAGTTCCCCTTTAGGAGAAGTGAGGTTGGACAGGATTGGACTCCTGTAAATGGTAGCTGGCACAGAGGTGCCAAAATAAACTTGTGTGTTCCGCCCTCTGGGTCGAAACAAGGGGGGGGGGGGGGGATATGTGGTAGTGTGGAGAAGAATGATGCAGGATTCTCAACCAGGCAGGTTGAGGGGCTCCAGGGTATTTGCTTATTTGGGAGGAAACTGGCTTTTCAGTTTCCTCATTGTTTATTAAAATCCACTTTGGGACCTGGAGCCCGGGGATTTTGTAGCGATCCGGGTGGGATGAAATCCCCAGTCCTGGATCCGGGTTTTGAGATCCACCAGCACACTGAGTGGTCAGGTGTGTGGTGGGCTATTTGTAGACACCTGACCATGGTTCTGGGCTCCACCCTCCCGAGGAGTCCAGGCTTGCAAGGGAGAACCCAGAGAGTGCAGGTGTGCACGGAAATAGCCAGAGACCTGAGTCTGAGGTTGCTGACAGTAGTCAGGAGAGCTCCATCTGGGAGCCTGAGCAGTGATGCATCTGCTGCTGAAGAGAGCCAGGTGGCTTGGTATTTTTGCAATGCTGCATGTGTAAGCCAGGAGGCTGAATATCCTTTTATTTATTGCTGGCATTGAAAACCCCCCTGCGAGGGAAACCACCTTTGTTTTCATTTATGGAACTTTGTTTTCTTTTTTTTTCTTTCTTTTAATAAAAGTGGGCCAACAAGCCCTTAAACGGCATGACTGGCGTTGACTCTGCTCACTGGTGTGCTCTACACAGACGCTAAAGAACCCCCAATATTACAACCTCTATAGGGTTTACGGTGGGAAGGCACCACCAGTACCCATAGACCAATTTTTACGCACCCGTTACTTCTATTCAAAGTCAAAGTGACACCAGAATGTATCCAAAAAATCTCTAATCTTGTTCCCAGTGCACTACATTGTGGCCTCATCATACACACTGGTCCCCAGTGGTTGCTGAGCAAAATAAAGGCAGCTTGCAGGGATTTTTTTTTTTTTTTTTTTTGGGCTTTATAAATGCAATAATTTCTGCAGCAGATTCTAGACATGGTACAGATCTGCCACTGTACAGGTAGACTAAGGGGACCCCCATGCACTATATTGGAAGGAATTTTAAATTTTTTTGCTTTCACGTTAAAAATCAAAAAATCTCTGCTCATTTAAAAATTAAATTTTTCACAAACTTTTTTTTATTGATACATGTCTCCCAGGGCAGGACCCCGGACCCCTATACCCATTGTATGCCCAATTACTTGCATATAAGCCTTCAAAATGGGCACTTTTGATTTTTGACGTTCGGGTCCCATTAACTTTAATAGGGTTCAATATTCAGGTCAGAAATTTTGCGGTGTTTGAATGTTCTGGTGCGAACCGAACAGGGGTCCGTTCGGCCCATCCCTAGTCACCAGTACAGTATTTGTAAATTGAAATCATATCCCCTCTCAAGCGTCTCTTCTCCAGAGAGGATACGTTCAGTGCTCGCAAACCTTTCCTCGTAACTAATATCCTCCAGACCCTTTATTAGCTTTGTTGCCCTTGCTCCATTTCCAGTACATCCTTCCTGAGGACTGGTGCCCAGAACTGTACAGCATACTCCAGGTGAGGCCGGACCAAAGTTTTGTAGAGCGGGAGGATTATCGCTTTATCCCTGGAGTTATTTCCCTTTTTTAATGCATGCCAATATTCTGTTTGCTTTGTTAGCAGCAGCTTGGCATTGCATGCCATCGCTGAGCCTATCATCTACTAGAACCCCCAGGTCCTTTTCCATCTTATATTCCCCCAGAGGTTCACCCCCTAGTGAGTAGATTACATTCATATTTTTGCCACCCACCCAGTAAACAGTAAAGTATAAAAGAATTACATATCTGAAAAGCAAACATGATAAAACATAGTAGCAATAAAACATTGCAGTTATAAAATACAGTAAAACAGAGCAGAACCATAGAGAGAGAACAATAGAGAGAGAATAGAGAAAGAAGAACAATAAAAAGACAACTATTTTTGGCTTTTTTATTCTATATAATTTTTATTTATTTACTTTTAACTGTAACGGTTCCAGGTTTGAATGAATGAATGATTTGTATAGCGCTGAATCTCCTTAAGGTGCTTGTCTGCCCTTGTTGACCTGCAATATTAGAAGAGGTGGGTCTTGAGTTTTTTCCTGAAAGCCTGATGGTTTTCTTCCAAGCGGATGTTCTTTGGTAGAGCATTCCATAGCCGAGGTCCCTGTACTGGGAATCTTCCTTCGTTCTCCCTTCGATTTGTAGCGAGCTTTGGGGATGAGAAGACGGTTTTGGTTTGTCGATCGAAGGCTGCGATTTGGTATGTATTTTTCTATTTTCTCACAAAGGTATTGAGGCGCATTTCCTTGAGTACATTTGTGGGTGAGGCAGAGGGTCTTGAATATGATCCTATCTTTTACCGTGAGCCAATGGAGGGTCCTTAGGGATGGGGAGATGGATTCCCAGGGTTTCTTTCCGGTGACTAGTCCGGTTTGGGTCTCTCAAAATGCGATGGCATCTTTTTAGACCCTGTGAAAGTGTGTCCTAGTCTGTGCAGTGCTGTACCCTATGCTAATACTCCACTAGTGTGTGGTAGCGTTCAAAACATTCACAGATGCAAAGACCAGGTTGGCCAGGACAGGAGGGACAATAATAGCGGGTGGCACGCCTATATCCGCATTTTCTACAGACACAACATCTTCTTTAGGGTGATCATTGGGTAGGGGTACCAGGGAGGACATACAGAAAATTCCTCTCATGCAGCTGGCTCACTGCATATGCATTGGGAAGTTGGGCCACAGCATCGTCTGGAAACAGAAGGGCTGTGATGATCTCTTCCTGGAATTTAAGGAAGGATCCAGTTCGTCCTGATGCTTTGTATAGCACATAAGCGTTCAGCAGAGCCAATTGAAATAGGTATACAGACACTTTTTTGTACCAGCATCTGGCCTTACCGGCAATTAAGTACGGCACCATCAACTGGTCGTTGAGGTCCACCCCTCCCATATTAAGGTTGTATTCGTGTTTCTCCACAACACCAGTCACCATTGGAATTTGGACAGTTGTGTCTGCGTGAAGGGAGGACAGAACGAAAACATTCCGAATATCCCTCAACTTTACTGCGAGCAAATTATTACTTCTCAAGCAGGCTCTCTCCCCTGTCTAAATCGAGATTCTACAAGCCGTTGGGGGAAGCCCCGGTGATTAGATCGCACGGTGCCACATGTGCCAATTCCACAATCAAAAAGGTGACTAAAAAGTGGCACGCTCGTTGAATAATCTTGCCAGCGCTCCCTATGTAATCTGGGCAGTTCTCCGGCTCTACGTGACTATATCTTCACTCGTAAACCATAAAACTACCGTATATACTCAAGTATAAGCCAAGTTTTTCAGCACATTTTTTTGTGCTGAAAGTGCCCCCCGTGCTTATACTTGAGTCAAGCACTTTTCTGCAGTAGAGAATTAAATTTTCCGAACCGACTTTGGGGCCCCCGTATCTCAGGGCCACTTGGTGCTAGGAACCCCATCTTTGGATATGTTGTAGTGCTACTTCCTAGCACCAAGTGGCCCCAAGATATGGGGCCCCAAATTCGGTCAGCTGTGTCCATCTGAAGCAATATCATTTCGAGACCCTTTGGGTCCAGAGACCCCAAATTTTGGCTGCATCTAGGAACCCTTAACTACCGAGTTTGAAGTTTGGGGGACCTATGGCTGCAAATGGGCACAGTGAGACATGCAAATGGGCACAGTGAGGCTGCAAATGGGCATTGTTGACCCTCTTTTCCACTTACAGTAGCTGCGCATTTCTCACCCTAGGCTTATATTCGAGTCAATACATTTTCCCAGTTTTCTGTGGTAAAATTAGGTGCCTCGGCTTATATTCGGGTCGGCTTATACTCGAGTATATACAGTATATGTATAGCCTGTTGCCCTGTCACAGAGCTTATTCATCTTGACCCCCATATCTGGCACACTTTCTGGGAAGATACTGTTTGAAAGACAAGCGGCCAGAAAACTTAATCAGGAACTCATCAACGCAGACAACTTGATCGGGAGTAAACAAGGCTGCGAACTGTTGGTTGAAGTGGTTTACGAGGGGTCGAATCTTGTGAAGCCGATCGTATCCAGGGTCACCCCGAGGACGACAGAGTTAATTGTTATTGAAGTGCATGAACCACAAGATCTGCTCCTATCGTGTCCTGGTCATGCAAGCAGAGAACACGGCATATGGTGAATTGGGTCAGTGGACCAATATGACCATAACTCACTTTTTTTAGTTATGCCCGTGAGGAGGGATAGGCCCAGAAAGGTCTTAAAATCGGAAACCGTAATAGGTTTCCATTCTCTGGCAAGGGTCAAATGGGGATTAGTGGTGATGAATTGACCAGCATACAAATTTCTTTGGTCCACAATAGATCTAGAGAGAGCTTCCGTGAAAAATACCTGAGTTCCGGGTTGGCCAGTGATTGGGGGAAGTACGGGTGCTGCAGAAGTGGTGGGCTCCCAATTAGGATTGGCATATTCTGCAGGAAGGGCACTATGGGCTTGACGGGCCTGTCTTTGTCTTCTTGGTGGCTGTGGGACACTACTTGTGCTTGCCACCGCACCTGCTTGAACTGCACTTATGGGACTCACCACATCACCACGTGATACTGCAGTGCTGGATGTATGACCAGGATGTACTAGGCCGCTGGTGCTTGCCAGTTCACCAGAAGGATGAGCCGCACTAGTACTGGCTCTCTGCTACATATGAGAGCCCTGCGGTTCTTGCGCCTCAACACTAGAAGAACGGGGTTAGGTATGCCTGACCTTAGCAGGGACCACTACTCTGTTGTCAGAGCTATCTGTCAGGGTGCCGCTGCTGTCTACCGGTTCGTATTCTGAGCCTGAATCTGACAGATGGGTGACTTCCTCATCACTCTCATCTGTCATGCTCAGCAACATGTAGGCCTCTTTACTAGTGTACCTCTGGACATTTTGGCCTCTAAATTTACAGGTACAACTAGTGCGACTCACAGGCAAAAAGAGCACCTGATTGTCAGAGCCTGCTTCAATCACTACCAAAAAAACGTTAGCGTTCGCAGGGATCAGGCCTGACTCTGCGAACACTGCAGTTATGTATTTTGTGTTTTGTAAGTGACAGTGATCGATTGATACTGCACTTTGGTTGGGCTGGGCTGGACTCAACGCAGGTGCTAGATCTGGGCTGATCCCGCGTTTTTGGGAACACCTAAACTACTGGGGACGCTAGTATAGATCTGATCAGATCAAAGATATTGATCCGTTCAGACACTATACTACTAAGGTAGGTGTATGGTGCGTGGGTGTTAGCGCTACTGGCACTAATCTGATGCTGCCTGGGATTGACGCAGACCCTGACTGACGCTAAAACCTGATGTCACCCGCTGGGTGATCAGAGGGTTAAACCTTTATTGGGTAATATACAGCAGGTACCCTGACGCTATAAAAAACAAACTAACCAGGATAACCCGTAACACTAATACAGTAATCACTGGTGACAGGGGGTGAAAGGGTTAACTAGGGAGAAATCAGGGGGTTAAAACCTTTATTAGGTAATATGTGGGGGTACAAACAAGGCCAAGGATAAATCCAAGGAAATAAACAAGCTTAACTTACCACCAGTCCGCAGACAACCAAATAACCTGTCTAACTATGGGTTAAAAGCAGGGGTTTAGTCTGCACACATTTGCAAATGCATGCGTAAGCCACAGAGCCTTGTCAAGGCACCCTGGTATCTGTGGTACCTAACACTAACTTCTAAGTGCCCCCACAGTGGAGGCACAGTATACTGATGGATAGGTGAGAGCAGGTGGACTGAAGGGGAGCCACCCCTTCTTAAAGGTACAGGGGCACACTGAACCCCCAGCATATAGCACATTGGCTGCAAAGGTGTCAGTGCGTTGCCTGACCAAAAAACACGACAGTGATACAAAAAAGACGCCACTTGCTCCCATCTATAGCTGGCTATCGCAGAAAGAAGCATTGGATGGCTAACATCAGGTACAAACAAGACCAAGGATAAATCCAAGGAAAAAATCCAAGCCTACTTACCACCAGCCTGCAGACAACCAAATAACCTGTCTAACAGTATGCGTTAAAAGCAGGGGTTTAGTCTGCACACATTTGCAAATGCATGCGTAAGCCACAGAGCCTCGTTAAGGCACCCTGGTATCTGTGGTACCTAACACTAACTTATAAGTGTTTATATGTTCCCTTCCTAGGATTCAGTCAGTTTATACCTACATCGCCCCCCTGTGGTTACTATGAGCTGGGACTAGGATCACCTTACAAGTAAGAGCTGTTGTGCATGGGGGGGGGGGGGGCTGTGTGTGTGTGTACATGTGTTGTTTGTGTACATGCCTGTAAGTGTGTACATGTCTCTGTGTGTACTGTACATGTCTCTGTGTGTACTGTACATGTCTCTGTGTGTACATGTCTCTGTGTGTACGTCTCTGTGTGTGTGTACATGTCTCTGTGTGTACTGTACATGTTTCTGTGTACTGTACATGTCTGTGTGTGTGTGTACATGTCTCTGTGTGTGTGTACATGTCTGTGTACATGTCTGTGTACATGCCTGTGTGTATGTACATGCATGTCATATATACTCATATAAGGTGCCCCGCAATTTCTGATGGCTGTCCTGCCCGCACATGAAGTTGTCTGCTGTAAATATTCAGAAATTAAACGCCTAGGCCTTTCATTTTGTCAAGAGCTTTTATAACTGGTAGGTCCGTCTATGCTTCAACTATTTTGTTTGATTGTAACAATTCCTGTTTTGGCGATATTTAAACACTTTTGGACCGCCGCGCGCCGATATACGTCTTTAATTTGACGGGGGATATCGTTGTTATGGCAGCAGCTAGCCGCCATAACCCCAGTATCTTCATGTTCAGCCGGTGGTCTGGTTTCTGATAAGAGAGGTCTCTGCGGTGGATTCACCGCAAGATCACTTTTATCGGCGGCAGGAGAAGGGCCCCCCCCCACCCGCCGCGCTCCGGTGCCCTCTGCCGTGCTCCGTCGGCAGCGGCAATTCGGATCTTCACCCTTGCTGGGCATGGAGACGAGTGAGGGAAAGATGGCCCCCACCCGTCTCCATAACAATGCAGGGCGGAAGCAACGTCAAAATGTTACTTCTGCCCACAGCTCTTATAGGGCCATTTTTTTTTTATTCTTTTTTTAAATGACAATTTTTATTTTTATTTTTATTTTTTAATTGCATTTTAGTGTAAATATGAGATCTGAGGTCTTTTTGACCCCAGATGTCATATTTAAGAGGTCCTGTCATGCCTCTTTTCTATTACAAGGGATGTTTACATTCCTTGTAATAGGAATAAAAGTGACACCATTTTTATTTATTTTTTAAAACAGTGTAAAAATAAAAAATTAAAGGTAAAATAAATAAGAAACATTTTTTTTCTTTAAAACCACTTTCAGACCGGACCAAGCACCCCCCCTCTCAGCCCTCCCCTCTCTCGGCACCCCACTCTCCCAGCACCCCCCTCTCTCAGCCCCCCCCTCTCTCAGCCCCCCCTCTCTCAGCCCCCCCCTCTCTCAGCCCTCCCCTCTCTCAGCACCCCCCCCTCTCAGCCCCCCTCTCAGCCCCCCCTCTCTCAGCCCTCCCTCTCTCAGACCCCCCTCTCTCAGCCCTCCCCTCTCTCAGTACCCCACTCTCTCAGCACCCCCCTCTCTCAGCACCCCCCTCTCAAATGCATGCGTAAGCCACAGAGCCTCGTTAAGGCACCCTGGTATCTGTGGTACCTAACACTAACTTATAAGTGTTTATATGTTCCCTTCCTAGGATTCAGTCAGTTTATACCTACATCGCCCCCCTGTGGTTACTATGAGCTGGGACTAGGATCACCTTACAAGTAAGAGCTGTTGTGCATGGGGGGGGGGGGGGGGGCTGTGTGTGTGTACATGTGTTGTTTGTGTACATGCCTGTAAGTGTGTACATGTCTCTGTGTGTACTGTACATGTCTCTGTGTGTGTACTGTACATGTCTCTGTGTGTACATGTCTCTGTGTGTACGTCTCTGTGTGTGTGTACATGTCTCTGTGTGTACTGTACATGTTTCTGTGTACTGTACATGTCTCTATGTGTACTGTACATGTCTGTGTGTGTGTGTACATGTCTCTGTGTGTGTGTGTACATGTCTGTGTACATGTCTGTGTACATGCCTGTGTGTATGTACATGCATGTCATATATACTCATATAAGGTGCCCCGCAATTTCTGATGGCTGTCCTGCCCGCACATGAAGTTGTCTGCTGTAAATATTCAGAAATTAAACGCCTAGGCCTTTCATTTTGTCAAGAGCTTTTATAACTGGTAGGTCCGTCTATGCTTCAACTATTTTGTTTGATTGTAACAATTCCTGTTTTGGCGATATTTAAACACTTTTGGACCACCGCGCGCCGATATACGTCTTTAATTTGACGGGGGATATCGTTGTTATGGCAGCAGCTAGCCGCCATAACCCCAGTATCTTCATGTTCAGCCGGTGGTCTGGTTTCTGATAAGAGAGGTCTCTGCGGTGGATTCACCGCAAGATCACTTTTATCGGCGGCAGGAGAAGGGCCCCCCACCCGCCGCGCTCCGGTGCCCTCTGCCGTGCTCCGTCGGCAGCGGCAATTCGGATCTTCACCCTTGCTGGGCATGGAGACGAGTGAGGGAAAGATGGCCCCCACCCGTCTCCATAACAATGCAGGGCGGAAGCAACGTCAAAATGTTACTTCTGCCCACAGCTCTTATAGGGCCATTTTTTTTTTATTCTTTTTTTAAATGACAATTTTTATTTTTATTTTTATTTTTTAATTGCATTTTAGTGTAAATATGAGATCTGAGGTCTTTTTGACCCCAGATGTCATATTTAAGAGGTCCTGTCATGCCTCTTTTCTATTACAAGGGATGTTTACATTCCTTGTAATAGGAATAAAAGTGACACCATTTTTATTTATTTTTTAAAACAGTGTAAAAATAAAAAATTAAAGGTAAAATAAATAAGAAACATTTTTTTTCTTTAAAACCACTTTCAGACCGGACCAAGCACCCCCCCTCTCAGCCCTCCCCTCTCTCGGCACCCCACTCTCCCAGCACCCCCCTCTCTCAGCCCCCCCCCTCTCTCAGCCCCCCCCTCTCTCAGCCCCCCCTCTCTCAGCCCTCCCCTCTCTCAGCACCCCCCCCTCTCAGCCCCCCTCTCAGCCCCCCCTCTCTCATCCCTCCCTCTCTCAGACCCCCCTCTCTCAGCCCTCCCCTCTCTCAGTACCCCACTCTCTCAGCACCCCCCTCTCTCAGCACCCCCCTCTCTCAGCACCCCCCTCCCAATACAATCTGTGCCTAAAAAATATATGCCAAAACATGGGGGCAATCCGCCCCTAATGTTAGGAGAAAATCGCTCCTCCACCCCTGCCCCCATGCTTCGGCATATATGCTCTTTTAACTGTGGTGGTGAAATCACCTCCAACAGCGCTGGAGTCACGGCTTTACGTATCGTGGGAGCAAACGATGTTGCTGTCAAGATAAATAAATCAGTGCTGCAGCTGAGTGGTGTACCTGCTAAGCAAATGATGGTTAAAAATAAAACAAAGTAACATTACAGTATAACAGTAAGAATTACCATACCTGCAAAGCAAATACAATAAAACATTTTTTAACGCAATCTGTGCCTAAACAATATATGCCGAAGCATGGAGGCAATCCGCCCCTAATGTTAGGAGCAAATTGCTCCTCCGCCCCTGCCCCCACGCTTTGGCATATATGCTCTTTTTTTTCAGGCGGACCAGATCGGAAAGCCCATGTGAAAGGGCCCTTAAGCCTGGGTTCAAACTATAGAGAATTTGCAGCGAGGCAAAATAGCGTGAATGGGGAATTAGTGAAGAGCGTAACAGGGGACTATTAATAAAATGACGTTGGGAGAAAGGGATATGATGTTGCTGCACAAAGGAGCAACGGGGAAAAAAACGCGCAGGGCAAGGGTGTGTGTATGAAAAGCTATTGTTAAATAGGGTAGCAGAAATGGTACTATATTAACGGTATATAGCAGGTTAAATAGTAATATCGTGCTATACATAAAGGGGCCAGGACTGTGTGGTAAAGATGATGTGGAAGGGGATAGGTAAATTATATGGAGGTAAAATACATGGAGGTGACATGAAATGTAGGATTTAAAATGTATATATTGTAAATGAACTATATTTTAGGGAGGAAGGGTATGGTAATAGATGACAAAATGTCATCTGTCATCAGGTGAGGAGGAGATATAATACAGCAGATGTACACTCGGGATAGAGATGTCAAAATATGTATATATGGGCAGATGCAAGTGTATGCATACAGGGGTAGAAGAGGGTGGTAAAGGCCGTATATCTGTAGAGTGCGCACACAAGCGTCTGTATGTGCACACATGGATAAATTATGTATGGATACGTGGATATATAACCGTATACATACATAGATAAATAAATAGATACATGGTTATACAGACATATAAATAAATATATGAACTAATAAATTAGTAAACATATACAGATACATAAATATAGGAGACCATATAAGACCATAATAAAGACATATTAAAAACATGTTAAAAACATATTAATAACCCAGGTGTGGAATATTATAGGGTATGGATACGTCAATAGGTAGAGGGGAAAGGGAAGGAGAAGGATGGATGGTGGAAGGAAAATAAATATATATATATATACGTGTACATATAGGGGGGGGGGTGGGGGGTGGGGAATGCGGGAAGTAGTACTTACAGGAGGACCACCACGCCACCCCCAAGAAACTATGATGTAACGGCCGGCTATAAACAATTATCTGGATGGGGGATGACAAAACAAAAGGGTAAGTATCAATATAAATACTAATATATAGCGAAGGGGGGGGGGGGGGAGGAGGGGGGAAGGGGGGGGGGGGGGGAAAGGGAGGGGAAGAGGAGAGGGGAGGAAAAACAAGCAATATATATAAAACTTTTGAATATATATATAAATGCATACATAACTATATGGATGTATAGGGAAGACTTTAAAAGTTGGTAATATGGGGAGAAGGAAACAGAAAAAAGAGACTAAAAAATGAGACTAAAAAATGGAAAAAGGATATGAAATAAAATACTAAAATGAAGAAATAAAATAAAATGAAATGAATAGCTGATGCTCATAGTATTTTTTGGGGGTAAAACGTGATAGACTTATGGCAATGGGGATATCATAGTATGGTGGCGACCTCGATTCCTTCGTTTAGGCCGCCGGGGGAGAGAACGTCAAGGGAATATATCCAGAATGTCTCTCTGGCGCATAGTTTTTTGAAGCGTTCAGCGGGGGTGAAAGTCTTCGAAATTTGTTCTAAAAAACTTGCTTCAAAAAACTATGCGCCAGAGAGACATTCTGGATATATTCCCTTGACGTTCTCTCCCCCGGCGGCCTAAACGAAGGAATCGAGGTCGCCACCATACTATGATATCCCCATTGCCATAAGTCTATCACGTTTTACCCCCAAAAAATACTATGAGCATCAGCTATTCATTTCATTTTATTTTATTTCTTCATTTTAGTATTTTATTTCATATCCTTTTTCCATTTTTTAGTCTCATTTTTTAGTCTCTTTTTTCTGTTTCCTTCTCCCCATATTACCAACTTTTAAAGTCTTCCCTATACATCCATATAGTTATGTATGCATTTATATATATATTCAAAAGTTTTATATATATTGCTTGTTTTTCCTCCCCTCTCCTCTTCCCCTCCCTTTCCCCCCCCCCCTTTTCCCCCTCCTGCCCCCCCCCCCCCCCCTTCGCTATATATTAGTATTTATATTGATACTTACCCTTTTGTTTTGTCATCCCCCATCCAGATAATTGTTTATAGCCGGCCGTTACATCATAGTTTCTTGGGGGTGGCGTGGTGGTCCTCCTGTAAGTACTACTTCCCGCATTCCCCACCCCCCTTCCCCCCCCCACCCCCCCCCTATATGTACACGTATATATATATATATTTATTTTCCTTCCACCATCCATCCTTCTCCTTCCCTTTCCCCTCTACCTATTGACGTATCCATACCCTATAATATTCCACACCTGGGTTATTAATATGTTTTTAACATGTTTTTAATATGTCTTTATTATGGTCTTATATGGTCTCCTATATTTATGTATCTGTATATGTTTACTAATTTATTAGTTCATATATTTATTTATATGTCTGTATAACCATGTATCTATTTATTTATCTATGTATGTATACGGTTATATATCCACGTATCCATACATAATTTATCCATGTGTGCACATACAGACGCTTGTGTGCGCACTCTACAGATATACGGCCTTTACCACCCTCTTCTACCCCTGTATGCATACACTTGCATCTGCCCATATATACATATTTTGACATCTCTATCCCGAGTGTACATCTGCTGTATTATATCTCCTCCTCACCTGATGACAGATGACATTTTGTCATCTATTACCATACCCTTCCTCCCTAAAATATAGTTCATTTACAATATATACATTTTAAATCCTACATTTCATGTCACCTCCATGTATTTTACCTCCATATAATTTACCTATCCCCTTCCACATCATCTTTACCACACAGTCCTGGCCCCTTTATGTATAGCACGATATTACTATTTAACCTGCTATATACCGTTAATATAGTACCATTTCTGCTACCCTATTTAACAATAGCTTTTCATACACACACCCTTGCCCTGCGCGTTTTTTTCCCCGTTGCTCCTTTGTGCAGCAACATCATATCCCTTTCTCCCAACGTCATTTTATTAATAGTCCCCTGTTACGCTCTTCACTAATTCCCCATTCACGCTACATACCGTTTACACTTAATCAATAACAATTTATTATTATTATTATTATTTTTATTTTTATTTTTATTTATTTATATTTTTTTATTTTTTTATTATATATAATTTTTTTTATATATATATTATATATTTTATATATATATTTTTATATTTATATTTATTTTTTCTTATTTTCATTTTCATTTCATCTTTTGATATTTATTTTTATTTATTTTTATATTTATTTTTATTATTTTTATTTTTATTTTTATTTTTATTTTCATTGTACTTCATTTATTTACATTTATTTTTTCTCTCAATTCCACTCTTACATATATATACATATCTTCTACTGTCATATTTTCCTTTCTTTTTTCTCTTTCCTTTCCTTTGTTTTCTGTCTTTCCTCTTCTTTTCCCCTTCTTTTTCCTCCGTTTTCCTCTGCCTTCCCTTTTCTTTCCTTCTATACAATTGTACTCCGCCCCTCAGCCAAACCCCTTCCGATCCTATAAATTCAGCCCCCATCCTTGCCCCCACACTCCCCCTCTGCGACAGAATTTTGGTCACCAGTGGGACTAATACAAGTGTGAATCTCCCCAGTAAAGACACAGACTGCAGTAAAAACTTGTCCAAGGATCGTTAGATCCTTATACAAGTTTTTACTATTTACATTTCAGCAGCGCTTTACCAGCTTTTAACTTTTTTGCTTTTAACCCCCGCTAGTGGCCAAATAAAGGGTTAAAAGCACCCACAAAGCGCTGCTGCCAAAAGCGATTTGCAGGCGCTTCCCTTTGATTTCAATGGGAAGGGGCGTTTTGTAGTCCCTGCTCCAAAAGCGCTGCAAAGAAGCTGCTTGCAGGACTTTTTTGGACGCCCTGCCAGCAATGTGAAAGCAGTGGGCTTTCACGTTGGGATTGCAGATGAGGCTTCTTTCAGGCGCTTTTTTTTTTTAACGCTAAAGCGCCTGAAAAACGCCCCAGTGTGAAAGGGGTCTAAGTAAGAAGTATAAAGGTCACTTACCTGGCGGAAGTTCATTGTTGCCTTGCTGTTCACAATAAGCAACTTGTGGCTCTCGAAGACCTCTAATTTTGAAAATTCCTCCATTATATTATACTCCGGAATGCTGTAAGAGAAATAAAAAAAGATCAGTCTCACATTTTTGTGATTGGAAGCAATAAAAAAACTATTTCTAAGCATGGGTCGCTGGGCTGGGTCATCAAGGTGCCCTTATATTAATATCCACCAATGCATTTAACACCTATTTTCTTTTCTCAATCACTGCCTGGCTCAAGAGCTGGCAAGAATACCCACCACTAATGGATATGGAGGAGCATGTCACCTGCTCCCTTGGAATTATACTTGGGTCTAGTAGCCAATCATTTGACACTGAGAAAGTGTCAGCACCATTCCCCAGGTCATCAACGAGTGAAAGGGAAAGAGTGAAGGGAAACCTATTTGTATGACCTATTAAAGTCACATGACTCTTCGTCATCCTAGTCTAGTCTGGTCTAGTCCAAGCTAGAAAAAAGAGGTCCACCTAAAAAAATTTTTTTAAAAGCCAGCAGCTACAAATACTGCAGCTGCTGACTTTTAATAAATGGACGCTTACCTGTCCCAGGGTCCAGTGATGTCGGCAGCTGAAGCCGATCAATCGTTCGGCTCTCGGCAGCTGCCGCCACCATCTTTGGTGAGGGAATCAGGAAGTGAAACGTAGGACATTTTAGTGTACTAAAATCTACTGGAGATTTAGTCGACTAAATATGACTAAAACTAAAACAATTGCAGAAGACTAAAATGGGACTAAATCTAAAATGCCATTTTAGTCCTAAGACTAAAACTAAATCTAAATTTGCTGCCAAAATTAATACTGGGGGCATCGCAGGCTCTACACAGTGGCCAACATTTTACGAATGGGCTGTTAAATGCAGGTATCTATTCCTATTTAAAAAGAGGCCCCCAATGACTTAGCCCCTCCCCCAAAGTCCCATCTTATTCAAAGTGAATTTCTATACTTACGGTTCCAGTGTTGGAAAGAAACGCGGCATGCCAGTTTTGTACATTGCCATCTGCCTCTTGAATCGGTTTTGTATTTTGTTGGCGACCATCCTGTTGACAAAATAAAAAGAGATTAGAAAGGTTCAGGATTGTAAAAAGCATCACGTAAAAATACAGTATATATTTAAAGGGTAATATAATGGTTATGGGTTTATTTTGTTTTAAATGTTTTTTAACTCGCATTTTTCTTTTTCCGGCTAAAGACGGATCAAGATTTGGTTTAGCAGGAACTGGTTGAATTTTGATCCATGTATGGGCAGGCTGGTTGTACTGAAGTCAGTCCCTCGATCGAGTACAACCAGCCTGTCCAATTGTTTTCATGTGATCACTGGCTGTAGCTGCAAGCAGCGATCATTGTATTCTGACAGGTAGGAAACCTTCCACTGTCAGAATACAATAGAATGTGTTGATACACTGAATGTGTTGATGGGGGAATCAACCAGTTTTCTTTCCTTCAACCATGAAATTAGTTACTGTATGGTCTGCTTTATATCAAATCTTTGCATTTCAAATAAAGAATTAAAACAGGGTGTAAACATCCCTTGTAATAGGAATATGGCATGACAGGACCTCTTTACAGTGAGATATATGGTCAATAAGACCCCACATCTCACCCCTAGGCTGGGAAGCCTAAAAAAAATGATCACGGCTTCCCAGCCGAGGCGGCAACGTTTTTTTTTAATGCAGAGGCCGGGTGTGACGTCATAACATCGCGCCCGGCCTCCGACGATCATAGAGACTCCGTCGACCACCCTGTCCACTGGAAATCTCTATGGTGAACATCCGGGGCCGGCGGATCCATTCTCCGACTCACCGATCGCAGAGGTGAGTCGGTAGAAGCAGTCGGTAGAAGGGCGGCGGGAGGGGTACATCCCCTCTCGCCACCTGTAAGAACGATCTAGCGGCTGACCAGCCGCTATGATCGTTCTTATGGTGTAGGAAATCGCTGGCTGAAAACGCTGACATCTGAATGATGCCTGTAGTACAACAGCTGGTCTCAGTGGTGCCTACGGGTCTTAGCAGCTTTAGCGGTAAGCCAGGTGCTTCTACGATCAGCGTCTGGGCTTCCCATCGTGCTGCCACCTTAGACAGGTGTCACCAGAACAGATTTGCCCATTGAAAGATTTCCCTTTCACCTTCTGATCCTGGGATAGCTCAAAAATATTGGATTTCCCGTCACTTTCTGTACCAGAGACGGGGGTCACCAGAACAGCTAGAGAGACCAAATCTTTCCAGTGGGGGACACAGACCGCAATAAAAACTTGCAGGGGTTCTAACTCTTTCACATACATTTTACATACAAGGAAGAAAGTCTACTTACCGCCTCTCCTCCACTCTCCTTTCCTCTTCTGCCTTCCTCATGGCTTGCTTTTCCTCTTCTGCCCTTTCCTCCTCTTCATACTGTTGGGCAGCTATTATCTCTTCTTCCTTCTTCTCTTTTTTCTTTACTGCCTTGACAATCCTCCTGTTGACAAAGAGAATAGAAATAAGATCTGGGTTCTGTTTCCATACAATCTAATGCCGCGTACACATGATCGGAAATTCTGCCAGCAAAAGACCGTCATGAACACGGTGACGTACAACACTACGACGAGCCACAAAAATTAAGTTCAATGCTTCCGAGCATGCGTCGGAATTTTGCAATTCCGACGCATGCTCGGAAACAATTCGACACATGCTCGGAAGCATTGAACTTAATTTTCGCGGCTCGTCGTAGTGTTGTAGGTCACCGCGTTCATGCCGGTCGGAATTTGGTGCGACCGTGTGTAGGCAACACAAGCTTGAGCGGAATTCCGTCGGAAGAACCATCCAAGGCTTTTCCGACAAGAATTCTGATCGTGTGTACGCGGCATAAGACTTGTATACAAGGAAGAATGTGTACTTACCACCATTGGTTAACTCTGGTTTTCCTGTCTTCCTTTTCTTGTTCATGCAGTGTGCGACAGATACGACGTCCAAGTGCATCAATCCTTTCCGGTTTTTTCTCACTGTTGTAAGAGAAATAAAAAAAAATTATTATTTTTGTCATTAGAAGCAAAGAAAGACAATTTAGCCTCATGCACCAATACAGCCGGGTACAGCCATTCACTCGTATGTCCGGCTGTACACACCACCTGTGACTTCCCAGGTTCAGGAAAGCTCCAGGAATTTTATATCCGGGGACCTATGAGGTACTAAACATCCGCGTGTATGAGGCCTTTCTGAGCCTGGGCTACTGGGCTGGGCCAGCTAGGTGCACGTTTAATAATATCCGGCAATGAATTTGCTCATGAAAAGTGAAAAGTGTCTCTGAAAAGGGCGTCCCCGACCTGATATACTTGCCTTATCTGTGTTCCCTCATAGCTCCCTTGCTGGCAAGAGTACCTGCCACTTCCTAACATGGAGGAGCATGCCACCTGTGATAGTACCCAGGCCCAGCAGCCAATCACTTGGCCTAGGCGCTGTCACATGACTGAGGAAGTGACTTCACCGTTCCCAGGTCATTGTCAAAGCCGACCTCAGCCCCAGTGGTCAAGGAGCTGTGAGGGAACGTAAGTACAGAGGTTGTATGGGGGGGTTGCTACTCTTCTGCATGAATGAGTATAAAGAATATTTAGGGGGGGAGCATGACCGTGTGACCAATCAAAGTCACACAACTGTCTCTTTTCCAATCATGGAGCTTTCCCTACTTCCTTAAAGCAGAGTTCCACCCGAAAGTGGACGCTCCGCTTATCTTACTCCTCCTCCCCCTCCGGTGCCACATTTGGCACCTTTCATGGGGAGGGGGGGAGCGGTTTACCTGTTTTTGACAGGTACCTGTCCCCACCAGTATTAATTTCGTCAACTAAAATTACTAAAACATTTTAGCCGACTAAATGAATATTATTTTAGTCTACTAAAATACGACTAAAACAAAAAACAACTGAGATGACTAAAATACGACTAAAATTTAAATGAAATTTTAGTCAAAAGACTAAAACGAAATTGAAATTTGACTTCAAAATTAACACTGGTCTGTAGTGCATATTCATACCCCAATGTCCACTCATTATTTTGTGTACCCTAGTGTATACATTCCTGGTGTTCTGTAAAAACAGCCAACTCGTCTAAATCTCCAATTATTGCTGCTGGAGAGTCACCGCAAGTGACGCGGTTGGAGATTTCGGCAAGTCTGAGTTTTCGGCAGAACACCAGGCCATTCAGAAAGTGCTGGGTGCTTCACGAATGGCAGCGGCAGCACCCGAGAGCCGATGGAAACATTGGCTGGGGTGCCAACATCGCTGGATTCCACGACAGCTAAATGTCCTAATATTAAAAGTCAGCAGGGGGGGACTCCTCTTTAAGCAGAGAGAACTCCATGGGGAATTGCAGGATTCACACCGTGGTCTGCATTTTATGAATGGACCGCAAAATGTGGATATCTGTTCATCGTTATAAAACGGCCCCTAACATTTCCCTTACATCTTACCCAAAATTAATTTCTAACTTACCTTTGCATGAATGTAAAGGCTGTTCTCACAGCCTTCTCGAATGTCCTTCTGAACATCTTTAAATTTGTTTTTAGTCTTTTCCTGTTGATGAAATAAGAGAAAAATGTAAGATTAACATTCTACTAAAATCCCTCTAACAATCCAGATAAACTCTACACAAAGTACATAAGTGTTTTTAGTGAATAGCCTTGCTTTGGTGTCAGTGAGAGGAAGTGTGCCCCATCATTCGTGTCATTGGACCCCATTATTGCAGTCATTGGGAGGAACTGTGCCCCATGTCGGTGTCATTAAGAGGAACTGTGCCCCATCATTAGTGTCATTGGACACCATTGTTGCAGTCATTGGGAGGAATTGTCCCCCATCCTTAGTGTCATTGGACACCATTGTTGCAGTCATTGAGAGGAATTGTCCCCCATCCTTAGTGTCATTGGACCCCATTGTTGCAGTCATTGGGAGGAATTGTCCCCCATCATTAGTGTCATTGGACCCCATTGTTGCAGTCATTGGGAGGAATTGTCCCCCATCATTAGTGTCATTGGACCCCATTGTTGCAGTCATTGGGAGGAACTGTGCCCTATGTTGGGGTCATTAAGAGGAACTGTGCCCTATCATTAGTGTCATCGGACCCCATTTTTGGGGTCATTGGGAGGAATTGTCCCCCATCATTGGTGTCATTGGACCCCATTGTGGCAGTCATTGGGAGAAATTGTGCCCTATGTTGGTGTCATTTGGAGGATTTGTGCCCCATCATTGGAGGACCCCATTGTTGGAGTCATTAGGAGGAACTGTGCCCCATGGTTGTGTCATTGGGAGTGCCCCTTCATTGGTATCAGTGGACGGAATGGAATAGTGCCTCAAGGGTCTGCTAAAGGCAAGAAAAGGGGGCCCCATCTGGCCGCAGTTTGAAGACCACTGTAATAGAGCATAAGGCTCCATTCACACTAGCGCGTTTTTTTGATGCATTTTGCATTTTTCAGAAATGCAGGGAAATTTTTTAACATGGGTTCCTATGGAACCTGTTCACATCAATGCATTTTTGTGCCTCTGCATTTTTGGAAAGGGTCGGGGACTTTTTTTCATGCAAAATGCAGCGTTTTGCATGTAATAGAAGTCAATGGACCCGCATCCAAAACGCAAGTACCACGTTTTTACCGCAATTTTGCGATTTTTTTTTTTTTTATTATTTTTTTTTTTTTTACACTCTATATAGCTGGTTGCTAAGCAACCACGGTGTAAAAAAAAAAATAAAAAAAAATACAAAAACGCAAATCGCGGCAAAATCAGGGTAAATACGCGTGTCCAAAAACGCGGCAAGCACCGCAAAAAGCACTGCAAAAACGCTCAAAAGCAAAATGCATAGATGTAAATCGAGCCTTACTTTACATTACATTAATCAATGGAAACGGCTGATAAGCGTCGGGTTAATATTTGTGGTATCGCTGCGATCGTCAGGAGCAGGAGAATTTATTTTGGGTTGTTGTTTGGTGGTAAATTATGGTAATAGCAAGAAATATACAGCTAAATTTAAAAAAGAAATGATTTTTTTTTTTTTTTTTTTTTAATATTTTTTTTTTTTACTATATATATATCTTAGATAGATTTTTATTTATTTTGATATTAATATATTATTATATCTATATATTATATTAGATTATAAATATATATTGTATATATATGTATATATTGGCACTGCAAGGCAGGTGTATTGTCTACACACAGGGGTGGTTTGGGGTCCTAAAACTAAAATGAATAATTTTGACTTATAGAAAATTAAATAAATACGTACTAGAATGTAGAAGATCTACAAAAAATATGAATTTCCTCTAAAATCGATTTATAAACTGCAATAGTATATCACACTGTCTCCAGCAGATAAAAACACGTCTTATCCTGAGCTCTCTCTGTGAGATATGGCAAACTGCCTGCCCTACACTTGTTTACCTACTATGACATCATCAACACTATGACATCATCAACAGAATTCAAAACAGCCAATCAGGGCGGGACACTGCAGGAATTATTTTTAACCCCTGGCTGCCTGGGACAATTTTGACATTCTCTCATACATGTTAATATCTGCCTATTTTTTATTTATTTTTTGTTGCTAGAAATGACTTAAAAATACCCCAAAAAATTGCAGCAGCCACCATTATATATCTTTTAGGGTCTCAGATTTTTCCTGAAAATTAACGTTTGATGAAACACTGCGCAAACATGACATAAAAAAAAAAAAAAAAAAAATTGGCGACAGCCACCATTATACTCTTTAGGGCCCCTGATTTCAAAACAATATAACTGGTATAATAACTAACTGGTAATAACAATATAACTAATCTGGGGGGTTCTAAATCATTTCATTAGCAAAACAAATGTTAATGTATGTGAGAATTGGTTTTGGCAGCAAGGGGTTAAAAAATTTTTTTTTTTATTGTGTTTGAAAAGCAAATAACGTTTTTTTTTTTTTTTTTTTTTTTCCTTTTCATTACACGCCTATATAGGAAATGTAAAAAGAATTTTACATTTTTCCTAGAAGATATCGGCTCTTTATGGAAGAAAATGGCGCCCGTATTTCGTTTTGGATTCTCTGTGACGTCACGCGCCGCAGTACGTGACCCGAGTCACGTACGCGCAAGCACGTTGGGGTCAGGTCAAGCTGGTTCTCGCGATAGCCTACGAGGACCGGATTTGGCGCCGATTTGTTACCCCGGTGTCTTGCCGAGTTGGTTCCTCTTTGTACTGCGCAGGCGCAACGCTTGCGCAGTACGAACGACTAGGCATCTTCCGGAAATTGACGAACCTAAACAGATGCGAGTGAACTGTACACCGCGCACACTCCCGATGATCGCGCTAATAATTATACACATAGAAAAAAAATATAAAAACACATAACCCTTTTTGCATTTTTCTCCCATACATTAAATCAGTTTTTTGTGAGTTCTTGTGATGAGTATGCTGGGATTTACAGTCCCCTCAGCAGTCGGAGCACCACTCGGGTGATTTATTTATGAGCAGTATGGGAAATGTCATTACATCCTATAGGAATATATTGTCTTGTCTTGTCGAGTTGGTTCCGCCCCTCAGATAATAATAGACCCGCCCCTTAGATAGACTCCACTTGCAGAGTAGCGCGAGCATCGGGAGCGTGCGGCATTGTCTCGTACACCGCCTGCGCGTGCGCGGTGTACACTTCACTTGCATCTGTTTAGGTTCGGCAATTTTCGGAAATTTCCCTGCGTGTGCGCAGTACAGATCTGCACTAATCCGCCAAGGCGAACCATCTCGGCAGAACACCGGTCTGGGAGTGAGCATGCAGAGTGCCCCCACAGTAAGCGTCTTGCTATGGGGGAACTCAGCAAAGGGGGAGGAGCAAGAGCACTGGCAGGGCACCCCAGAAGAGGAGGACCTGGGCTGCTCTGTGCAAAACCACTGCGGAGAGCAGGTAAGTATAACATGTTTATTTTTTTCCTTTACATACAATCACTTTAAATCCCAAGCATTGGGCGAGCTTGTCTGCTATAGAACAAACTCCACCCACCTCATCCTGCTCAGTGACATCACTTCCTCTCTATACCCTGCTCTCATTGCCCTTAGAGTGAGGGGGCGTTATCTTGTATAGCAGACACACCCCCTGGCGGGGATACCAGGTCTACCTGTGTCGTTATAAACTCTTCAATCTCTGCCCTTTGTCTTTCTGGCGGGCAGTGTACACCACGTGACTGTCCAGCCATGTGTGAGGCGGAAGGTGGTGTATCTGCCGCAGTCAGTGCGGACGTTCTATGATAGAGCATGTTGAGGCTACAAGTCCCGGCCGGGGCCGCTCAGCTCGGTGGTGTTAGCCCGGGCTTGTAGTCTCCCCCCCTCTCTATGGTCTGTCAGAGAACATCCCTCTTCCTATACTCTGCACTTCTCCGCAGCCCCTTGTCACGAGGCCTGGGCTTCCGCTTCCTCCCCCTCCCTCCTGCTTCCTCCTCCTCCTCCCCTCTCCCCCCCCCCACAGGCGCCGTCGCCACCTCCTCCTCCAAACAACACGGCGCTTCTACATCACCCGACAACATGGAGGCCGTCAAAACCTTTAACAACGAGGTTTGTAGTCGCACATCCCTCATTCTCATGTCTTCTTCTCTGTCTGTGTGTGTGTGCATCGGAGGGCGGACCGCTGTCCTTGGTGTGCTAAGGCGGGAGGCCTGGGCTCAGCGCTGCCCGAGCAGCCTCCTTCCCTTCTACGCATCATCCGGCCCGGCCATTCTTCTCTAGGACGGGGCCTTTATTCACTGCAGCCCCCTCACTATACTCCCAGGCTGCTGCAATGTAGGCCTGTGCTGGTCACACAGCTCTGCTATGGGGGGTTCCCCTGAGCAGAGCTCTGCTGTGGGGGCGATCCAGGCACTGAGCAGAGCTCTGCTGTGGGGGCGATCCAGGCACTGAGCAGAGCTCTGCTGTGGGGGCGATCCAGGCACTGAGCAGAGCTCTGCTGTGGGGGCGATCCAGGCACTGAGCAGAGCTCTGCTGTGGGGGCGATCCAGACACTGAGCAGAGCTCTGCTGTGGGGGCGATCCAGGCACTGAGCAGAGCTCTGCTGTGGGGGCGATCCAGGCACTGAGCAGAGCTCTGCTGTGGGGGCGATCCAGGCACTGAGCAGAGCTCTGCTGTGGGGGGCGATCCAGGCACTGAGCAGAGCTCTGCTGTGGGGGCGATCCAGGCACTGAGCAGAGCTCTGCTGTGGGGGCGATCCAGGCACTGAGCAGAGCTCTGCTGTGGGGGCGATCCAGGCACTGAGCAGAGCTCTGCTGTGGGGGCGAGCCAGGCACTGAGCAGAGCTCTGCTGTGGGGGCGATCCAGGCACTGAGCAGAGCTCTGCTGTGGGGGCGATCCAGGCACTGAGCAGAGCTCTGCTGTGGGGGCGATCCAGGCACTGAGCAGAGCTCTGCTGTGGGGGCGATCCAGGCACTGAGCAGAGCTCTGCTGTGGGGGCGATCCCTGTGCTCTGCTGTGGGGGCGATCCAGGCACTGAGCAGAGCTCTGCTGTGGGGGCGATCCCTGTGCTCTGCTGTGGGGGTGATCCAGGCACTGAGCAGAGCTCTGCTGTGGGGGTGATCCCTGTGCTCTGCTGTGGGGGTGATCCAGGCACTGAGCAGAGCTCTGCTGTGGGGGTGATCCCTGTGCTCTGCGGTGGGGGTGATCCAGGCACTGAGCAGAGCTCTGCTGTGGGGGTGATCCCTGTGCTCTGCTGTGGGGGTGATCCAGGCACTGAGCAGAGCTCTGCTGTGGGGGTGATCCCTGTGCTCTGCTGTGGGGGTGATGCAGGCACTGAGCAGAGCTCTGCTGTGGGGGTGATCCTTGTGCTCTGCTGTGGGGGTTCCCCTGAGCAGAGCTCTGCTGTGGGGGTTCCCCTGAGCAGAGCTCTGCTGTGGGGGTTCCCCTGAGCAGAGCTCTGCTGTGGGGGTTCCCCTGAGCAGAGCTCTGCTGTGGGGTTCCCCTGAGCAGAGCTCTGCGGTGGGGGTTCCCCTGAGCAGAGCTCTGCTGTGGGGGTTCCCCTGAGCAGAGCGCTGCTGTGGGGGTTCCCCTGAGCACAGCGCTGCTGTGGGGGTGATCCGAGCAGAGCGCTGCTGTGGGGGTGATCCGAGCACAGCTTTGTGAGAAAAGATCTCCTTCATGGAAGGCTTCTCTCCATCTAATGCATATTTATGGATGGTTTTAGGACATAGATGAAGCACCACAATTTACGTTGTGGTCCGTGCCTCAAGTTTTTCTTGGAATGGTAATCTTGTTGGCCGGGCATGGATGGTAATTTCCTGGAGCGTACCCCCAGCACTATGGCTAGTCCACTTCCCCCTGTTGTTGCAGTTTGAGGTCTCACTGCTAAGTTCACACTATTGCAGGTAGGCCTGTAATTTGCAAGCGTTACTGCAGCAAAAATGCATTGCTGTTTAGCAAACGCAGGACTCCCCACACATTGGAAAATGTGCTGTGATTTCCCTTGTGTGTACATTAATGGTGCCAAAGCCCCATGTGGTTTCCCAGTGGCCACATTTTTATAAAAAAAGTGCTGGGGACTTTTTCCCTGCATTTCCTGTAGGTACGATACAGCAGACCGTTTAAACGAATAGGCCGCTATCTGTCTGCACAACATGACTACAGGGATATGAATAGATGTGGGGTGAAGAGGTACACATCTGTATGCTGTGGAAAAAGCAGGCACATCAATGCAACACAAAAAAAAAAAAAAGTTAATTCAAGTGGGTTCATTGCACATGAACATATACTGCTCATGCTGTAGATCCAGCATCAGTTTAGCCCCTTGCTCTTGAACCTGTTGATATTGAGCTTGTCACCTATAATGCAAACAACTGACAACAGTAATCTTACTGATTATTGTGCTCCTTAAAGTGACTGTAAAGGCGTGTGTGTTTTTTTTTTTTTTTTTTTTATTTTTTTAGAAATAAGATGCCTATTCTTACCTGCTCTGGTCAAGAGTTTTGTGCAGAGCGGCCCGATCCTCTGTCTCTGGGGGGGCCCCGGTGGCACTCCTGGCTCCTCCTCTTCAAGTGCCCCCATGGAGAGCTGTATACCATGGGGGCACTCGTGTGAGCATGCTCCCAAGTCCTGCTGCTGCGTCCATTGACATAGTCAGCAGGACTCGGCCCCCATGTCACTGGATTTGATTGACAGCAGTGGGAGCCAATCGATCCTGCTGCTATCAATCTATCTAATGACCCAAGACAGTGACTGGAGCTGCTCTGCTCGTCCTCGATGCTGGACTGACCGGGCTCAGGTAAGAAAAAAAGGGGGCTCTGGAGGGGCAGCTGCACACAGGTTTTTCCTAATGCATAGAATTCATTAAGGTGAAAAACCCTGAGGGTTTGCAACTCCTTTAAAGCCTAGCTCCAGCTTTTGTTTGATGCTGAAATCCATCTTTTGATACACTTTGCATAGTTTGTTTGGGCCAGCTTGGTATAAACTGTATGTAGCTGAGGCTGCATACTGCACTGTGTTCCGGGTTGGAGCCCAGACCTTCCTCTCATACCCGGAACACAATAGCATCTCTCTGAGCAGCGCACAGCCATTCATAGAAAGCGATATATTCTAGCAATGAATCCAAAGCTTCCTCTTATTGGCTTAGAGAAGCAGGCTGATGATGTCACAACCTCTGCCAGTCAGACTCTACTGGGTTCTGGGTATGAGACTGGAAGTCTCCACTTGAACCTGGAGGACAGTGCAGTATGCTGTTTGCAGCCTTAGCTGCATACAGTTTGTAGCACACATCCAGCGGCCCCACATGTTAGTGAGGGACATGGTTTGTTTGTTTGGCCCAGCTTGGCCCAGCTTAGCCCAAACAAACTATGTAAAAGTGTAACAAAAGCTGGAGTTCAGCTTTAAAGCAGAACAATGCTTGCCTCAGCTCCAGCGATATGCTATCCTGGAGCTCCCTGGCCAGCTGCTGATATCTTTGAGTGCCTGGCCTCCGGGTCTCGCTGGTCAGGTGGGGAAAGACGTGACTCCGGTGCACGCTGAATTTGAACAGTAAGCTGTGTGAATGGCTCACTGTGAAAGGGCAGCTAAGTAGCATTAATGCAGAAAAGACAGACATGTCTCTTTTGCATTAAAGCTACTTACCTGCCTGTATGCCATCCCACTACATGCTGCCCTTGTCTGCACCGTATAAACTTAATGTAGCATCAGCCATACACAGTTTACAGTGCTGTGTTTCAGCAGCATCCTCTGCCTGTCTCTCCACCTCAGCCAATCAGGGAAGCCTTGTATTCATTCATAAAATACAAGGCTTCCTGTGAATTTTGTTCCAGGGATGTGAATTCTCCCATGCAACATATAGTTTACAGTAGTAACAATGGGTGCCTGTGATGGTGAAGGAAATAGTTTATTTGGGCAAGCTTGGTCCAAACAAACTATTTCCACCCCAAAGTGCAACACCGCCGGGTTCCCTTACCAGCAATGACATCGGAAACACTGCCGATATCGCTGGACTCCAGGACAGGTAAGTGTCCTAATGTAAAAAGTCAGCAGCTACTGTATGTGTAGCTCCTGACTTTTAATCTTTAAAGGGGCGGGCAGAACTCTTTAAGGCTTATGCTCACATAAGCTTTTGCAGGCATTTTGCTGTTTTTTTGGATCAGCCTGTGAAAGTACTTCTATGTAAGCCTATATATCCATGTACACATATGGGTTTACAGACATATTAGAAGAGGAGTATTTACAAGCTAAAGAGAAACAAAAAAACAAAGACATGTTCAATAGAGGAGCTGAAGAGCAGAAAAAACGTGGAACATGCATAAACGTTAGATGCGTCAAGTGTTTAAGTGTCAAAAGAGAAGTTTTTTTTTTTTTTTTAACCACATGCCGACCGGGCCATAGCCGAAAGACGGCTACAGCGCGGTCGGCTTATTCTGGGTGGACGTCCTCCCAGAAACTTGCTCCCGCGTGCCCCCTGGGGCACGCACTCGGGAACATCCGTGACCGGATCACGGTAAACGGCAGCTGATAGCGGCCGTTTACCACATGATCGCTCCGTCAAATGAAGGAGCGATCACATGTACACAAACCGGCATCACATCATGACGCCGGTTACTCCCTCCCCTCTCTGTACCGATCGGTACAGTGAGAGGGGAGAAGTGGAAAGGGGGAGAGATGGGACCAGCGCTGTGGGCTGGATGTGTAGTGCCCACAGCGCTGGTCAGTGACAGCTACACTGCCACCACTGTGCAATGCTCTGCCAGCAATGTGCAATACTCTACCAATACTGTGCAACACTGCAATACTCGCCAATACTCTGCAATACATTTTAATAGAAACAAATAATGTTTTTTTTACCGAATTTTCAGTATTTTTTGATTTATAGCGCAAAAAATAAAAAACCCAGCGGTAATTTGGGTACAGTGTTGCATGACTGAGTAATTGTCATTCAAAGTGTGAGAGCACGGAAAGCTGAAAATTGGTCTGGTTAAGAAGGGGGTTTAACTGCCCAGTGGGTAAGTGGTTAAATAATCATATATACCTTGGTGGATGCAGCATCTGTTTCCTGCCAGCTCTAAAACTGAGAACTGAGCAATAAAAGACCACTGATCACTCAGTTCCCAGAGCTCCGTCAGCAGAGAGCTGGTTACTGTCAAACTCTGCTCTGCCCCTCCCCCCTGCACTCACTGGAGTGCTGGTCTATGGAGGGGGCATGGGCGGCTGAGCCAGGCACTGGTCCAGGGGTTCTGGTTGGATCCTGACCATGTGGTCAAGATCTTTCCCCAGCCTGGACCGGCTCTGTGACTTCAGCCAACAGTGGGCTTTAGCACGCTGTCTGCTGAAAGGTTCACAAGAATGCAGAGCGAACTGCACTCCTGTGATTCACAGGAGAGGTACAGCCAAATGAGCTTTGGCTGCACTTCTCCTTTATTGCATTCCAATGTCCAGAATAAATTAATATTCTGCCCAATAGAATGTATTCATGCTAAAAGCCTCTACATTGCCTGGCTATGCTCAAATGTAAATATGAGTTAAAGCTGAACTCTGGGATTCTTAAACATAATCTAGACTTGCAGCGGGGCCCTGTACTGCAAGGGTTAAAGTAGTAATAAACCCTTAGTGGTTTCTTAGTTTAACCACTTGCCGACCGGCGCACGACGATATACGTCGGCAGAATGGCACGTACAGGCAGGAGGGCGTATATACAAGTCCCTCCTTAATGCCTGTCTGTGCCATCGGGAGCGCGCCGGTCGGGACCCCCGTGAGTCCGGTCGCGGTCCCCGCGGACTCGATCGCCGCGGGGACCCCCGCAATTGTCTCACGGGAAGGCTGAACGGGGAGATGCCGAGATAAACAGCATCTCCCCGTTCTGCCTAGCAACTAGTGACGCCGATCTCTGCTCCCTGTGATTGGAGCAGAGATCAGCATTCACTAGCTGATAGCCACACCCCCCCACAGTAAGAAACACACCCCTAGGCATACTTAACCATTACACTGCCCCCTTGTGGTTAACCCCTTCACTGCCAGTGTCATTTATACAGGAATCAATGCATTTAAATAGCATTGATTGCTGTATAAATGACAATGGTCCCAAAAATGTCCGATGTGTCCGCCATAATGTCGCAGTCACAAATAAAAATCGCAGATCGCCGCCATTACTAATAAAAAAAAAATTAATAAAAATGCTATAAAACTATCCCCTATCTTGTAAACGCTATAACTTCTGCGCAAACCGATCAATAATCGCTTATTGCGATTTTTTTTTTTTTTTTACCAAAAATATGTAGAAGAATACGTATCGGCCTAAACTGAGGAAAAAAAAATGTTTTTTTATATATTTTTTGGGGATATTTATTATAGCAAAAAGTAAAAAATAATGGATTTTTTTTAAAATTGTCGCTCTATTTTTGTTTATAGCGCAAAAAATAAAAACCGCAGGGCCGATCAAATACCACCAAAAGAAAGCTCTATTTGTGGGAAAAAAAAGACGTCAATTTTGTTTGGGAGCCACGTCGCACGACCGCGCAATTGTCAGTTAAAGCGACGCAGTGCCGAATCGGGGCCTGGTCCTTTGGCTGCAAATTGGTCCGGTCTGAAAGTGGTTAATACATTGAGCACAATAAAAAAGTATTGCCCAGAAAACTATTCGTTAAAAGTCTTATACCAGCACTTGCAGTATATAAGTCTTAATGCTGTTGCTCCCTGCTCTCTCACTGCTGCTTCCCTGAACTTAGTCTTCACAGGAAAGGCTTAAAAGAGAAGTAAGGTTGTTTTTTCTTTTTTTTTTTTTTTTAATCAGTTTTATACTTACCTAGGTGGATGCTTACCCCCACCGCCTCTGCACTGAGAACCGAGCAATCGAACATCGCCGATGGCTCAGTTGTCTCAGCTCCCCGAGCAGAGAGCTGCTGATTGTTGCTCAGCAGCTCTCCGCTGCCCCCCCCCCCCCACGCTCATTGGAGCGCTGAACTGTGGAGGGGTGGAGAGCAGCTGTCTCAGGCTCTCAGCGGCTTGCTGAGAGCCTGAGACGGGTATCAGTCCAGGCACCTGGCGGATGCAGACTTTATTGTGATGACGCATTGACAGGACTATTTCCTGTGACGTCAGCAGAGAGTGGACTTCGGTCCGCTCTCTGCTGAAAACGTGTCACAGGAGTGCAAAACGGATTGCACTCCTGTGATCCATAGGAGAAGCCAATCCAAATGAGCTCAGGCTGGATTTCTCCTTTAACAGGTCCCAGAAGGCTGGGGGACCATTTACAAAAGGCAGCGTGGTGGACAGCCGCTATGAAGCCGCAAGCAGTCACAGCTGGCTTCCCAAAGTAAACATGTCCGTGCTGGGGACCCCGAAGCGCTGGCTTGTGTGAGGACCATGCTGTACCCTGGACAGATAATTGTCCTATTAAATGTCAGCAGCTATATTGTTTGTAGCTATTGACTTTTAATTTGTTTGTAGGGAGAAGAACTACTTTCATTTTTTTTTCTTATTAGGTGACACCCATAGTATCTACAGGTGCCTTTTACAGCAAGTAAGGCTAGATTCACACTAAGTGTTGCAGTTATGTGCAATAAATGCACTTGAGTTGACAAGCTATTTTTTTTTTTTTTTTTTGTGTTGTGTTGATGTGCCTTTTCACTGCAAGGGCTTGGAATGGGGCTATACACAGTACAGTTATATCTACCAGAACGGTTTCTCTTGCAGCCAGTCTTTGCTCTCTTGCAGAACTAGAGGCATTGGAATTTTTAACATCCAGTACTTCCAAGTATGTTGGGTACCAATGCCTTGTCACTGCTATGGTACCCCCACCCCCCTTGCCTCTGCATTATTGGCGTGTCCTCTTGGGGATGCATGGAAGGTGGCGGGGGAGCACAGAATGCAGCGGAAAGACATGGCATTCAACATAAGTAAAAGTGTATGTTGGCCACCCTCTGCTGGAATTATGTGCGATTCAGCAGGAATTTCAATTTGAGTTGTGTATGGATAGCATTACTTTGACCTCTTTAACTTTGGAACAGGATGTGAAGGAAAGTCTCCTCAATGTGACACAGATGACACAAAAAATTTGTCTTGTTTTTTTTTTCTTTTACTACATCCATAAGAAAGGAGTACGTTTTGAATTTTATTTTACTATATACTTTTCAGTTTGCCTGGATTTGGCAACGTATCAGGTTAGTTCTATAGGCAGGATTCTAAATCACTTTACCAATCCCCAACACCCCCCCCCCCCCTCCAAGGTTACAGGAAAGCGTGGTGATTGGGGGGTAAATGTAATATTCCAATATTCCTTGTAGCGCTTGCCATTGAGTACACCTTTCAATTTTGCCTAGTGAAAAGAATCTAGGCCTCAATATTACATTCTGCCTGATCTCTCTTTGATACTCCCTTAGGCCTCAAGTACACTGAGTGTTTAGCTCCAGGTCATTGAGCTCTGGTGTGCAGAGAGCACAAGAGGGTGACAGCTGCTGCGGCTGGACGGTGCTCCTGTGCTTTCTGCAGCATCTGAATGCCAAAACTCCATGCATCAGGACTAAACATCCAGCGTGCATGGGCCAATATGTGATGAATATCCAGAACGCAAGAAGAGGGGTTTTAAAACATTTAAGCTGGATTTACACTTAAAGCAGTGTTCCATCCAAAGTGGAACTTCCACTTATCAGATTTCCCCCCTCACTAATGATAATTGGGTTATTAGAAAAAGAGTGCCATGGTGTCATGAAAAGCACATGGTGTTGGCTGAGGCAGCAAACATGCCCTGGCATGGATCCTGCTTCTTTACAGCCACATTCTGTTAGGTTGTAGGCTGTACCCATAATGTTTCTCTTGCTTGTCTAAACCAGTGTTTCTCAACTCCAGTCCTCAAGGCGCCCCAACAGGTCATGTCTTCAGGCTTCCCATTATTTTGCACAGGTGATTTGATCAGTTTCACTGCCTTAGTAATTCCCACAGCTGGTTCTGAGGAGGGAAATCCTGAAAACATGACCTGTTGGGGCGCCTTGAGGACTGGAGTTGAGAAACACTGGTCTAAACGCTCACTAGTCTGGCTTTAGATCTCTGTTCAGCTCATAAGGGCTGTCCTCATCCAGAAGGTGTGTATATACAGCCTCTATGGTTGGTTAGGTAGGAATGGCCAGTCAGGGGCTGCGGATGTATGCAGCTCAGGAGTTCGGACTACATTTGCTACATGTTTGCCTCATGCCTGTCACTCGAATATGAAGCCAGTGAGTACTGAAGCTTTCATTTTAAAAATAAAAACTTTAGTATACTTTGTGAGCACGAAATGCATTTAGAAGCCCAGATTTACCTTGTAAAAGTAGCAGTGACATCATCACTGTGATGCACATAGTCTGTGCAGAGATCAGAGCTGTCTGCTATAAAAACTACAGGAGGGGAGGAGACAAGGCCAGTCACCCCGAACATGGGGACAAAGCAGCAGTGTCTTTATTACAGGAAGCTCCTACACAGAGGCAAAGTTTCACACTGGATTACTGCACAGACCATGGACTAATATGCGTGTTGTATTTAGACAATATTTGCATATCTCGGAGTTCAGCTTTAAATTTCAAGGTTAGGATGTGGAGAAGTCAAGTATGACAGATTGGAAAGTGATAAATATAAACCAACATTTTGAGTGGTGAGATGGTTGAAGTGAGGGCAGCTAGAAGCACAAGACAAATCTGTAGGCAGAAATAGTACAGTGTTTTGCAAGTGTCTAATATGGCTTATGTTGCTATGTTTATCAGTATACTATTTAGTCTCAAGGCCCTGCACAGAGTTTACACACGTATGAACCCTCTGCATGCATTTCCTACTGTTCAGTGTTATAAAATAGATTTTTTATTTGTATGTATTTAAATTAGTGTAGTATATAAAACCTAATACTGTTCAACTGATTGTAGTGTGTCAATTGCACACATTCTTACGTTATGCTAATCTGCAGAATAAATGTAACAAGTCACTTTCGAGACATCTACTGGCCATACACAAAGCAGTTTTCTAGGAGTTCCAACCAGTTTCTACTGTAAAAATCAAAGGATCAAGGCAAGCTACCGCTAGCATTTTATAGAGCAGCAAGTTGTCTTGATCAGTTTTGCAATTTATATTTTTGAACACATGCTATCATTTAAATTCTGTGCAAACATCAAGATAAGGCGTGCCACATTATATTTATATTATCTTGCGGGCAAAATATCTTTTAAGTTATCTAAAAGTATATTTGGATCTTGCAGGGAAGCAAAATGGGATCCAAAAAAACACATAGAATCTGTAAGTCCTCGTGTGCAACACACCTCCTGTGTACAGAGAGCAGGCCGCAAATTCTGGTTCATAGCCATCAAAGCCCAACTCTGGCCAGTAATAAAAAGAAAAACTTGGCACCATCACGATCCTCACTTCAAGGATTACGGTTCTAAACCCTCAAGGTTTTTTACCTTAATGCATTCTTTGCATTAAGGTAAAAAATAGGGAATACCACTTTTTTAAGACAGAGTACAAGTACCGATACTTTTTTTTTTTTTGTCATGTGACAGTTTTCAAACCACAATACAGATTAGGTGGCACTGACATGCAGCACTGATGAGCACTGATACGATTAGGTGGCACTGATAGCTGGCACTGGCAGGTGACATTGATGGGTGGCGCTGGCACTGATGAGCGGCACTTATGGACATTGGGCACTGATGAGCGGCATTTATGAGCACTGATGGGCAGGCACTGAAATGCCATGAGGAAAGGCTGCCTGCGACGGCCTATCTTGATTCTCCTTGCACTCGGCCGCATAAAAGCAGCAGCGGACATCTTGTTACACCCAGCCTGAACTATATGGGCTAGGTGTAACAAGATCTGCTGCTGGCTTACTGTGGCCGAGTGCAGGGTGTACCAAGATGGGCGTTGGGATGTCCAACCGTCGACACGGAGTGTCACTTCCGCTGTTCCGCCTGCTGACTTCCGGTTGCGCCGGTTCGCTTTCTCTCCCAGGTATTGGATCTGGCATCGAGAGCATTTGTGCGAGTACAAGTACTTGCAGAAATGCTCAGTATCATTACCGATACTAGTAAAAAACCTTCTCTGCTGCAGGATCCCCCCCAGCCCCCACTTATTCTTACCTAAGCCTGATCCAGCTATGTGCACGAGAACAGCAGCTCTCACCTCTGTCTCCCTCCTCATTGAGCAGATTGTTAGCTGCGGGAGCCGCTGGCTCCTGCTTCTGTCAGTCAACTCCAGTGATGGGGGGGGGGGGGGGTGGGCCCGATTCCCAGTGTCTGTGACAGTGGACGCAGCAGCGGCTCGGGAGCGAGCCTGCATGGGTACCCCCATGGGAATCGGTTTCCTACTGGGGGCACCAGCAAGAGAGTCCAATCTGTAATTCTATTGCACAGAGCAGATAAGTATAGACATTTTTTTTTTTTAAAAAAAAAAAAAAAAAAAAAAAAAAAAAAGCTTGTTAGTTTTAGGGGGAGAAGGCTGCATTATTTATCTTACCCCCGCTCTTGTGCTCTTCTCCTCTCCTTCTGGCACTCTTAGCTGTAGGTGGTTCTTCAGAGTTATCACATACAGTGCAGGGTTATTAACCCTGCACTGTACGTGGAGGTGGCAGGATTGAAACTGGAAGCACCTTAGAGAATAGGGTTCATGGAACTGGTCGCATTGCTGGAGGTTTCCTATTCCTTGACAAAAACAAGCATTTAACCCTTGCAGTGTGGGGGCGATACAAGGGTATTTTTCTTTTTGTTGTGCCCAGAGTTGAGCTTTGATTTAGATTCCCATATTCTAAAGTACCTTATTTGCGGAGTATTGTTATGAACCAATTTAAGCTACAGCTCAGGTGAGACATTTTTGGACCCATGGAGTAAATAGTAATCGTGTTTTTAATTTTTTAGTTTTTTTTTACCATTACTAAAAGTGATTTATACCATTACTTAAACTGATTGAAAGGCAGAAGTTTTTTTTATCTTAATGCATTCTATGCAATAACATAAAAAGCCTTCTGTGTACAGCGGCCTCCCTAATACTTACGAGCCCCATCTCTATCCAGCGATGTGCAGGAGTGTCTCGGCCATCCCGGACTCTTCCTCCTGATTGGCTGAGACACAGCAGCAGCGCCATTGGAGCCCCCTGCTGTCAAAGTTAGCCAATCAGGAGAGGGGGCGGGGCCGAACCGCGGCTCTGTCTTTTGTTTTAGTTGATTGAAATCTCCAGTACATTTTAATTGACTAAAATTTTATGGGTTTAGTTAAATTGTAATGCATTATTTAAGCATTTCTGTAGCATTTCCAAACCAATTATATACTACTGGAGTAAAGAAATCTAATAACGTGTTATTATTTATGGTATTAAGGTTTGGACATGCACTACAGACACAGATTTAGCTGTTGTGATGTATAATGTCTTTATAAATAAAATTAAGTTTCATAAACAAACAAAAATATTGTTTTTTGACAAACAGAAGTGCATCTTTAAAATATATATAAAAAAAAAAGGTAAACTCTATTGGCTGTAATGCCATTGCACATATTGCCTGAATATATTACCAACATTAAATATTAACAAAAAAAAAAAAAATCTTTTTAATCTTTCAACAGCTTAGTAGATGCCCTCCACTTATTCTTATGTGGTAGTGCAGTGTTAATTTGATGTAAAATTTCAATTCAGTTTTAGTCATGTGCTGTTTTAGTTGCATTTTAGTCATCCGAATTGTTTTAGTTGTATTTTTAGTCATCTGAATTGCTTTAGTTTTAGTAAGATTTTAGTTGACTTAATTCCTGGTCTTTTCAGCCCGCCATACCATTCTGCCGCAGTGCAACTGCGGCGGCTGGTCGGCATGTGGTTAAAATACAAATCAATTTATAACTTTTTTTAAATGCTTTTTTCTGGATATTTTTGTTTTGTTCTGTCTCTCACTGTTAAAATAAACCTACCATTAAAAGTATAGACTGATCATTTTTGTCAGTGGGAAAACGTACAAAGTTAACAGGGGGTCAATTACTTTTTTCCCCTCACTGTGTGTACCAGTTGGGCCACAATTGGTGGAAGTTAACAGCCTATTGCTTAAGCCTGGGTTCACACATGTGCGGTGCGAATTGAAGCTCAGGTTTCCCTGCGAAGAGAAAACTCAGTTGTTCAGCGTTTCATGTCAGTTTTTGCTCAGTATCAGCTCAGGATTGCCACAGTATCAGCTCAGGATTGCATCAGTATTTTATCCTGTTCACACATCTGCGAATCAGATGCGCGCCCATAGAAGATAATGGGCCTGAATTCGCACCTGAGCCGGACCGCACTGCCTAGAAAACACACACGTTTTTTGTGCAATGCGGAGTGCGAATGCACCGCAGATATGTGAACCAGCCTCATTAATATTAATGTATTTTGAAATGTCCTGCGAATTGGATGCGGTGTAAGCCGCATCTAATTCGCATAGGTGTGAACGGGGGCTTAGACTTGGTCCGTTGCCTGTGGTACAGCATGAAGCAAATGGTTTTCTAAGCATTATGCGTGCAGTAGTTTTTATCCAGAACTATTTCCCAATTTATCCATCAAAAGTGTTTTCCAACTTTACTAAAGATTTTATCCAAAGGAACTGCCAAATTTACAACATTCATGTTTTATTCATGATTCTTGCTGTGTTTTTTTAGGTAAATTAAATTAACAAAGTATTTAAAAACCCTTACATGCCTTTCCAACTGATTGCTGTATTTAGAGAAAAAACTAAAATTTAAAGTTGCAGTCATGTGATGCTCCAGTCCTGTGTCTTTCCTTCTTTTTTGGGGCCTTTTTTGTGTGTTCATGTCACTCTCTGCAAGTCATGGGCACTTCCTATTGGCTGAATTCTTTCAGGATCCAAGAGTGTTTTCAGTGTGAGGGGATGGTAGAAGACAGACTGGTGAGGGGCCATCTGCCATGCTGGGTTTGTGACCCCCCTCAACTGGAAATGGCCCTGCCAAGGGAGCTGGCTGGTGGAAAACAAAAAACTTGCAGGATTAATTAGGGTGTAACGAGGGGCAAAGCTAGTTTCCAGTAGTGCTGAAACCTGCTAGCAGCTTGTTAAATGTGACAAGGACACCTATTAAGAACCTATTAAGAACTGTGTTTTATGTACCCAAGCTGGAGCTGAAGGTTGCCTTAAAGCGGACCTTCAGTCATTTTTTTCAATGTTCCATCTATTAAATCTTCTGCCCTTGTTGTTTTAACTTTGGATGGTAATTTTTTTTTTTTGCCAGTAAATACCTTATACGGCCCAGTTCCTTTTTCTTGTCAGGTAAAAAGCCTAGGCTTATGACATCATGCACAGCTCTCTCTCTCACTCTGTGAGAGTTTGTCAGGAAGGGAGGGGGGGTGAGTCATAGGAGGGCCAATGAGAGCTGCCAGGCTGCAGAGCTAGAGGTGTGTGTCTGTGTAAATCCAGGAAGTGAACAGGCAGCAGCTTCAGCTGCCCACAGTTTAAATGGTTGCAGCCAGACTCATTGGAGGGAGATTTCTGCAGCATTTTTGGCAAGTACAAAGTCACAGTATATAGAAAATAATATGCAAAGTGGTTGGAGGGACGCTTCAGAATGGCAAAAGGTTCTTTAAGAACTGTATTTTTAGTACTCGTAAAAGATGTTTTAAGCTGGAGGAAAGTTTCACTAAGGCTCCATGCACACTGGAGCTCAAACGGTCTATTTTTGAGTTTGGGCGTTTTTTTTTTTTTTTTTTTAAAAAGCCCATAAACTCCACTCTGTTATCCTATGTGTCCATGCACAAATGGACGTTGTTGGATGTTTATCAGCAGTGGAGTTTATGGGCTGTTTTCTGAACACAGCAGTACTGGAAACGCCAGACGCCGGTAAAGGGTGTTAAACGAGGGTTAACGCTGTAAAAAAAGCGTTAAGCCTCGTTCGGCGTTTCTCTGCCTCTATTCAAAATCAATGGTTCCCTATGGGAGCCCATTGATTTGAATAGAAGTCGCATCAGAAGTCGGATCATCATGATCCGACTTGTGGTGCGACTTGTGTGCTGAGGATGAAGGGCCAAAATGAAACAAAAATTGCACAGACCCTCCTCCAGTCTGGTATGGAAAATCCATACCAGACCCTTATCCGAGCATGCAGCCTGGCCGGTCAGGTAAGGGGGTGGGGACAAGCGAGCGCCCCCCCCCTCCTGAACCGTACCAGGCCGCATGCCCTCAACATGGGGGGGGTAGGTGCTTCGGGGCAGGGGGGGTCCTGCACCCCCCACTCCAAAGCACCTTGTCCCCATGTTGATGAGGACAAGGGCCCTTACCGACAACCCTGGCCGTTGGTTGTCAGGGTCTGTGGGTGGGGGGCTTATCGGCCCCCCACCCTATGTGAATGAGTATGGGGTACATTGTACCCCTACCCATTCACCTTGAAAAAAGTGTCAAAAATAAAACACACTACACAGATTTTTAAAGTAGTTTATTAGGCAGCTCCAGTGGTCTCTTGCGACTTTGGGGGTCTCTTCCTTCTCCGCGCTCTCCGGCCTCTTCTCCGCGCTCTCCGGTTCTTCTGCCGGGCTCCTCCGATATCTTCTACTCTTTTGCCCGCTCTTTGCTAGCGGTGGCCGGTCTTCTCCGTCGTCTTCTTCCCTCGTCTCTTCTTCCGATGTTGACACGACACTTTCTCCCGCTGTAACGCCATGTGCGCAACGACTTATATTGGGATGGGGCGTGGTCACTGGGTGATGTCATCCGATGACCCTGCCCCTTATGACGTCACATCATGCCCCCATGCCAATACAGGTCCTTCTCAAAAAATTAGCATATTGTGATAAAGTTCATTATTTTCTGTAATGTACTGATAAACATTAGACTTTCATATATTTTAGATTCATTACACACAACTGAAGTAGTTCAAGCCTTTTCTTGTTTTAATATTGATGATTTTGGCATACAGCTCATGAAAACCCAAAATTCCTATCTCAAAAAATTAGCATATTTCATCCGACCAATAAAAGAAAAGTGTTTTTAATACAAAAAAAAGTCAACCTTCAAATAATTATGTTCAGTTATGCACTCAATACTTGGTCGGGAATCCTTTTGCAGAAATGACTGCTTCAATGCGGCGTGGCATGGAGGCAATCAGCCTGTGGCACTGCTGAGGTGTTATGGAGGCCCAGGATGCTTCGATAGCGGCCTTAAGCTCATCCAGAGTGTTGGGTCTTGCGTCTCTCAACTTTCTCTTCCCAATATCCCACAGGTTCTCTATGGGGTTCAGGTCAGGAGAGTTGGCAGGCCAATTGAGCACAGTAATACCATGGTCAGTAAACCATTTACCAGTGGTTTTGGCACTGTGAGCAGGTGCCAGGTCATGCTGAAAAATGAAATCTTCATCTCCATAAAGCTTTTCAGCAGATGGAAGCATGAAGTGCTCCAAAATCTCCTGATAGCTAGCTGCATTGACCCTGCCCTTGATAAAACACAGTGGACCAACACCAGCAGCTGACATGGCACCCCAGACCATCACTGACTGTGGGTACTTGACACTGGACTTCAGGCATTTTGGCATTTCCCTCTCCCCAGTCTTCCTCCAGACTCTGGCACCTTGATTTCCGAATGACATGCAAAATTTGCTTTCATCCGAAAAAAGTACTTTGGACCACTGAGCAACAGTCCAGTGCTGCTTCTCTGTAGCCCAGGTCAGGCGCTTCTGCCGCTGTTTTTGGTTCAAAAGTGGCTTGACCTGGGGAATGCGGCACCTGTAGCCCATTTCCTGCACACGCCTGTTCACGGTGGCTCTGGTTATTTCTACTCCAGACTCAGTCCACTGCTTCCGCAGGTCCTCCAAGGTCTGGAATCGGTCCTTCTCCACAATCTTCCTCAGGGTCACCTCTTCTCGTTGTGCAGCGTTTTCTGCCACACTTTTTCCTTCCCACAGACTTCCCACTCAGGTGCCTTGATACAGCACTCTGGAAACAGCCTATTCGTTCAGAAATTTCTTTCTGTGTCTTACCCTCTTGCTTGAGGGTGTCAATGACGGCCTTCTGGACAGCAGTCAGGTCGGCAGTCTTACCCATGATTGCGGTTTTGAGTAATGAACCAGGCTGGGAGTTTTTAAAGCCTCAGGAATCTTTTGCAGGTGTTTAGAGTTAATCAGTTGATTCAGATGATTAGGTTAATAGCTCGTTTAGAGAAGCTTTTCATGATATGCTAATTTTTTGAGATAGGAATTTGGGGTTTTCATGAGCTGTATGCCAAAATCATCAATATTAAAACAAGAAAAGGCTTGAACTACTTCAGTTGTGTGTAATGAATCTAAAATATATGAAAGTCTAATTTTTATCGGTACATTACAGAAAATAATGAACTTTATCACAATATGCTAATTTTTTGAGAAGGACCTGTATGTCGTTTCGCATCCTCATCGTTCATCCTCGGTACACAAGTCGTATCATGATGATCCGACTTCTGGTGCAACTTTTATTCAAATCAATGGGCTCCCATAGGGAACCATTGATTTTGAATAGAGAAACGCTGATAAATGCTAGCGCCGCTGAACATGCATTAACGGCAATGAAAAACGCTGATAAAATCACGTTTTTCAACCAGCGGTTTCTGCCAGCAATCTTGCTTCCAGAAACAGCTTTTTTGAGCTCCAGTGTGCATGGAACCTAATTCGTTGGTTGCTTGTTTACATCAGTCTTTTACACTCTGCGTTTACAAAGCCTAACACTGAAAAAACAAACAAACCCTTTTATGTCAGTGAGCAATTTCAGTTTTGTGGGATCAACATGTCCCAGAAGTCCTTGCAGATAAGTTTGGTTGTCCACACATACTGTAATTTATATAGATAGTTATTTGACGGTATATATCCTTTCACCAATTACTGGACTGCAATCAGTAAATATGAGTAGGTCAGGGACAGTCAAATCCACATCTAAGCTCATTACATTCTAAAGTAAAGGATGCTATATGAGTTTTCTAGTGCACTTATCACTTTAGCATATAAAATGAGTTATATTGCTTTTCTGTCACCAGTGTGTGGTGGGAGCAATTAGCTTCCAGTAATGCGGTTTAGTCATGTTGAAAGTTGAGAGCTCTTTCCCACATTCCTGGAGAACGAAGCTGGAAATTCAGAATTGTTACCAATAAAGTTAGTCTTTGGAGCAGTTAATCCTGCACAGGAGTCACGAGTAAAGTGATGAGGGGTTCAGATTAATAAAAGCGGAGTTCCACCCAAAAGTGGAACTTCCGCTCATTTGTCTCCTCTCCCCCTCCGGTGCCACCATTGGCACCTTTCGAGGGTGGGGGGGGGATTCCTGACAGGTTTGACAGGTATCCTGTTCCCACTTCCGGGAGTCCGGGCCACGGCCTGTGACATCACCGTCCAGCTCCCTCCTCCTCCTCTCCCTGTCGCCGGCCCAGTAGGAGAGAGGAGCGGTGCCTCGGGCATGTGCAGTAGTGTTTCCGGCATGAAGCCGTAAGGCTACACTGCCGGGTACCCTTACCCGCAATGGCGGCATCGGCACCTGACAGCTAATGGAAACATTAGCTGTGGTTCCCGACATCGCTGAACTCCAGGACAGGTAAGTGTCCTATTGTTAAAAGCCAGTATATGTAGCTGCTGGCTTTTAATTTTTTTAATTTTTTTTTGGGCGGAACACCGCTTTAAATCAGAACTAAAGTAGCATTTTTCAATGCACACATGAGTCCTCGCGCATCAAAGCTTTCTGTGGTGAGACAGAGCGAGCCCTCTGCATTCTCCCAGCGCAATGGCTGAGTTGTCAAAGACTCTACTGATTAGAAGAGGGTAGAACCGGCTCCCATTCATGTGACCACTATGACAGCTAATCACAGTGGTTATGTGATCGGCCGATCCTTTGTGCCCCCTGGATGTGAAGACCCTGTTAAAGGGATTCTGTGGTTGGGTGGGAAGGGGATAAAAAAATGCAGCCTACACAGCATTAAAATACAGGAGCATAATGGTATACTAAGAGGAAGGTTATGATCTCTGGACTGTTCAGCCAGCAGAGATGAAGCCAAGAGGTTATAGCGAATCCCCCAGCTCCTACACAGCAGCTGGAAGACTTTCTGGAAAAGCCACAAAACAACTTTTACAAGTGTGCATGAATGCACTATTTTTGGCTTGCAAATTTAGAGTGCCTTTAAAAAAGAAAAACAGTTCCACTTTAACCAGTTCCCGCCCAACCTATTGACAAATGACGGCCGGGCGGGATCTTTGTTGTAGGTGAACGTCATATGACGTCATAGAACACGAGCCTTAGACTGTCTATTTTGCAAAAAGGGGTCATTTAGGGGATATTTGTACTGTCCTGGTGTTTTTGGGCCTCAAGAAATAAGCTAGGCCGTCAGTACATCGGCAATAATCAATTTTCAGATATGTATACCATAGTTTGTGGGCTCTATAACTTTGCTGCAGACTAAATAAAAAAAAAACACAGATTTGGGTTATTTTCACCATAGAAATGTAGCAGAATACAGTTTGGCCTAAATTTATGACAAGCGATTATTTATTTGCAAAATGTTATAACAGAAACCAAGAAAAACACGTGTTTGTTTTTTGTTTGTTTTTGTTTGTTTTTTTCAACTTTTTCGGTCTCTTTTGTTTATTTTGCAAAATAATTTAAAAAACAAAACAAAAAAACAGTGGTGAATATACAACAACAAATGAAAGCTCTATTTGTGCAAAAAAAATTATTTGTTATGGGTACAGTTGTCATTCAAAATGCGACAGCACTGTACGCTGAAAATTGTCCTGGGCAGGAAGGGGGTGAAAGTGCCTGATATTGAAGTGGTTAAAGTATAGGTTAAATCACCATCAAGTTTGTCCCATATGCAAATGCACCCTACATACTTTCAAGCTGGGTTCATACTTCTGCAAATTAGATGCAGCTTTCCCCGCATCCAATTCGCATGACAGGAGATTGAGAGCCGGTTCTGACATCTCCGGGAGGGGGTTCCCTGCATCCAATTCGCATGACAGGAGATTGTGAGCGTCTCTCTATGGAGCCGGTTCACATATCTCCATTGCGGCTGCGGAACAGCTTGTCCAGGAACGCTGTGCGTCTTTGGCTCTGTTTCAGGTCCGAATTCAGGCAAAAATTTGGCTCTGTTTTGTCCCTAAAATGGAGAGCAGGGTCGCCCAGCTGCGAGCCGCATCTGTCGGAGGTGTGAACCCAACCTCAAAGTTGTTCAAATCAGTTGTCTTTTGGAGTTCTGTTCTTCATGTAATGACATGTGGCAGCGCATGCACATCTTGTCAGTTGTCTGGGCATCTGCAAAGCAATAACGCTAGACCCTCCCTCTGACATCAACAATTCATTACCAAACTGAGTATCCATAGAGTCTGAAATCACAGGTGGTTGTAAACAGCTGAAGTGAGGAAGTCTGTACAAAGCAATGACAGGCTGAAAGGAGCTGCGACTGTCCACATCTATCCACACATCCAATGCTTATCTGCGGTTTATCATGTGTCCCTTACCGCAGGTAACCATTAGTTGTGTAACCACATGCGTACAGCAATGACTCCGGTCAGCCAGTCATTGCTTTGTACAGGCTATCTGACCACAGATTTTTGAAACCACCTGTCATTCCAGCCTTGGAAATCTGCATATTCTTGCTGAAGGAATCTGCTGATTGCCCTGTTCACATGTGTGAATGAGGCCTTAGGCTGGGTTCACACTGGTACGACAAGACTGTTGTACGACTGTCATCCTACATTGCCATGCAACATAGGTTCTACTTCGGTCCTACTTCCATCTGACTTAAAGTGGTTGTATACCCAAATTTGACATTTTTACCTACAGGTAAGCCTATAAGGTTTACCTGTAGGTAAAATGAATATCTCCTAAACCGTATGGTTTAGGAGATATTCCCTTTGCATGCAGACGCTGATGTCAGCGGCGCATGCGCTCTGAATGCCCGGCTGAAGGTTTGGCAGACGCTGCCGGACCTTCCTGGGAAGAAAAATCCCACGCGGATGCACAGGAGTGACGTCATTGTGGCTTCGGCCACTTACAGCGCCGGAGCCGCGAACCCGGAAGACACGCCAAGGGCAAGATGTCGGCTCCCTCGGCGTGGACCGGGCTCTGATACGGGGGCTTCGTTTGGAGGTAAGTGAGCCAGTAGCTCACTATGCCAAGGCAAAGGCATACTAGCTCATTATGCCTTTGCCTTGCAGGGTTTTTTTTTTTTTTTATGTGCGGGTATACAACCGCTTTAAATGAAGAAGATACGATTTTGCTCCTACTTTGAGATAGTACGACTTGTCTTTTGACCAATAAAAACAATTACAGTGTGACAAATTCCTTTTACTGCTGCTGTATTTACCATGTCGGATGGCTAGGACAAGGATCCTACTTTGATCCAACTTCAATGATGTAGTGCAGGAACCTTTTTCAAAGTCGGACCGACTTGTGACGGACCAGTATAGACGGCTCTCATAGGAAATCATTGATTTACACACGTCATGCGACATGTGCTTCCAAAGTCGGAGCGTATATTCGTACCAATGTGAACCCAGCCTTTCAGATATTGGCCCAAATGGAATTTGCTTGCTGATAAACAAGTGCTGCTGTGCTATACTGAAATGAATGTACAAATATAATCTGCAGCATATGCATACAGATATCTTTCTCTATAGAAATACCTCTGAAGTCTGGAAACCATACATAGATGCTCATGGGGACAATTGCCAATACCAACTAGGCAAAAAAAAGTCTGGTTGTTCAGTCAAAACCACAGTAAATGTGCCCATGTGCAAGTATGCTACCCTTTGGGGGGTTTTTGTGTGCCAATAGTAATCCACATACAGTATTACAAAAAAATCTTTGTGGTTCCAGTTGTCAGTGTAGTGTGCAGTGTGAGCAAGAATCTGCCACACAGTAGACTTTGCTATGATGCCTTTATAAGTTATCTTGGTAGAGCAAGAGGAAAACATTTAAAAATGTTAACTAGATCCCATGACTAATCCAATCTGTCATTTTTTCCAGGGTCAACATCAGGGTATTGAAGTGCCCCATATCGAACTAGTCAGGTTTGAATATTTCATGAGAAACCTGTAACCTTAATTTTGCATGTTTCATTTTGTTAAAGAGTTGTGTATTTTCTTCATGATGTGTTGTGCCAGCTTCAGTGACAATCTCAAGTGGTATAGTTTACATTGATCTGAGATTACTAGTAGTTTGGTTGTCTTGGAGGAATTGACAAGTAGTGTAGATTGGGTTGTTTAAAGTCTGTTATTGTATTTGTTTGTCTTGATTTTCATGTGCCTTCTTTTTGCAATATCCAAAGCATTTTCAGTAGTGAGACATTGAACTTGGTAGAATTTGCTTGAAAATGAAAACATGACAGTATGAAGCTCTCATAAGCACATACCTGTGAAAAGAAATATTAAATATTCGCTTTTTTTGATTACGTGTTAGTAGCGTATTAAAGCAATTTTTGCTAGGGTTTGCCTACGTAGCTGGTGATGTGAAAGATTACAGCCTTGGATCCAGTTCACTTGCTGCTGTTTATATGATTCCTTTAACATGTACAAATCAGCAGCCATTCTTTTTAGTGTGATTACTCAGACTTCTGTGATGGCGAGCAATGCATTGCAACTGAAGTATTGGGGCCAGTTATATACACATGCCACTGTATTTCCAAATTTCAGTGGAAATCTGGACTGCAAAGCACACTGTATTTACAAAATTCATCCCAAGGCTTTTTTTTTAATTTTTTTCAACCTAAGCCAAATTACCTAAATTGGTTCCCAAGTTGCAATATTTGCTTGCCCTTTGAGAGCATTAAAGGATGATTGTCCCTCATTGCTCACATTCATTTTATTACTTTTTTGCTATACTTTGTGGCAACAGAGCCTAAGTAGGGAGTTTGCTATTGACACATTTTTCCAGTAGGGAAACAAAGCTGGAAGGCGGATATTCTAATATTTAAGTTCATATAGGTATGTGCTGTTGACATGCTATATTTTATCGTTTTCCTCAGATTTGTGTTTCATGATGGTAATGGCACGTTTTGAGTACTGGCAGGATGTCCTATTGCTTTATTGCGTGCCTATTTGGCTTATAGTGGTTTCTACTTTGATAGGTGTGGATCAGTATTGATAATGTATGGTTTGATTTAGAATTATCTAGATAAGGAAGTGTTGAATTTGTGAAGAAATACATTTGTTAAATAGTTAATTTAATGGTTCCGTTTGCTTTTTGTTTACCTACGAGCCTTTATAATATTAAAGCTTTTGTTACTCGGTTTGTTCTGAAAGTCATTTCCCTATACCAAATTATCTACACCAGGTATCACTATATGGCGGAATGTGACCTGGACCAACTGACAGTCCTGTCTGGACCACGCTGCTTAGCAGCCTAGGTGTCATCTCCCAGGTCTCCTCACCTAAAAGACGGTGGATGGGAGCTGCCCAAGTCTTTTAAAATCGCCAGTGGGTAATTGGTTGCTGGGACAGTGGTTCTAGCAACCAATGCCCCACTTGGTATCACGAAAGGTTGGACAATTCCTGCCTTCAAAGACTGGCACACCTTACACCCTCTGCCCCGCTGTGTTAAGGTGGTGGTGGTGGGGAGCAGTGATTGTGAGGTGGACTGTGATTTAAGGGGGTGCTGTGATTGCAATAGTAGGGACTATGATTCTAAAACACACAACATGGCACCCCAAATGTGGTGCAATATTGCCATGATTGTTGCACAACAAAACCTGCAAGTAAAAACATGTCTGACTCAGGGCCAGGGCTTCAAGCAAATGGACTGCCCCAAGTGGAAACCAGGCTTTTCAAATCCATAGCGGGAACCCGCTATGTTAATAGAGCCTAAGATATGTGGTGGGGTGGGTAGGGGAATGTGATGCAAAGGTGGTGGAGGGGCAGTTATTGAGGATAAGGGGGGACTAGACTAGCTTAGATCAGTGTTTCTCAACCACTGGCTTCAAGTCACCGAACCTCTTGCCTGCCAGGCCTCTAGCGTTATCTTCCAAGTTTCTATGACTTGCTTCAGGTAGGCTTCAACAGTGCTCTCATGTTGGAATATTTTGACAGGAGATCTCTGCAGGTCTACATTTTCCCAGCATGAGGCGAGTAATAGCTGTTGTTTATTGCTGGAGGCCAGTGAACTCATGCAGCATGGTTACACTACTGCCTGTAGTTCCGAGGACTGCTTGAGGTCACAGAAGGTGGTTGGATGAGGCTGGGTGTCATCCAGCCAAGAGGTGAGGCAGCTCCTACTCTGCAAACAAGAAGAGAAGAGGTTCTCACAGCAGCATGGAGATGGTAAGTATTACAACCTAACATTTATTATTCACTCTGCGGGGACAAACAAGAACAGATAAAAAATATTGGGGTTGGGCTTTTATAAACTTGCTTAACCTAAAGCTGAACTACGGGCTGATACAAAAACCCCAGTTAACTTAGTTCATTAACCAGGCCATTTTTTTGCGATACGGCACTACGTTATTTTAACTGACAATTGCGAGATCGTGCAATGCTGTACCCAAATAAAATGTATGTTCTTTTTTGCCCTACAAATAGAGCTTTCTTCTGGTGGTATTTGATCACCTCTGTGGGTTTTTTTTTTCTTTTTTTTTGCATTATAAATAAAAAAAAAAAAAATATAAAACACACCCAATAAAAAAAATGTAAAAAAAACTAAACTTTCTTCATAAATTTAAGCCAATATGTATTCTGCTACATTAATTTGGTAAAAAAAAATTCCAATAAGCGTATATTGATTGGTTTGTGCAAAAGTTATAGTGTCTACAAACTATGGGATATATTTTTGGAATTTTTATTTATTTTTACTAGTAATAGCAGCGATCAACCACTTATAGTGGGATATTGCGTCTGACAAATCAGGCACCTAACTGACACTTTTGGCACTTTTTGGAGACCAGTGCTAAAAATATGCACTGTCACTGTACTAATGACACTAGCAGGGAAGGGGTTAACTTCAGGGAAGATCAAAGGGTTAAATGTGTTCCTAGGAAGTGATTACTAACTGTGGCGGATGTGCTTTTACTATGAGAAGGCAGAGATCCGTGTTCCTGCTTAGCAGAAACACAAGATCTCTACCTCCCCTCCTCACAGAACGGTGATCTGCCTTGTTTACATCAGCAAACCGCCGTTCTGTCTCTCTCAGGAAAGATCATGAGTCCTGGCAGACATAGAGTCCGCCGGACCCACAGATTGACTCCCGCTGTGTCCAATCACAGCATGTGCGCCCCAGACCCGGAAGTGCAGGGTCCAGCGATGTCGGCACCCGAGGCCGAACCGTCCCTTGGTACTCGGATGCTGCCGTCGCCATCTTCGGTATGGGAATCAGGAAATGAAGCCTTGCGGCATTACTTCCCGATTCCCTACTGTGCATGCGCGAGTCGCGCAGCGCAATGAGAAAGGTCCGCGCTGTCTCTGGGACCCGTGTGTGTCCCAGCAGACAGCGCGGCTGTACAGGAAGAGGCGTAGACTCACGTGGGAGTCTATGCCTGGAAGTGTGTGCAAAAACCTGCAAAAAGCGGAGGTTCAATTTTGTGTGAACCTCCACTTTAAGGACGTGATTTTTTCATTATGCTGTTGCTTTTATTTTATTTTTTTCCCCAGTTCGCCATTTGGGAGGGAGGTGTGCCCAGTGTTCTTGACCAAACAGAGCTGCTGAGGTATGCCAGTTGATGATCTGCTCCGATGTCTAGAAGGAGAGAATAGATCACAAAACTTGTGGCACAGACTTGAAAATACTGTGGAGGATAAAACATTTACTATACAAGTATTATAACTGTAAGCTGCTTTCCTGGACTTTCCAGTTCTTTCATTTGGCACTGTTTACAGAAGCCATTGGCAAATGTAAATGGTTAGCGTATAAATACCGTGCTAATAAAATTTTGATAAGCAAAAACTCTGCCCAGTACTCCAATATTGGGGGCTACCATGTTGTCTCTCACACAGCATAGTGAAGGTGAGGACAGGCTGCAAATAACAGATTAGATATCAGAATCACCTCCTTTTAGTCACTACTCTTTGCATATGTCGGCTGCCAGGGGTACTGGGTTAGGTTGGCCATACACACATAGATATTTATCATTTAGCCCACTATACAGCACAAATGGACGTATCTCCCACTGTAGCTGTTGTGGTCCGACAGCCGACACCTCTGGCTGTCAGCCGACACCTCTGGCTGTCAGCCGACACCTCTGGCTGTCCCAATAGCTGAGCAATGGCTGCATCTGATTGGATGCAGCCACTGTTTGGCTAACAATTTTCTGCCCGCCTCCTTACATTTTTCTATCATACAAAATTAGTTTTGGCCAGTTCATGAGGAACCAGCTGAAATTTGAACAGTGTATGGTCGGCCTAATAAGGAAATGAGAACGTCGCAGCTGACTTTTGACAAAGTTAAAATCTATATATTAGGAACAGCACAGTTTAGTCTGCTAAGACGGAAAGAGCAGATTTGAAATGGCTGATGGAGCAGATACGAAAGATACCTTTATGTGTATGTGAAGATAGAAAGATTCACTTTAAGCCAAACTCCTTCTAATATGTAGCTAAAAAAATTAAAGAAGATGTATGGGGTTATAAAAAGAATAAACATACATACTCCCCTCCATGCCCTGCCCCTGCTGGTGTTCTATTGAATAGTGCCTGCCGTCGAAAAGTGCATGCGCACTATGGAAGGGCACTCCAGCTAATTTCCCGATCAGCTGGCATAACGTCAAAATGGCGTATGCGCACATCGTAGGAGGCATTTTCCCCCGGAAGATACCAATTTCACAGGCACAATTGAAAGCGATGCAAACATGCCTCGCTGTTTCAGGGCGGTTGTGGCTGTGTTGTAACCCGCCCTTAGACACAGGAAAAACCCACCATTCAACACACCAAACCCGCCCCGCAACACACACAAAACCCGACCTTGAGCACACTGAAAACCCGCCCCACAACAGCGAGGCACAATCTGGCAAATATGGTCTCCCTCTGATGTTTTCATAGCTTTCTGCCCGTCAAATGGTATCTCACGTCGAAAAATGTATCCTACTATGTGTGCATGCACTTCTGTACTGCGCATGCGCGGGCACTTTTCGACGAAGGGCAATATTCTATAGAACACTGGCACTAAGCCCAAGAACTGCGCAATCGCATGACCATTGATCATTCAGTTCTTGATCTACTCAGGAACAGAGATCAGTGACTGTCAGTCACCGCTCTCCACTCTCCTCCTGGGCTAGGGAAGGAAGCAGGCACAGCTGAGCTGGCTTTGGTTGTCAGTCATGCAGAGAGAGAGAGGGAGCCAGGCAGCTGGGTGCAGCCTGACAATATGGTCGGAATCCTTTCAGAACCTGGAGCAGCTCTGTGTTGTCAGCTGACAGCAGGCGTTAGCCCATTGTCGGCTGATTCTGGGTCATAGGAGAGCAAAAGTAGTTGCACTGCTTTTACGCAAAAGAGAAGTATGGCCAAAAAAAAGTGGCCCTATAAAGTTCATGTTTACAGAAAGTAACATGATTGTGTCATCCCTGAACAAAGATGGTCCTTGCAGGTATTGGCAGAGAGAGTACAGGCAGTCCCAGAGTTACGAACACAATAAGGACTGTAGGCTTGTTCGTAAGTGGAATGTGTGTAAGTTGGAACACTGCATTTGTAAGTGTAACTTCTGCCTGTGCAGGGATGTGGGATGTTCCAGGTTCTTCTGGGCATGTTATCTGGGGCTCTTCTGGCCATACAGTACATGTAGTACTGCAGTGTGGGATGTGTCCAATGCTGCAAGATAGCTGCTCGGAGGTATTCAGAACCAGCCTGGGCACAAGTAGCCGGCATTGAGTCCGTTCGTAAGTAGGGGTCGTTTGTAACTCAGGGACTGCCGGTAATTTTTTCTCTGACAGCTAATAAATACCCTCAAGCAGGGCTGGACTGGCCTACCGGGATAGCAGGAAATTTCCCGGTAGGCCACCTGCCCTGGGGCAGTTTTGAGCTGTGGCTGCGACCATTGGCCCAGTGTTGCCAACTGCCCGTTAATTTACGGGTCGCCCATAAATGTCAGCCTATTTTAGGGCTGCCCATAAATGCCTGTTACAGGCAGTGAAGCCCATAAAAATTAAGGCTGCTGGCCGACATGTCAACTGTGCATGCGCCATTCCAAAGCTAGCCGTACTCGGGAAAGCCCATACATGCTCTGCCATTTTTGGGCAGGCAAGTGCATGCGCAGTGGCGTAATGGCACCCGGCGGCACTATTTTTAAATGCAAGGCACTCATCTCTGTGGTGGCGCGTGCCTCGCTACATCACGGCCGGGTAAGACCGGACCACTCTGCAGCCTCTGACCACCTCCTGTTGCTCTCCTGTACCATGTCTGCACACCCTGTGACCACCTCCTGTACCATGTCTGCACACCCTGTGACCATCTCCTGTACCATGTCCGCACAGCCTATGACCACCTCCTGTACCATGTCCGCACAGCCTATGACCACCTCCTGTACCATGTCCGCACAGCCTATGACCACCTCCTGTACCATGTCCGCACAGCCTATGACCACCTCCTGTACCATGTCCGCACAGCCTATGACCACCTCCTGTACCATGTCCGCACAGCCTATGACCACCTCCTGTACCATGTCCGCACAGCCTATGACCACCTCCTGTACCATGTCCGCACAGCCTATGACCACCTCCTGTAACATGTCCGCACAGCCTATGACCACCTCCTGTAACATGTCCGCACAGCCTATGACCACCTCCTGTACCATGTCCGCACAGCCTATGACAACCTCCTTTACCATGTCCGCACAGCCTATGACCACCTCCTGTACCATGTCCGCACAGCCTATGACCACCTCCTGTACCATGTCCGCACAGCCTATGACCACCTCCTGTACCATGTCCGCACAGCCTATGACCACCTCCTGTACCATGTCCGCACAGCCTATGACCACCTCCTGTAACATGTCCGCACAGCCTATGACCACCTCCTGTACCATGTCCGCACAGCCTATGACAACCTCCTTTACCATGTCCGCACAGCCTATGACCACCTCCTGTACCATGTCCGCACAGCCTATGACCACCTCCTGTACCATGTCCGCACAGCCTATGACCACCTCCTGTACCATGTCCGCACAGCCTATGACCACCTCCTGTACCATGTCCGCACAGCCTATGACCACCTCCTGTACCATGTCCGCACAGCCTATGACCACCTCCTGTAACATGTCCGCACAGCCTATGACCACCTCCTGTAACATGTCCGCACAGCCTATGACCACCTCCTGTACCATGTCCGCACAGCCTATGACAACCTCCTTTACCATGTCCGCACAGCCTATGACCACCTCCTGTACCATGTCCGCACAGCCTATGACAACCTCCTTTACCATGTCCGCACAGCCTATGACAACCTCCTTTACCATGTCCGCACAGCCTCTGTGACTTTATGCTATTGGGCTGGTTTAATAATGCTATGGGGCTGGTATGAAATTATTTACATGGAAGTTTTTTATTCCCAGTCCGGTCCTGGCCTGCAAGCATCAAGCTTGCACACAACTTTAGCATATTCTTAGTATAAAGAAAAACACCTGGTGCTAGGTCCACTTAAAAAAAAATAACATTCCCAAAAATACCTAAAAGTTGATATAGTTTGTCTCAACAGTTTACTTATTAAAGCTGGCTTCATAAACCTACTTATTAGGAGCAGTTTCACATGGGCTTCATCTTGTAGAAGAACAGTATGAACTGCAAGCTTTGAGGAAAGCATTTGTAGAGCTTGCAGCAAGCTTTGTTGAAGCTTTTAACCACTTGCCTACCAGGCACCAACACCCCCCTCCCATCCAGACCAATTTTCAGCTTTCGGTGCTCTCACGCTTTGACAATTACTCAGTCATGCAACACTGTACCCAAATAAATTTTTTGTCCTTTTTTTTCCCACAAATAGAGCTTTCTTTTGGTGGTATTTGATCACCTCTGGGTTTTTTTTTATTTTTTGCGCTATAATTGAAAAAAAAAAGACCGAAAATTTTGAAAAAAAAAAAAAAAAAAAAAACGCATTTTTCTTTGTTTCTGTGATACAATTTAGGAAATTATAAATTTTTCTTCTTACATTTTGGCCACAATTTTTACTGCCACATATCTTTGGTAAAAATAACCCAAATTAGCGGATATTATTTGGTCTTTGTGAAAGTTAGAGACTCTACAATCTGTGGTGCGAATCATACAAAATTGATCAAATCTGATGTACTGGTGGCCTATCTCATTTCTTGTGACCCGAACAAGCCAGGAAAGTACAAATACCCCCCAAATGACCCCTTTTTTGAAAGTAGACATTCCAAGGTATTTAGTAAGAGGCATGGTGAGCTTTTTGATGCTGTCATTTTTTCCCACAATTCTTTGCAAAATGAATTATTTTTTTATTTTTTATTTTTTTTCTACAAAATTGTCATTGTAATAGGTTATTTCTCTCACATGGCATGTGTATACCACAAATGACACCCCAAAATAAATTCTGCTACTCCTCCTGATTATTACGATACCACATATGTGGGACTTTTCCACAGCCTGGCCACATAGAGAGGCCCAACATGCAGGGAGCGCCATCACGTGTTCTAGGAGCATAAATTACACATCTAAATTGTTGACTACCTATTACACTTTTGAAGGCCCTGGAGCACCAGGACAATGACACGTGACACTGACGTGGCACTGATGACACGTGACACTGACGTGGCACTGATGACACGTGACACTGACGTGGCACTGATGACAGATGGTACTAATACGGGGCACTGATGACACGTGACACTGATGACAGATGGCACTAATATGTGGCACTGATGAGAGATGGCACTCATACATGGCACTGATATCACGTGGCACTAATACGTGGCACTGATGCGAGATGGCACTAATACGTGGCACTGATGACAGATGGCACTGATACGTGGCATTGATGACAGGTGACACTGATAACAGATGGCACGTGACACTGACAGGTGGCACTGATGACAGATGGCACTAATATGTGGCACTGATGACAGATGGCACTGATGACAGATGGCACTGACTACAGATGGCACTGGCAGATGGCACTGGGGATGGATCTGGCAGATGGCACTGGGGATGGATCTGGCAGATGGCACTGGGGATGGATCTGGCAGATGGCACTGGGGATGGCACTGGCAGATGGCACTGGGGATGGATCTGGCAGATGGCACTGGGGATGGCACTGGGTAGGGCACTGGGGATGGCACTGGGGATGGCACTGGCAGATGGCACTGGGGATGGCACTGGCAGATGGCACTGGGGATGTCATTTTATTTATTTATTTTTATTTTTTTAAACTTACGGCGCTGCAGCCGTTCATCTCCCCCTCCTCACACGCTGTCTCTGTGTGAGGAGGAGGAGCGGCGCTGAGAGATGATCTCATATGTTTACATATGAGATCATCTCTCATTGGCCAGGGCGATCGCGCTGTAAACGGCCGCTGTTATTGGCCGTTTACAGCGATCTGTGATTGGCCGTGTCCGAGGGACACGGCCAACACAGAATTTCCCTGCTGCGCGCTCGTGAGCGCGCACAGGGAACGAGGAAAGGGGAGGCCGTCATATGACGGCCTCCCGGGATTTGGCATCCGCGCTGTGTCCGTCATTCGGCTACGGCCGGATGCGAAGTGGTTAAAGTACCATTCAACTCCAGTTTGTAAATGTTGAACACAGATCCTAATGTGAGCGATGATGGCCACTTTAATCACTTCAATACCAGGTACTTTTACCCCCTTCCTGCCCAGGCCAATTTTCAAGTTTAAGCGCAGGCACATTTTATTTTTGTTTTTTAATCAAATCGTTTTTATTATGTTTTTTTCTTTATACAACACATAAGAAAAACACAGATAAAACATTGTAAAATGTGCCCAACAAAATACCACTCGTGTAGAAAAATAAGATAAAAATATCTCCAAACTTGCGCTCACCAGACTATATTTAAATTATTACTTAGTCCTATCCACCACATTACTACCATAGATACCGAATATTTTCTTATTTACCACCATTGCCATATTTTTACAAATTTGTATCTTGCATCTCCTATTTTTGTATGTCATTTCCTCTCATCTTAAATTAAGATTAGTTGCTATGATCCATTGATCTATCGTTGGCGGGTAGTTTAATATCCATTTTAGTAATATGAGTTTGCGAGCTGTATACATAGTTCTCATCCACATCACTTGCATTCACACTGGGATGGTATTTTCCGGCAAAATCCCCAGCAATGCAATTTTTTGGTCAAGCTATATTTGTGTAAAACACAGGGAATTTAAAGCATCAAATACACCCTCCCAGTAGGGATGCAATTTTGAGCATTGCCACAGCATAAGTATAAGTGTGCCTATGCCAGAAGTACATCTTGGACAATTTGGTGTATTTGCTTTGCCCTAAGAGTACAGTTTTAGAGGAGTATAATGGACTCTATGAATGATAAATAGCTGGGTCAAACACTGTGAGGAAGATAAGGATACCCTAAATAAATTTTGTAAGGCTTGCCCCCATTCCTCATTACTAAGTGTATCTAAGTCTCTATTCCACCGTCCAAAACTACCCACTTGTGAATTAGTTCTAGAAGAATATATACTTCCTATGAGTCCCTGTTTAGCACGTCTTACCGATACTGCCAAGGCTAGAATTGATGAGGGATTATATTTTAATAAAAAGGTCTGCTTGACTGTGCAAAGCATGTCGTAACTGTAAATATTGAAAATATTATTTATTGGACAAATTATACTTCTCTGCCAACTTATCAAATGATTGCAAAACATCATTATCGTAGAGTTGGCTGAGAAGCAAAATTACAGACTTTTTCCATAAGTCAAAATTTACAAGCTTTGTCACTTCAGGCAATTGTAAATTATTCCATATGGGCATATATTGGGTGTAGCCCTCATACTGAGTTTCTTGTTGAACAGTAGTCCAAATCCTATGTATCAGATTAAAATGTAGGATATATACGTTTATTATAGAAGTGGTAGGCTAGTGGTCTGCAATTGAGAAAATTATAATTTTATGTATGGGATCCTCGCAATCCCTTCCGTATAATAGCTGAAGTTGGGATGCCATATAATACAACCTGGCATTAGGAACAGCCAGCCCTCCTTCATCCTTGGGTGTAGCTGCAAAGTTTCTAATCAAATCCGGGGATGCTGCATTTTGAATGACAATTACGTGGTCATGCAACACTGTACACATATGAAATTTCAATTATTTGTTTTCATACAAATAGAGCTTTCTTTGGTGATATTTAATAATATTTTTTTTTTTGCTAAATAAACAAAAGCAGGCTGAAAATTTAGGAAAAAATCTTATATAGCATATAAGTATATATCTGAAAATTGATCAGTCCTGATGTACTGATGGCCTATTTAATTTCTAGGGGCCCGAAAATGCCAGGACAGTATAAATACCCCCCAAGTGACCTTTTTGAAAAGTAGAGTCTGAGGTATTTAGTAAGAAGCATGGCGCGTTTTTTGAAGTTGTAATTTTTTTGTCACTTTTTTGGGGAAAATTAAGAAAAAAAGTTTTGTTTTATCTTTAAACAAACTGTCACCAGTGCAGTACAGCATCATCATATAACTGGTGTGGTGATGACCAGGGACACTGACTGGTGACAGTATGTAAAAAAAAAAAAATTATAATAATATTTTTTTAAATATTTTTACTTATTTTTTTTTACATACTGTGACCAGACAAATACAGTGTTACTAGTCAGTGTAGTAACACTGTACAACTCTGGGGAGTTGATCAGGATTATTTTTAATAATATACTGAACTTGCTTATAGCACTGTAAGCAAATATTTTTACAGAATGACAGTGTGATTAGCTGTGATTGGTCACTGCTAATCACATTGTACAAATGGACTGCAATGTGCCCTCTCTCTACCATGTGATCACTGTGACCAATCACAGATAGGAACACAATTATATACAATGAATGGCATGAAAGGAAGCTACTTATTGTTTACAACTGTCATGTGATCTACTGTGATTGGTCATGGCGTTCGGGTGACAGATGGTCTGACGCACAGCCTGTGTTCTCAGGCGCTCCCTGTATATTTTTGACAAAGATCGGGACCTAAGTTATCCCGAAAATTGCATCTTTAAAGAGATTGTAAAGTCTTGTTTTTTTTTTTTTTATAACAAACATGTTATGTTATGCTTACCTCCTCTGTGCAGTTGGTTTTGCACAGGGCAGCCCAGATCCTCCTCTTCTCTACTCCTGGCCCCTCCCATCTGTCGAGTGCCCCCACAGCAAGCAGCTTGCTATGGGGGCACCCGAGCTAAGCTGCATTTCCGTGTGTTTATTCAGACATGGAGCTGCTGTTCGGTCCTTCCCCCTCTCTCTCCTGATTGGCTAACTGACAGCCGCAGGAGCCATAGGCGCTACTTCTGTGTCTCAGCCAATCAGGGGGAGAGTCCCGGGCAGCCGAGGGACTCCTGGACAGAGATGGGGTTCAGGTATGTATTAGGGAGATGCTGGGGAGGCTGCTACACACAGAAGACTTTTTATTTTAATGCATAGAATGCATTAAGATTAAAGAACCTTCTGCCTTTACAACCCCCCCTAAAGTATAACTAAAAGCAAACATTTTTTTTTTTTTAGTTTTGGATACTGGCGATGGATTAGAACACCTGTCGGGTTTTATTGCTGTCTGTGCCCCCATTAGTGAGATTCACCCTCTCTTTTTGTCCTGTTTACCATTATCATTGAAAGTAAAAGAAAACCCCAAAGTTATAGAGGGGAAATCTTCCAATGGGGACACTAGTTCAGGTGACCTTTGGGTCCCCAAAGGTTTCCCATAATTTGCAGGGATTTCCTCTCACTTCCTATTTTGGTTATAGGACAGGAAGTGAAGGGAAATCTCCACAATGGGACAAAGATGGCGAACAAAAAAAATCTGACAGGGGCTATAATCCTCCCTTGCTCTATCCAAAATGAAAAACAAAACAAAAGGGTATCACTTAAACTCCAAACTTTCTGCTAACCGATGGCTAACAGAGTACAGCACTCTACTACTGCAGTGTTTCCTCTGAATTACACACCATACAGCAGGGATCTGTCAGCTGAGCAAAATAAGAAACATTGATGCAGGGTGCCACTTCCCCAGCTGGGAATCTCATGGCTTTTTTATTCTTCAAACCTTTCATCAGGTCTATAATGTGCCCATTGGTTTATTTAAAAGTATTTGAGCAGCCCATCTAGGTACTAGAAGTACCTCTATAAAAGGCTGATAGAAGGACAGACTAATAGGACTCTTTTTGGAAGATACTTTTATTTGGCATTGTCTAGTTCTGTATCTGGAGATATACTGTATTGTACTATTTTGCAGTTGAAGCTCTCCTCCAGGCTGGGAACTCTTTCTTCTGAGGTTTCAGGTCTGATCAAATTACGCAATGAGGTTTCTTCCTCTATCAGTGAGTTCAGATTGCTGCAGAGAGTCGCGCTAAATAATGCCATGGTGCCTCTCTCTCTGCTGCGTCCTCCTGTAAGCCCAATCTGAACTGTACCCCAAGGGCATGGGCATGCTGGAGAATGGATTATTTCCAAAGCCGGAGTTTTGCATAAATGTTTTTGAGGGAATTGTTCTGGTCAAAAGATATAGGGACTATCCATGAATTTGTTTTTGAAGGTGCATGGTCAAGGACTGTCCTATCCATCCTTGCTTTACATCATTTAGTGAGTCACTGATTTGGAACATGCATTCAGCCGCTGAAGTATTTGAATACATGATATGTACATCCAGGTCAGCAACTCGCCAAGAAGTGAAGGAAAGATCTGAATAACAAGAGATCCCATATTTCTGTATTGCATGTTCCCTTTAGTAGAACATGATTCACGTATTGTATAGGCTGTTTATACAATGCTGTAATTTTGCTTCACATGACTGATAATAAGTGCATCTTTGACTAAAGTTGGCCATATACTGCTCTAATCCTTTGTGCCATGGGTGGCTCTGTTGGCTTTCTTCCCTTCACTTAAAAAATGTCAGTTGACTTTTGTCAAAGGACCCGGTCTAAAAATGATCAGCCGATCAATGCATACAGTCAGACACAAGCACTGAATACAAAAGCCGGCAGCTGAGATTCCTCTATCCACTCTGCTTCGCATGGATGGGGAATCTATAGATTTTTTTTAGAGAGACATTCAAAGTCTGTATGGCCAGCTTTAGGAAGACAACCTTGGTGTACCTCACTGTCCCCATTAAAAAAAAAATGACAAGCATGGATTAACAAAAAAATAAGCATGGATTGAAGTCTACCTGAAGCAGGGTTTGTCAATCAGGGTTCCATGGAGCCCAAGGGTTCCTCCAGAGGTTGCTAGGGGTTCCTTGAGCAATGAGGAGTCTACCTCTCAGATAAGTTCCCGCTGACACCGTTGATTTTTTTAGCTACCTGGAAGGGGGTAATTTGCCCAAGGAGCATACCTCCCACTGACCATCACACTAATGTATCATGAGTTGTAGATATAGTAATTTTTAGCAGGGGTTCTCTGATACTAGAAAGTTATTTCAAGGGTGTTGAAAAGATTGAGAAAGGATTATCCAAGAATGTGGCTTATCCTCGGCTAGGCATTGTTTCACTTTTCTGTGAAATGGCTGGCTTTTAATTACTACAAATATTTTGGCTCCCTAGTTTAATGTATAGTAGGAAGCTGGTGCTGACCCATCTCTGAGAACTGTTTCTGATGTTGAGAGAGTGAAAGGAGCCAATAAAAAATACTCCTCCTTTGGAAAACTGCTGAAAATCTCCAAAATAGGGAAATGGAGTCAAAGAATTCTGACCCCACAATTTGCACAACTAAAATGGAACAGGTTTCCATAAGATCCTGATTGTACCCTGGTATTGTATAAATGTAATATGTACATACAGGCAGGCCCTGATTTTAATTACTTGTTTGCCAGACCTGTAAACCTAGGGGCCGATCTTTAAAACAGCAGCATGACCTAACGGCAGTCAAAAAAAATAAAAACACAAAGCAAAAGTTACATTTCTAAGTCACAGAACTGTGTTTTACAGTGGTGCTCATCTATTTACTTGCTTCAGGGCAGTGAAGCACTTAAAGCACTTTTGTGTGGCCACCATTATTTTCCAGCACTGCCTTAACCCTCTTGGACATGGAGTTCATCAGAGCTTCATAGTTTGCCACTGGAGTCCTCTTCCACTCCTCCATGACAACATCACGGAGCTGGTTGATGTTGGAGACCTTGCGCTCCTTCACCTTCCATTTTGAGGATGCCCCACAGATGCTCAATAGGGTTTAGGTCTGGAGACATGCTTAGCCAGTCCATCACCTTTACCCTCAGCTTCTTTAGCAAGGCAGTGGTTGTCTTGGAGGTGTGTTTGGGGTCGTTACCATGTTGGAATACTGCCCTTCTGCCCAGTCTCCGAAGGGAGGGGATCATGTTCTGCTTCAGTAAGTCACAGTACATGTTGATATTCATGGTTCCCTCAATGAACTGTAGCTCCGCAGTGACGGCAGCACTCGTGCAGCCCCAGACCATGACACTCCCACCACCATGCTTGACTGTAGGCAAAAACACTTGTTCAGCTCACACGAAGTGAGAAGGAGCCTGTATTTCTGGCAAGAGCAACAGGTATTTTCTGTACTTGCTGAAAATATTGTTGGCTTGAATAAAGAATACTAATACAGCTGCCACATCAAGGATCTGGCAAGGTGCAATAGGTTACATTTTTGTTCTTGGGTTTAGATATCTTTTAAAACCATTTTTTTTTTATTGCCATATCAATACATGACACAATGTGCATTAGAGCAGTTGTTCCCAACTTTAAGCTGGCCAACGGGCTGATGGGGGAAAAAAAACGAATGAATTTCCACATTCACACAATCAAGATATATGGATAAATCCTCCCCACTGCACTAATTGTATACTGTCAGCTGGGACTCCTCCACTGTCAGAAAACACTGATCAGCACTGCAGCTAATTGGCTACAGGCGCTGGTCGAATGAAAATTTACCAGCAGTCCTGTTTTGATCGTTAGATTGACTCCTCTCGAACGGGAACGACCCTAGATTGAAACTCAGCCGACCACGCTGAATTGGCTGAATTTTGATCTATATATGGCAAGCTTAAGTGAGTTTGGGGCCCACTAAATTATGTCAAAACCTTCCATTCTCCAGCACTAAAAGGAGAGAAAAAAAAGACTACAATTTCAATTATATCAGTCAGCAATTGCTCAAAAACTACAACAACATAATCTACAGTGCGATAGCTGTGTTCCATCAAGTCACAATATCACATTAGGCATACCTCTCAAGAAAGAGGGACATATGAGTGCAAAGATAAAATTGCATCAAGATTAAAAAGGAACTTATTGCACTGAATGTTGGGCAAGGCTTAAAGAGATGTGGTTAAAAAGGTCCTGAACCTGCTCGCATTATACATTGCACACATATACTATACATGCATACATTGCATGGCCCAGAGGCTGAGAACCACTGCTGGTCTTTTAGGCTTTCGCTGTTTTGTCAGGAGAGGGCTCTGATCCTCACTCACTTATCACTTCCCCACCTGCTCAAAGTGGAGTATCAGCAGAATGTGTGCCATCAGGATCAGCCCTGAGCTCCCATTAGACCCCGCTCACACTGGTGCAACATACACTCTGACTTTGGGAGCACATGTTGCACGACGTGTATAAATGAATGGTTCCCTATGAGAGCTGCACTACTTTGGTCCGACTTTAGCCCATTCAATATCATTAAAGTTGGATCATCATCTTAACTGATCCGATGGCATGTGACCTGTGCTCTGAGGATCTTGAAGGGGAACCCCACTCCAGAAAAAAAAACAGCATGCCCTGCCCCCTCCCCCAATTTCACATCAGGCCCTTTGGGGTCTGGTATAAATATTGAGGGGAAAACCACATTCCAAAATGTAAAAAAAAAAATGGCATAGGGTCCCCCTCCTGAGACCATACCAGACCCCCACAAAATCTTTACCAAACCCTTATCCAACACCTTGTTCCCATGTTGATGGTGACAAGGGCCTCTTCCCAACAACCCTGGGAGGTGGTTGTAGGGGTCTGTGGGGGGGGCTTATCGAAATCTGGAACCCTATGTGAATGAGTATGTGGTACATTGTACCCCTGCTTATTAACCCCAAAAAAGTGTCAAATTAATAAAACCAGTACAAAGGTTTTTGACAAAATCCTTTATTAAAGTAGCTCCAATGTGTCTTCTCCCTCCGATTTCTCTCTCCAGTTATGTCTTCATCCTCCGGTTCTTCTCGCTGCGCTGGTGTCTTCTTCCTCTGAGTCTTCTTGCTGCTCTGATGTATTGTTCTGCTAGTTCTTCCTCCAGTTCTTCTCTCTCCGCTGTCTTTTTTTTTTTTTTTTGCTGGTTCTTCCTCCAGTTCTTCTTCCGACGCTAGCTCCCTCTGTAGTGTGCCATTACTTATATAGCCATGGGACTTGGCCATCCTGTGATGTCATCCGGAGGCCCCACCCCTTTGTGACGTCACCACCCGGGGCATGATGGGGCAGTGGCGTCACAAGGGGTGGGGCCTCCTGATGACCTCACTGGATGGCCACGCCCCCATGGCTATATAAGTAATGGCCCATTCCGGAGCTAACACTACAGCGGGAGCTAGCATCGGGAGAAGAACCGGCAGAGGAAGAAGACAGCGGAGAGGGAACAACTGGTGGAAGAACCGGCAAAATAAGACCTTAGCGCAGCGAGAAGAACCAGAGGGAGAAGATATCAGCACAACGAGAAGAAACCGGAGGATAATCAATTTTTTTTTCTATTTTTGACGTGGGGGGTTCCCCTAAAATCCATATCTGACCGAAGGATCTGGTATAATCTTGGAAGAGGGTCTCCATGCCAATTTATTTTCTTATTTTTTTTTAAGTTTGGTGTGAGGTTTCCCTTCAGGATCCATACCAGACCCGAAGGGCCTGGTATTGTCGAATCACGTTCATTGAATTTGTAGGGCGAAGTTGGAGCAGAACTTGGCGGAGCAGTGTGAACCCCCGGCCTTAGATGGGTACCCTTCAGGAAGCACCATCCCTTAGTCAGCAGCAATAAAAGCAAAACTCCTCTGAGTTCCCTACTGTTCCTTTCCTGTGTGCACCACCTTCCAAGCACACTTTCCCATCCAACACCGCAGCTATGGTCTATGGACACATTTAGCTGGCCATACACTGGACATCCTCTTCTAATAGGGCTTTGTAACATGAGTGAGCAAAATAGTGTATGCTTCTTCTGTAATATACAGCAGTAGTAACATGAATCAGACCTAACGCAGCCTTAGCTGTTATGATGCTGGAGCTGAGTTCCTGTAATTGGTATGATATGATACCCATTTTCACTATTCCACTTTCACTTAACTGTCATAGGGAGCACTTACAGCATTATGATAGGGGAAGGCATATACATTGTATGCAATGCTTTTACCTGTATAACGTTGCCTGCACAGCCTGTATGAGCAGGTCCTTGGGAATGGTTTGGACTGTGCTGGTTTCTCTTGGACGGTCATAGGAGAGAGCAGTACTACTCTGTGTGGGGTTTGGGTGCCTTAAAGCAGAACTTTACCCATAACAACTTTATAAAAAATGATTTCCTTCAGCAAGGAACCTTCATTCCACAATAATTATGCTACCAAAATTAGTGTGTGCTGTAAATTGCCTCCAGCATTGCTCCTGTTTCTTCTTGCTGGAGACTGCCTCAGCAAGACTGTCCTCAACCAAACTGTCTAACCATCAAATGGTTGGTATCATAACGGATCCCATGTGCAGCACCATGGCAAGTGCAGATCAAACAGAAGCAGCTTCCTTGGCTGTAAAGGATAGGAGGGTTTAATTCCGCTCGAAGGCTGTCAGTAGATCGGCCTCTACAAACTCAGCAGTGCCTAAAAATAGAGAGCAACTGAGCATGTTGACAGCAGGTTGAAACATTTTTAAACAGTATAGACACTTTAATGTTTTACGTAGCTATACCTGTTAAAGGGGCCAGCCTGAAGTCATCCAGCAGGACTTCATTTTCAGCCTGTTAATCGATCAACTGTAAAAAAATTTCCTGCAATTATTGCCAGTGGCTATAGCCGCTAGCTAATCGCTGTGTGTTCTCCAGGCCGGCACAGCTGCTCCCACTGGGAAAACACAGTTGCTCTGCAGGATGGATTCCCCTCATCAACACTGACTCTGTTGATCGGGAACTAGAGCAATTTTCTTGACTGCAACCCTCGAAATGAGGGGAGAGAAGTCTGCAGACGTGCACTCCTGACCCCTTCCCTCTGTCCTTGACTGCAACCCTCGAAATGAGGGGAGAGAAGTCTGCAGACGTGCACTCGCTGGATCGAATGAGGGCTCGGGTAAGAAAAAATTGGGGCGAGGGGGGACGCTGACACCTAAACATTTTTACCTTAATGCAAGGAATGCATTAAATCGGAGTTCCCATTATAAAAAAAAAAATTAAGTCAGCAGCTACAAATACTGCAGCTGCTTTTTAATAATCGGACACTTACCTGTCCCAGGGTCCAGCGATGCAGGGGGTCGAAGCACCGCTCGTCTCCCCTTCCGCTCGGCGGTGCCGGCATTTTAACTGTGGGCGCCTGGCTGTGGCTCCACAGCCGGGCACCCACTGCGCATGGCCACACAATCATACGGGACCTGTCACATGTCCCAGATGATTGCCTAGAGGGAGGGGGGGGAGGTGATCTCCCTTCCTGCTCTGAGGGAAGTGACGTCAGGAGCCCAGGCACTGAAGGAGGCAGACTATGAGGGACCCCCTAGCAACAGGCATTTAGAGGTGAGTAATAAAAAAAAATTTCTCCAAATGTTTTTGTTTTTTTTTAGCACATACCGTACATTTATTTTTTTTTTTTTTGGTGGAACTCCACTTCAAGTTAAAAAATGTTTAGGATTTACAGCCACTCAAAAGTTTATTTATCACCCCCCCCCCCCCCCCCCCAACATAGGGGCAGGTGGTGTGTGCCCATAGAGATAACTTATTCGGAGATTGAGATTTCAGTGTAACACTGTTAACTAATGACAGGAAGTTAGGAGCTCACTGGATTTGTGGCGGAATTTTGTTTTTTTGCACTTATCAAACGGATATAACAAAATGTTTTAATGGTATATTTAACCCCTTTGTGATGGAGGGAAAAGCAAATCCTAACACCTGAGCACAATTTTGCAACTTTGACATGTGTTAGTAAAACCATACATATCATCATCATCATCATCAACTACTTGTGTATCCAGGTAAATTATACCTTGATTTTTTTTCCAGGACAAGTTGTTTGTAATGGATAGGTCCAGATTTTTTTTAAATATTTATTGCTGTTATCATAACCTACCACCAAAGAATAATCTAAAATAAATTCCCCATGCTCCTGGCAGCTACAGTGATACTACAAATGTGTATGTTTTTTGTTTGTAGGGCCCAGAAACAAAAAGCGCATTTTGCTTATTTTTTAAAACGCCTTGATGCTGACTTTAACTGACATTGTTTTTTTTTTTTTTAAACCTACCTGATATACACCAACTCTGACCTTTTTTACTTTTTTTGCCCTTGATCTTTGACCTTGACCCTGACCTGGATCAGACCCCTGACCTAGATCAAATTTTTTATTTAATTTTTTACACTTTTATTTGTTTCAATTTTCCATTTTAGCAAAGAAAAAAAGATAGGCCTCTTACACACTGCTGCCTAAAAAAAGTTCCTTTTTTTCAGGCATATATGTTTTTTTTTTTTTTTTTTACTGATCCAAATGCAGCCTATTTTTATTGTGCTTGTACACACTGGTACATAAACATGCGCTGCGTATTGATCAGTAGAAAAAATACACAGAAATCTGAAATGCCAGTCTGTATTTTTGCTTGTATACTCACAAATGCCACTCTTCCTGCTTGTGTGTGCATAATCAAAAATACACAAAGGTGATATATAACCCGTCCTCACATTTTTTTTTCTGCCAGGAATGTCTGATGCTCATACATCAGTACAGTGTGCAAGAGTCCTTTCTCTCCCTTCACAGGATAAAACACACACAGGGGCAGGCTGTACAGTCACTGATCACTGTGATAGCCAATCATGTGATCGGGATCCTGATTCCCGAACCTAAGGCCCCTTTCACGCGGGCTTCTCCGTGCACAGACTCTGCTTTGCTCAGCAGGGATCAATCAGTTGATCCCCGCTTAGCAGGCAAATGACAGGTCTGTCTCCGCTCACTGTGCTGAGATGGACCTGTCAGCCCCGCTGTCCTTTATGGAGATCGGATGAAAACCGAACGCCTCTCTGTTTTCATCTGATTCGATTCTCCAGATGGATGGAAAATAGGGTTTCCATTTGTCTGGATTTCACAGATCGGATCGGATATTGGCGGATGTCAGCGGACATGTCACGCTGACGTCCGCCGCTCCATAGAAGTGCATGGAACATCCAATCAGGTCTGCCTGGAAAAACAGAAAGCCTTAGGCACCAATTACAGCCTCAAGTCTATTTGAGTATGATGCTACAAGCTTGGCACACTTATTTTTGGGCAGTTTCTCCCATTTTTCTTCCTCTTAAGCTCCATGGGGAGCGTCAGTGCACAGCCATTCTGAGATCTATACAGAGATGTTAAATTGGGTTCAAGTCTAGGCTCTGGCTGGACCACTCAAGGACATTCACAGAGTTGTCCTGTAGCCACTCCTTATTTTTGCGGTGTGCTTAGGGTTCTTGTCTCATTGTAAGATGAACCTTCAACCCAGTCTGAGATCCAGAGCGCTCTGGAGCAGGTTTTCATCAAGGATGTCTCTTTGCATTGCTGCATTCATCTTTCCTTTGATCCCGACTAGTCTCCCAGCTCCTGCAGCTGAAAAACATCCCCACAGCATGATGCTGCCAGCACCATACTTCACTGTAGGGATGGTATTGGCCAGGTGGTGAGTGGTGCCTGGTTTCCTCCAGACATGACACGTGCCATTCAGGCCAAAGAGTTTAATCCTTGTTTCATCAGACCAGAGAATTTTATTTCCCATGGTCTGAGAGTCCTTCGGCGGCCTTTTGGTAAACTCCAGACGGGCTGTCATGTCCCTTTTACTGAGGAGTGGCATCCATCTGGCCACTCTACCATACATGTCTGATTGGTGGAGTGCTGCAGAGATGATTGGTCTTCTGGAAGGTTCTCCTCTCTCCACAGAGAAATGCTGGAGCTCAGTCAGAGTGACCAGCGGTTTCTTGGTCACCTCCCTGACTGGTTGTTCCAAACTTCTTCTTCCATTTACAGATGATGGAGGCCACTGTGCTCATTGGGACCTTCGATGCTACAAAAATGTTTCTGTACCATTCCCCAGATCTGTGCTTTGATACAATCCTGTCTCAGAGGTCTACAGACAATTCCTTGGACTTCATGGCTTGGCTTGTGCTGTGACATGCACTAATAACGGTAGCACCTTATATAGACAAGTGTGTGGCTTTCCAAATCCTCTCCAATCAGCAGAATTTGCCACAGGTGGACTGTAGTCAAGTAATAGAAACATCACAAGGATGATCAGTGGAAACAGGATGCACCTGAGCTCGTGTGATTTTTTTCGTTTTTAGGGTCCTTTTACACAGTTTTTCAGGCAGACCTAAACGGATGCTCCATGCACCTCTATGGAGCGAAGGATGTTAGCGGTGACATGTTCGCTGACATCCAATCTGCTCCGCTAAATCCAGACGGATGGAAACCCTATTTTCCATCCATCAGGCAGATCGTATGAAAACGGACAGGCGGATCTGTTTTCCCATAGAGGAGAGCGGGGCTCTGATAGTTCCATCCCTGCACAGTGAGGGGAGACGGACCTGTCATCCGCCGGCTAAGCGGGGAATCAACGGGGTGATCCCTGCTGAACAAGCGGAGTCCGTGAAAACGGACAAGCATGTGTGAAAGAGCCATAATAAATTAGCAAAGATTTCAAGTAAACTTAAAGTGGTTATAAACCCTTTACAACCACTTTAAACTACAGGCAAGCCTATAATTAGTGAAGAGGAGGGCTTGGAGAGCTCTAGTAAAGTTGTACCTCGTCCCGGATTAAATGGTAGGTAGATGAGCAGGGATAGAGACAGGGGACTATTACCGCTATAGTCCCGTCTCTATCCCTGCTCATCTACCTACCAAGCCTATAATTAGGTTTACCTGTAGCTGCACTGGATATCTCCTAAACCTGCACGGTTTAGGAGATATACCCTGTATTTGCATGTGCCGACGTCATCGGCACATGCACACTTAAGCCAACTGAAGCAACGGCACGTACGTGCCATTGCTTCAGTTGTACTGTGCCATTCCCGGCGGCTCCCACGCGCATGTGCGGGAGTGAAGTCATTGCGGCCCTGGCCAGTCACAGCGCCGGTGCCGCCATACCCGAAGTAACCCCTGGAGAGATGTTGCCAGCCGGAGGGGGAGACAAGGACGGCTGCGGGGGCTTCGTTCTCGTGTAAGTAATTCATAATGAGCTAATATGTTATGCATACTAGCTCATTATGCCTTTGTCTTGCAGGTTTTTTTATTATTTTTTTTTTTAAACCCCTGGTATACAACCACTTTAAGCTCTGTCAGGGAAAGGAGGCGGTAGTGATTTGCCAGCGTGCTCTTTGCATCTAGATTTGTTGTTTTCTTTCAGAGTGAAGCATCAACAGCTCACATATCGGGGGTGGGTGGCTTCCAACAGGAGTTGAATTCTTATACATGAATCAGCTATGTTTGGCAAAGGAGTTACACACTTACAGGCCAGGAGCTTTCACTGCCAACACAGCCATACTTCACATAGACATACAATATTATATTACTGTTCGTTATCGAGGGGCCTGACACACTTTGAGGATCTATGCTTAAATAGTACACACTGTTTCTCTCACATATTTAATATCCTACTACCTCATTAATTTCCAAAACAACCTTTTTTTACCCAAAGGATCAGGAAAGGGACCTCAGACAATTAATTCTTCATACAGACTTTGAAAAATCCTTCATCTTGACTTTTTTTTAAGTCAACATAGCCAGTCAAGCACAAGAGAGAATCTATAAGATATTGTCTAGATCAGCCTTTCTCAACTTTTCTCAACTTTTCTCAACCCTCTAAAACCAATTAATTGGGGTTTAATGACAAAAATGTCCATTGCAGTGGTAGTCAGAATGCCACCTTCACACATAGCGTAAAAGATAATTGGTGTCATGCTGCTGGCTATGCCAAGTGGCACTGGTCCTGCAATTAGGCTCCTTTCACACCTGAGCGTTTTTCAGGCGCTACAGCGCCTGTAATGCGCCTGAAAAAAGCGGGTCCTTTAACTCCAGTGTGAAAGCCGGAGGGCTTTCGCACTGGAGCGGTGCGCTAGCAGGACGGTAAAAAAAAGTCCTGCTAGCAGCATCTTTGGAGCGGTGAAGGAGCGGTGTATTCACCGCTCCTACCCATTGAAATCAATGGGATACCGCGGTAACACCGACGGCAAAGGGCCGCTGCTGCAGTGCTTTGCGGGGGGTTTTAACCCTTTTTCCTTTTGCTAGCGGGGGTTAAAACCACCCCGCTAGCGGCAGTATACCGCGGCTAAAACGCCGGTAAAGCAGCGCTAAATATATCGTTGCTTTACTGCCGCCGCCCTAGTGTGAAACCGGCCTTATGGAGCAACCAAAGCGCAAGAAACCTCTAGCAACCTCTAGAGCAGGGATATGCAATTAGCGGACCTCCAGCTGTTGCAAAACTACAAGTCCCATCATGCTGCTGGGTGTCATGCTTGTGGATGTCATAATCTTGCTATGCCTCATGGGACTTGTAGTTCTGCAACAGCTGGAGGTCCGCCAATTGCATATCCCTGCTCTAAAGGAACCCTAGGATAACATGGAACCATGGTTAAAAATAGCTGGTCTAGGTGGTACCGCTGCCTGTACATAATTTCTTTCTCTTGACCCCAAATTGCTGTTAGAAGTGAATAGGCACTATGCCCCACATTTTGTGGGCCTGGTGCCATATTTGACTGTCCTGATAGGCCATTTTTTTATCTCTGCGCCCAAATTATGAGCACAAACTTTGGAATTAACTAAGCCTCCTGTGTCATGATGGCTTCCTGTGTCAAAATCGCAGATCGCCGCCATTACCAGTAAAAACAATAAAAAAATAAATAAAAAAGTCCCTAAATCTATTCCATCGTTTTGTAGGTGTGATAACTTCTGCGCATCTATTGCCTATTGCGATAGATTTTTAAATTTTTTTTTACCAAAAATATGTAAAAAATATATATCGGCCTAAACTGATGAATACATTTTTTGTTTTTTTTTTTTTTTTTTTATTTTTTTATATATTAGTATTTATATATTTTTTTTGGATGTGTATTATAGCAGAAAGTAATTTTAAATTGTTGGTCTTTTTTTGTTTATAGCGCAAAAAATAAAACCCACAGAGGTGATCAAATACCACCAAAAGAAAGCTCTATTTGTGGGTAAAAAAGTACGTCAATTTTGTTGGGGTACAGAGTCGAACGACCGCGCAATTGACAGTTAAAATAAAATTGATGTCCTTTTTTTCCCCACAAATATAGCTTTCTTTTGGTGGTATTTGATCACCTCTGCGGTTTTAATTTTTTGCGCTATAAGCAAAAAAAGAGCAGCAATTTTGAATAAAAACAATATTCCTTACTTTCTGCTATAAAACATTCCCAATAACAAAAATTAAAAAAAAAATCTAATTTCTTCATCAGTTTAGGCCAATATGTATTCTGCTACCGATTTTTGGTAAAAATAAAATCCCAATAAGCGTTTATTAGTTGGTTTGCGCAAAAGTTATTGCGTCTACCAACTATTGGGTTTGATTTATGGCATTTTTTTTTATTGCTAGTAATGGCAGTGATCTATGTTTTTTTTTAGCAGGACTGCGACATTGTGGCGGACAAATCAGACCCTAAGTGACACTTTTTGGGGACCAGTTACACCAATACAGTGATTAGTGCAAAAAATGCACTGATCTTTGCCTAAATGACAATGACAGGGAATGGGTTAACACTAACTGTGGGGGGGGGGGGGGGGGGGCTGTTACACTGCTCTGTGTATCCTATGAATGATTGGCGGGTCGCGGCTGTGTCCAATCACGGCGGGAGTGGCGCTCTGGCACCCCCCCCTACACCGCATGCACAAAATCACGTACAGGTACGTGATTTTGTGCAGCCGGACTGCCCTGTGGCAGTATATGTATGGTGGGCGGTTAAAGAAAAAAAAATTTAAGACTGTTTTGCCGATTTTCAGGCAGGACTGTAATATATTATGTATGACAGACTCCCTTGTCATAGGCAGGTGGCTGGATAAAAGCTACTATATATCCAGATCATCTTGACCACACCTGATTGGTCCCTTTATACAAACTATACATTTTTAATTTATAATTAAAATCCATATTTTTATCTGTGATATTTTTTGATACATTTAATAGTCTCTATTTATTCATTTAAATTTCAGATACATTTTAGATCATTTTCTATATTTATCTATATTTAATTTTTAGCCACAGCATTTAATTTCCTATTTTTTAATTTCATATCCAGTCTTTATTTAATTGTATATTCATTTATTCTATACATAGTTTGAATAAATGATCATGGCCCCTATTTTTAATAATTTTTTAATTAATATATATTTAATATATATATATATATATATATATATATATATAAAATTTATCTTTGATATATTAACTGTTGTTATTTAAATATTATCTAAATATTTTAGTATTCTATATTTTATATTTATATTCCTTAATTTATTTTGAGGCAATAAATGTAATTTTAAAGCACCGTTAAGAGAGTCATGATGCAATGCATGATGGTACTATTAATACATCATTTTGGCAATTTATGACACTCAGAGTCATTACTAGAAGCCATCTAATAGTTCTGATATTTAGTGCAGGTACTGGTTGGTACCACATACGCCACGTTTAAATATAGGGGACAGAGGTGATCTGTCACTCACAGATGCGAATTGTATATTGTATATTACATATATGAATATTAATACCATCGGGTGCAGCATGCAAAATGACATCTCTGTGTGCCAGTTTATTATTTTTGATGTTAATCATAATATGTACTGCATTTATATGAATAGCTGAATGTTTGTTAGCCGTAACCATGGTGATTCATATGCTGGGGGACGTCCGCACTGAACCTCTATCTGCAGACATTGCGGGCGTTACTTTGGGCGCTCCGTCCCCTATTGGTAGCATACGAGCGCTGTGATTGGTTGAGCGGCTTGCCACTCAACATAAATAGACCGCTTCCGGATGTTGACTTGCGCCCTCGAGATGAAGTCGGAAGTGATTAAACGCGTCGGGGTCGTAAGTCAACCGGAAGTGACGTGTGCGGTCCAAGCTTGCGCTCCACAGGCCGAAATAGGAAGGACGCCGCTGCTGTACACAGTGGAACTGATCCCATTACATTTCCGGCGAGGAGGAGAAAGCTCAGGCACAGTGCACTTTTTACATTTGCCCTAATTAATATACATTTTGGTACGCTTAACTTACTGAGGGAGTTTATTTGTTTGGGGAAGAATTTAATACAGTATCACACTATGTGGCCCAATTATTTTTTCCATGTGTTATGACCGGTACCTGCGTATTGGGAGAACTAATATGGTGATATTGGAGGAGAAGTGGAGAAACTGATGACTACAGGCTTATATTTATTGTGTATCTGGTGAGTGCACCCCCAAAAGGGGAAGAGCATCACACGTGGTGAAGTGTTTGGTGGATGGCTCAGATTGACTACACAGCAACTATATAGAACTGTTTCACATATTTTTACGTCCAGCTGATAGCACTGCTACAATATCTGAAAAAGACTTTCTATGCACTTTTTTTTTGTTTATTGTAATTTTTGACATTCTATTTTTATTTAAGCAGCTGCTGTTGGAGTGTGTGTATAAGTTTCACTGTATATTCACACTATTGCGATTTTTTTATTTATTTATAATCATTTATAATCACATCTTTCTTATATATTCAATTTTATTTATAATCATTTATAATCACATCTTTCTTATATATTCAATTTTATGCATAATATTTCACTAGAGATTGACACACTGAGATTATAGTCATTTTTAAGCGTGGTAAGAGCATTGCTTTAAAGTCCCCATTCATATCTGAGCGCTCTGTGAACATGCGCAAAAGTGTGTTTTTTCACATATTCACAGAGTGTGCCAAAGAAGTGTGTCAGGCTTGTGTTGCCATTCATTATAATGGCACCCCAAATGCGTCAAGCAGGCGAGCGTTTTGGAATGCGACAAATATGCCAAGACACGCAAAGCCCAATGCCTAAAATAGTACAGGAGCGTCTTTGGCGTGTGTAGGGCAGTCCATTGACATGAATGAGCTGCCCTACATCTGTAGTGCAAAAACACATGTTCACAATACGCTAGGTGCAGACCTAGCCTAATAGAAAAAAGCGCAACCTTTTTCAAATGAATCATAATACAAATTCTTTCTGTTCAGGATATGATTAGAACATAATGGGATGGGCAGAAGTATGCTCTACTTTTAACAGAAAAGTTTTATTGATGAATGTAGTAAAAAATCTGAATACATTTACAAAACAACGAGGTACACATACAATACACCGAAATTGACTACCAGTAAATTATCAAGTATAGGATACTGGACAAAATAGGCAAAATTACCAAAATAAGAGTGATCATCAAAACCTATTGTAATAGTCGAATGTAAGCAAAACGTTCATTTAATTCCTAGGACAAATTAAGCAACCCGCTATAAGAGTCTGTGGATATCGCAAACTCTGTGAATATTGGCCAGATTATTCACCTATACCAAGGGGCAAGAGTTCACTAGAGGAGAGTATGGGGGATTAAAGAAATTGGGGAGGGGGGGTGGAAACAGAGACCGAGTAGAAAGGGGTCATATATTAGGGGCTAAATAAGGAGGAAGGGCATTAGGGGGGACCTAGTCTCACAATGACCAAATAGCCAAGGCTTCTGAGTCTGTTATCCTAGGGTTTTTTTCAGAATATACTCAATACCATTTGCATACGGAGTACGCACATGGTTGGGGAGGGGGGTGGGGCATCTGGATCTTCTGTTGAGTACTTAGACTTGATCTAGCCATGACGGCATTGCTCTACTTCAACTGGTAATTGCACAGTCATGCAAAGCTGTACCTAAACAGTTTATATCATTTTTATTTATTTTTTTCACATAAATATAGCATTTATAGTAAACCACTGGGTTTATTTAATTTCTTTATTTTAGTTGTCATACATACAGAGAAATAAACAATTTCATTAATCCATCAATCATATGAGCTCCAACGAATCAATTCAAAATCCAATTAACAGCATTACTCCTATCTTAAATACATCTACAGAAAAAACAATATCTAGTTATTTGAAATAGTCCCCATTCTATCTTCCGTTAGACCTGCTTCTCTTTTATGCCCTGACAACATACTTTACTAAGAAGAAAAACCTCTACATATCTGAAGAGGCAAAAGGAGAACGTAAGAAGCCCCATAAGGGAAAGAATTCCTAAAAAAAAAAAAAAAAAAAAAAGAGAAAAAAGATAGAAAGAGAGAAGGAATAAAAAAAAAAAAAAACACTGATAGGGGAGTCGAAGTTGGAGGGGAAATGTACCGAGGAAAAGGCGAGTCTACTATACCATCATCCAGGGAAGTGAGGGCACCCCCAAGGCCCCCCACTCCTCTTTTTCAAATACTCTCAGGAGCAAAGAGGGAACTCCCTCCGGGAATTTAAATGTATTCCATTCCAAGTTTCTAAATATGTCTCCTTTCGATTTTGAGCAACAAATTCTCCATCCTCTTCAATTCGTATGACCCATGTAAGAATTGTGGGAGGGCTTGTATCTCTCTACTGCCGTACGATGCATGATCTAGCAGCATTAATAAGATGGCGCAAATGAATTTACTATGTTTTCCCTGGTATGTTTGAGACATGTAACAAAAATAGGGCTGGATCTTCTGGGAGGTTATACTCAGTAAATTTCTGTGCTATCCGCCGTAACTCCCTCCAGAAGTACTCCAGTTTTGGGCAGGACCAAAGACCGTGGAGTAGAGTCCCTCTTTCATCTTGACACTTCCAACATTTGTCCGGGATCTCCGGAACAAATTTATTAAGTAATGAGGGTGTATGGTACCATCTTGTCATAATTTTAAAATGTTGCTTCTTGGATTCTTGTGGATATTGAAGATTTCAATGCAAGATTTACTATCTGCCTATGTGGTGCCTGGGTGAACGTCCTGTCTAATGTCATTTCCCACTTCCTTATATATGGAGGGACATACTCCTCTTGGGGGGCAACCAGTAGTGCATTCATTTGCGAGATTAAGATTTTATTTAATCATTTTTATGCCAGTAATGGCGGTGATCATCGACCTAGAAATATCCAGTGTGCATAAAGACTTAATGTGTCCATGTCCTTACCCAGTCACCCCTGTATGTGTTCTCAATAGAGCTGACCAGCAGGGAAACAAAAAGCACCTTATTTTTTTTAAAGCATAGAGGGAAAGAACTACAGAAATGTTGAAGTCCGTAGACCCCAGAATGCCACCTGCTGCTGTTCTTGGTTCATATATCATATTTGCAATCTTGTAAATTTGCCTGAATAAAAATGTTTCACCTGGGGAAGCACAGTGGCTTAGTGGTTAGCACTTCTGCCTGGCAGCACATAGTTAGTAAGGTTGAATAAAGACATCAGTCCATCCAGTTCAACCTGAGCGAGTGTCTACAATTGTCCCTATCCCTGTACATTGCACACTCACATCAGTCCCTACCTCAAGGAGCCCACAATCCAAGGTCCCCATTCATATACTAGGGCCAATTTTTGGACAGAAGCCAATTAACCTACCTGCATGTCTTTGGATTGTGGGAGGAAACCCACGCAGGCACAGGGAGAACATGCAAACTCCAGGCAGGTAGTGTCGGGTTGGGATTCGAACCAGCGACCCTTCTTACTGCTAGGTGAGAGTGCTAACCACTACACCACTGTGCCGACTTATATGGATTGTATATTCAAATTTCAACCATGGCACTACCTGCCTGCAGGTTGCATGTTCTCCCTGTGCCTGCGTGGGTTTCCTCCCACACTCCAAAGAAATGCTTGGTAGGTTCATTGGATCCTGTATAAATTGGCCCTGATATGTGTATGTATGAATGTGAGTTAGGCACCTTAGATTGTAAGCTCCTTGAGGGTAGGGACTGATGTGAATGTGTAATATATGTAAAAGACTGTGTACAATTGTCGGCACTATATAACTACCTGCATTAAATAATTCTTTGGCCCTAAACGTCATGTAAAGTTCAGTGTGCTTTCTAAAGAAGTTTGCAGGCGGGCAAGTAAGATTTTTTTTATTGCAGAAGAGACATATGTCGTTTTTTTTGTTAATGTAAAACTCCACTTTAATGCCCTGTTTGGTACCACAGGGAACCTCCTTGTATATCTTTAGTCATTATGGAATGTTCCCCAGATATGCTGTTTACTGACCATACTGGGCTTTGTAATATGAAAGCCCAGCAGTTGCAGCTCACCTTCCAGCTGTCAATGTCTAAAGCTTGGTTGGCACCTATGCAGTTTGTGGTTGATGCGTTTTGCGGGGTTTTTTCACATGCATTTTTTTTACACTTTTAATCAGGGTGGATTTGATTTAAATCAACTTGATTTAAATCATAATTTTTAAAGAGCCACTGTCATCTCTGTCCTGCAGCGGCTCCTCCTCTGACCCGCTGGTGACTCACCGACAGTCCCATTCACTTTAACCACTTCAGCCCCGGACCAATTGGCAGCCAAAGGACCAGGCCCCTTTTTGCGATTCGGCACTGCGTCGATTTAACTGACAATTGCGCCATTGTCGTGCGACGTGGCTCCCAAACAAAATTGGCGTCCTTTTTTCCCCACAAATAGAGCTTTCTTTTGGTGGTATTTGATCGCCCCTGCGGTTTTTATTTTTTGCGCTATAAACAAAAATAGAGCGACAATTTTGAAAATTTTTTTTTACTTTTTGCTATAATAAATATCCCCCAAAAAATATATTAAAAAACTTTTTTTTCCTCAGTTTAGGCGAATACGTATTCTTCTACATATTTTTGGTAAAAAAATCGCAATTAGCGATTATTGATTGGTTTGCGCAAAAGTTATAGCGTTTACAAAATAGGGGATAGTTTTATAGCATTTTTATTATATTTTTTTTTTTTTACTAGGAATGGTGGCGATCAGCAATTTTTTTTATTGTGACTGCGACATTATGGCGGACACATTGGACATTTTTGACACATTTTTGGGACCATTGTCATTTATACAGAAATCAGTCCTATTTAAATAGCACTGATTCCTATGTAAATGACAGTGGCAGTGAAGGAGTTAACCACTAGGGGGCGGGGAGGAGTCAGTGTAACGTGTTGTGTTTTTTTTCATAGTAGGGGGCGTGTCTGACGTCATTGATCGGCTGTTCCCGATGACAGGGAACAGCAGATCAGTGACAGACAGTGTAGGAAGCGCGGGGAGAGGTTTGTTTACACAGACCTCTCCCCGTTCTTTAGCTCTGTGACCCGATCGCGGGACACCAGCGGCGATCGGGTCCGCTGGTCCCGCGGCCGTGGTCACGGAGCTCCCGACAGGGTCACGAGCGCGCCCCCACGGCTAGGCAATTAAAGGGCACGTATATATACGTGCTTTTGCCTAGCCGTGCCATTTTGCCAATGTATATTTACATGCGGCGGTCGGGAAGCGGTTAATGGGACGCCTGGTGATGCGGCAGTGACAAAACAAGGTGAGGGACGTGGCCCGCTGACAGGCGCTGCCATGATGGATCTGAAATGACAGGAGCTCTTTAAATGTAAGGACTCATTCTAGCTGGTAGTTATAATCTTTAATATTTGCAAACAAAATGAAGGTTTCCGATTTAGAATAATAAGCTGTCAGGTTAGTAAAACAGCAATATCAGAACTGATTCAATCATACAGTTTGTAGTGTACATAGATTTGCAAAACAATGGGATAAAGGAATATTCCTGACCTCTGTTTTATCTCATGGTTACTGTGAAATTGTGTGACTGCATCAATGCAGTGCATGTTATCTCAGCTTGCAGAGCTTGGATTCATTGAATGAGTTTACCAAAAATGTAAATATTGCAGAATATACAGCCTCATGCTACATAACTAAGCTCCATTTCATGCTGAATAAACAAAATTATTAATGTATTTAAAAAGAAAACTATCTTTAGATAGATTTTTACTCCAAAAGCATTTTATTAAAATAAATTTGATAAAAAATTTAAAAAAAAATGTATTTAAAAAAATCAGATTTTTATCCACCCTGCTTTTAATTTTTTTTTTTTTTTAACAATCAGGAGTGCTTTATTGGAGGAGATGTACAGTACAACATAACATAATTACATTTGTCCTTTTACACACGTTTAATGCATTTTTAATGTGTTTTTGATGTGTTTTGCATTTTTGGGAAGTGTCTGTTGTCTTGCAGGAAAAAACAGCAAAAACGCAGTGGAAACACATAAAAAATGCAGTGCTTGCGGTTTTTATGTTTCTACTGGGTTTTCATTGAAGTCTATTGAACCAAAAACACAACAAGCTGCAGGAAACTAAGTCTCTGATTCTTTCCGAAGACAACATCATGTTAAATGAACTGTAGTGTGTTTCTACAAAACTGAAAAACGCATGTGAACCAGGCCTTACTATAACTATAATTGTAGCCCTGTGAGCAGGAAGAGCAAGGGTGTGTTCCTCCACTGACTCCTTTAACTGTGTGAAGGTTCTGGAAGCAGAACAAATGACTCCATATTATTACAAAAGAATACTGTTTTTAAATCTTTTTTTTGTTTTCTTTTTTTTCCTTTTACAGTTGTACTCGCTCAATGATTACAAGCCTCCCATCTCCAAGGCTAAAATGACACAGATCACCAAGTCTGCAATTAAAGCCTTAAAGGTAATAACAATCGATTAAATGTTTTTTTGATCTGCTGTTTGATTTATTTTATTTTTTTATTAAAAAGGCTGAAATAAAATCTCTAATGCCTCGTAATAGTGCCTCCCTATTAAGCGCTGTAACTCTATTTATACCGTATTTTTCGCTCTATAAGACGCACCTTGGTTTTAGAGGAGGAAAACCAGGAAAAAAATATTCTGACCTGTGGGTCCTGCCGGCTGCTGGCCTGTGGGTCTTGCCGGCTGCTGACCTGTGGGTCCTGCCGGCTGCTGACCTGTGGGTCCTGTCGGCTGCTGACCTGTGGGTCCTTCCGGCTGCTGACCTGTGGGTCCTTCCGGCTGCTGGCCTGTGGGTCCTGCCGGCTGCTGACCTGTGGGTCCTGTCGGCTGCTGACCTGTGGGTCCTGCTGGGAGCTGGCCATGGCTTGTGGGCCACAGGCCATGGCCGGGTCCTGCTGGGAGCTGGCCATGGCTTGTGGGCCACAGGCCATGGCCAGCTCCCTGCAAGACCTACAGGCCAGCAAGACCCGCAGACCATGGGCAGCTCCCAGCAGGAACCACAGTGTTGAGGGCTATTTTGAGGTTACTGGGTGGACACTGGGGCAGAGTAAATGGGGTGTATGGGGGAGATGGATGGGATTTGGGGGTCAGCTGGCCCTGGGGGTGTCAGGGTCTCTCACCTCAGTGATAGCAGCTGCTAGTGCCAGCTCAGCAGGTCCTTGTATGTCCTCCTCCAGTCCTGGGGGGGGGTGGGGTCACATTGGTCCCGACTCCTTGGTGCGCCCTCCAAGCCTCCAAGATCCTGGGAGTTGTAGTTCCCTGGCTGTGCTGCGCTGCTTCTCCACCCACCGGGAGCTTGAGCTTGCGTCTTGTGGAGTGGAAAATACAGTACTTCTTACCTACTATACATCACCCTTATCTGTCCATAACCTGCTTATTAATTGATGAAACATTCACATTGTATAGTGTTGACCATTTTCCTTTTTTCTTTTCACAGTTTTACAAGCATGTTGTTCAAAGTGTTGAGAAGTTTATACAAAAGGTAATTTATAGTTCTTGTGCAGTTACACAAAAAAGTTTGAGGATTTTGACATTTTCTGGATTTGAGTATGACTTGCTCTTAAGGGCCGGTTCACAATGGGAATCGCACAGGAACGAGCTGCGCATTCCTGTGTGATTCACATTCAGTGCAGTGTGATTTCAGCTCCTTCATTTTGAATGGGCTGAAATCGCACTGCATTACACCAGAAGTAGCGCATGCATTGCTTTTGGAAACTCCCTGCAACCAGATTGCATGGTACCTCTGTACCATGCGATCCAGTGCAGATAAACACACTATGTTTACGACCTGTGTTTGGGGTACGCATTAAGATTCCTTTAACATTATTTAGCATGTTGCCACCTGCACAACAACACATATTTGCAGCAGCAAAAGGGCGGACTTTACTGCCCACATGCTGCACATATGCGGTGGCAGATGTTTCTGTGCTGAATGCTTCTAGCACAGTGTCCGAGCTGTCCCCACTCCAGATCATGTGACCTCTGTGACAGCCAATTATAGTGGTCACACAATCTCTGGACGGCTTGGCATCCCAGGATTTTTTAAGGGAATAACTGTAGATGGAAAAAATATTTAACTCCTTATAATTACTAGCTAGAAATGCAGAGAAATGTTGATTCCTGTGGACTAGAACTATGGCTTGGCAAGTGTAAAATATTATATTTCTACTGTTTGGGCTGCTCTATACTTGATTTGCTTCTGCTTTTTTAGATCATAGTCATTTTGTATGACCCACCTTCAAGGACAAAGGCCCTGACCTTCTTTTGTATTTCTTGGCACAGGTTGGAATTCATTAGTTTGTAATGATTGTAAGCTGTGCAGACCTTAGCACAGTAAGCCCAGGTTCACACTGCTGCGGGTTAGAAATCGCGCCAGTTCAGTAGAACTGACACGATTTCAAACAGGCAATGCAGTCCGACAGACATCTGTGCGGGTTCATGCCCAGATGTCTATTTAAATTGCCCCCACAGGCGCCAAAAGTAGTACAGGAACTACTTTTGGGAATTGGTGCGGCGCTGCAACGATTCGGAAGGTGCAGTAGCCATGCTGTCAAATCGCATGCCAAATCGTCCCAATGTGAATGTGAACTAAAGCAATCCCATACTATAAAGGGTTAGGTCAGTGGCATTAGTTTGATTTCAGTTTGCACTAAAAAGCACTCTGGGTTCTGACACATTTTGTCTGTGTTCTCTACTATCTATAGTAGTATGGCAAAACTCCTATTCCATTATAGGTTCAGAGCTTTTTTCTTTTCTGGTTCAGATTTAGTCCACATTCACACAGAGTTCTTCTTTAGCATTCATTTTCTACTACCTATATGTTACCCTTTTAGAGCATATTTTTACAAGCTTTATTTTGTTTTACAGTGCAAACCAGAATACAAAGTTCCTGGACTGTATGTTATTGACTCCATTGTTCGACAATCTAGGCATCAGTTTGGTCAAGATAAGGATGTTTTTGCACCAAGGTTCAGCAATAACATAATCAACACTTTTCAGAACTTATATCGATGTCCTGTGGATGAAAAGGTATGGTATAGATGGAGATGAAGTTGTTTTTCACTTTTTTTCCCGAGAAAATTAGCTAAACATATTTTGACCAGGGATTTCCATATTTTTGCATTAGACCAGCCTTTGTCAACCATGAATTGTATGGGTTCCTTCAGGGGTTGATTTTATTTTGGACTATTGGACCTTTTTCATTATTAATAAATTGATACTTGTTCGTTGGTGGTGAGTAGATGCCACGTGTCCTTAGGGCAACCTTCTGATTTGCCACAGCTATATTGGTGCAGCAAAAGTTTCGTCTTAATGTCTATTTAGATTACAGTGATTGCACATCATTTGGTGATGTTGTTTTATTATTTTTTCCACCAGAGGTTACTAAGGGCTCCATTGTGTAGATTGTCTGCCATAATAGCTACCACTGACACCGGTCATATATTTAGCTGTCTGTAAAGGTTGGGGCTTAGAATTGCTTCCCACTGACCATAAATTTAATGAGCTTTCTTCCCACTGACCATCAGACTAATCTACTCTTAAGTGTTGATATTATAACTTTTAGCAAGATTTTCAAGGTTTCCTCCGTGTTAAAATAGTTGAGAAAGGCTGCATTAGACTTTAACTTCAGCATTGAACTGTTCAGAGATAAAAAAAAAAAACACATGAAGAAGCATGTAAACAATTGTGGATACTCATATCCTCCTGTCTGGCTAATATATACAACATCTAGCTTGCTGTGGAAGTGTGGGAACCTCAATTTCTGAAAACATGAATTACTAGCTGGAAATCGAGGTTCCCACACTTCTACACTGAGCACAGTAGCAAGCTAGATGTATATATTAGCCAGACAAGAGCATATGTGTATCCACAATTGTTTACATGCTTCTTCATATCTCTGAACAGTTCAATGCTGAAGTTAGTCAAATTCAGCCTTTCTCAACTATTTTAACACAGAGGAATTTTTTTTTATATATTTATTTAATAAGTGCAAACAAATACATGTTCCTGTCAGAAATTCAGGTATAACAGAACCGGAAACAGACCGCTCTGAATTGATGACAAAAACGTGAATTTTTTTGCACTTATTAAATGGATATAAAAAAATAAATTCAAATTAGACAGAAATTGCGCAAATAAGAGATATGAATGGTTTGGGTTAGCCAAGACTTTAAGAGATATAAGAAGCTGGCAGATAACTTTGCACACTGGACTTTACTTTTATCCGAAGTTAAACTTCAAATAAGAGGCAAGATAAAATACACAGGTGTGGGCTGTACAGTGACTGATCACTGTAACAGCCAATCGGAGGCTATTACAGCAATCGGGTAACTGCAAATCAGGCCTCCTGGTTCTTTATTGTTGGTACGAGACCCGGAGCTCTCAGTTAGAGCTCAGTCTCTGTGCTCAGCAAAAACATGGCAGACCATATGTACAGACCCACTTCCTCCAGACCTCATAAAGGTGTGCACTCAGTGGGAAGGTGTTAACGGGAAACTAAGTTGTAAGCATAACATATTGATACAAGTCTAGGGATAATTATTTTGAAGTGTATGCAGATTCATATAAGATATGGTATGTAGGTAACTTGTACAATTAAACTGTTGCAGTTTGCTCTTTTGGATAAATTAGATCTCGCTAGGCATAATTCTGGTTACATGTTTAATCTGTGTGACTTTATATCTTTATACAGAGCAAGATTGTTAGAGTACTGAATCTGTGGCAGAAAAACAGTGTTTTCAAGAGTGAAATTATCCAGCCTCTTCTTGATATGGCTGCTGGTATTGCTCCACCTGTTGTCACACCTGTCTTTCCTAGTACTGCTGCAGCTTTTGGCAATACACCCGGTAAGCTCTTTTATCTACTTGGTTACTTAAGGCTTTGTTCACATGTGCACATCAGTCCGGTGCGATTCTGTTCACCAGTTCAGGTGCAAATTTTTACCTCAAAGCGCACCTGAACCGGACTGAAAAACGTACAGAACTCTTTAAAAAAGCACCGCGGCCGCCCCGTACATGTGTGAACCAGCAGCATTGAGAAGGCTGCTGGTTCACATGTTATGCAAATAGAATGCAGTTCAAATCGCGAATATGTGAATGGAGACGAAAGGGAAATTTTTAAAGTTTTTTTGCCATTAGTATTTAATTATTTAATGTTTGCAAACCTTTGTCACTTTGTCATTATTTTAAAAAAAAAAAAAAAAAAAACCCTATAATTTTAGAAATGAAAAAAAATTAATAACTGCTGCTTTCATGACGCTGCATTATTTTTCACAAATTTTTTATTTAGTTTTTTTACAAAGGTGGTACAATAAGGCAGCATACAAAGAACATTGGGGTAAAAAGAAAAGTGGGTACAATTCCAACAGATAGATGATAGTAGAACATAAATGTCATAATGCAAGCCAAAGGTACCAACAAGTGCGCTAGTTAAACATCGTTGTAGTTCTGAGGGTGGTCCAGTGGCAATAAAGACCATCATCCAGAGCTTTTCTTCATCTAAAAAAAAGGAGAAAGAAAAAATGAGAAGGGGGAAAAAGAGGGAGAGGAATGATGTTTCAGGGTCTGAGGGGAAACGCCATGCTAGGGTGAGGGGTAAGAGGAATAGAGGAGAGTCGCCTAGAATTGTTGGCGAAATATGAATGTCCAATAGTGAGTGGCTGCTCACTTATGGTGCATTTCTTAGTAATCGATACTCTACACAGAGATACGGTATCTCACAAAAGTGAGTACACCCTTACATTTTTGTAAATATTTTATTATATCTTTTCATGTGACAACACTGAAGAAATTACACTTTACTTCAAGCTGCTTGTCTTCAGCAAACTGTTTGTGTGTTTTCGTGTGCATCATCTTTAGAAGAGGTTTCTTTCTGGGATTACAGCCTTGCGGACCAATTCTATGCAGTGTGCAGCATATGGTCTGAGCACTGGCAGGCTGACCCCCCACCCCTTCAACCTCTGCAGCAATGCTGGCAGCACTCATACATCTATTTTCCTAAGACAACCTCTGGATATGACGCTGAGCACGTGAATTCAACTTCTTTGGTCGATGGCGAGGCCTGTTCTGAGTGGAACAGGTCCTGTTAAACCACTGTATGGTCTTGGACACCGTGCTTCAGCTCAGTTTCAGGGTCTTGGCAAACTTCTTATAGCCTAGGCCAGTGATGGCAAACCTTGGCACCCCAGATGTTTTGGAACTACATTTCCCATGATGTTCATGCACTCTGCAGTGTAGTTGAGCATCATGGGAAATGTAGTTCCAAAACATCTTGGTTGCCAAGGTTCGCCATCACTGGCCTAGGCCATCTTTATGTAGAGCAACAATTCTTTTTTCAGATCCTCAGAGAGTTCTTTTCCATGAGGTGCCATGTTGAACTTCCAGTGACCAGTATGAGAGAGTGAGAGCGAAACACCAAATTTAACACACCTGCTCCCATTCACACCTGAGACCTTGTAACACTAATGAGTCACCTGACACCGGGGAGGGAAAATGTGTGAAGTAACCCTTTTTTTAATCATTTATCTGTGTGCATTCTGAATAGATTTGAACAGCAGAGAATCTAATTACACTGTCAGAATTGCAGAAAAAGTTCAGACAACTCTAAAGCCCCCCTTGATCAAAATAAAATCGTTTTTAGTCTTCAGTCCTGAATATTATATTTATTTAAAATACACATGTAAAAAAAAAAGATCGGTTGTGTACTGGATAACTGTATATTTAGAAATTCTTGTGCAGCAGTCCTAAATGAAAAGAAAGTTTGATCCTTGCCACAACCCCTCTCCCCTCTCCCTTCTGCATTCCATAAAGGATGTAAAAAAAAAATAAAAAAAAGTCTGTTTGTGACACGGTCCTCGTTTTCTATGAAGAATGTACAGTAAATATAAAAAGTTCTGATCACAGAACAATACCTCTTTAACCTCTTCGCGCCCGGGCTATAGCCGAAAGACGGCTACAGCGCGGGCGCTCCCTGCCGGGAGGACGTCCCTGGACGTCTTCCTGTTTACTTCCGCAATGCGCGCTCTGGAGAGGGGAGAGGGGAAGTTCTGTGCTGGCCGTGTCCCTCGGACACAGCCAGTCACAGATCGCTGTAAACGGCCAATCACAGCGGCCGTTTACAGCGTGATCGGCGTATCCAATGAGAGATGATCTCATATGTAAACATATGAGATCATCTCTCAGCGCCGCTCTCCCTCCTCACACAGAGACAGCGTGTGAGGAGGGAGAGATGAACGGCTGCAGCGGCCGTGAGTACGAAAAAAAAAAAAATGTGCCATGTATAAGTGCCAATCAGTGCCACATAGTGCCATCTGTCATCAGTGCCATATCAGTGTCACATGTCATCAGTGCCACATATTAGTACCATCTGTCATCAGTGCCACATATTAGTGCCATCTGTCATCAGTGCCACATGTCAGTGTCACGTGCCATCTGTTATCAGTGTCACGTGTCATCAGTGCCATCTGTCATCAGTGCCACGTATTAGTGCCACGTATAAGTGCCATCTGTCATCAGTGCCACATATTAGTGGCATCTGTCACCAGTGCCATGTATAAGTGCCATCTGTCATCAGTGCCACATAGTGCCATCTGTTATCAGTGTCACGTGTCATCAGTGTCACATGTCATCAGTGCCACCTGTCATCAGTGTCACGTGCCATCTGTTATCAGTGTCATCAATGCCACGTATCATGCCATCTGTCATCAGTGCCACGTATTAGTGCCACGTATAAGTGCCATCTGTCATCAGTGCCACATATTAGTGGCATCTGTCACCAGTGTCACGTGTCATCAGTGCCCCGTATTAGTGGCATCTGCCATCAGTGCCACATCAGTGTCACGTGTCATTGTCCTGGTGCTCCAGGGCCTTCAAAAGTGTACTAGGCAGTCAACAAGTTAGATGTGTAATTTATGTTTCTAGAACATGTGATGGCGCTCCCTGCATGTTGGGCCTCTCTAAAAAGCTCACCATGCCTCTTACTAAATACCTTGGAATGTCTACTTTCAAAAAAGGGGTCATTTGGGGGGTATTTGTACTTTCCTGGCTTGTTCGGGTCACAAGAAATGACATAGGCCACCAGTACATCAGATGTGATCAATTTTGTATAATTTGCACCACAGCTTGTAGACTCTCTAACTTTCACAAAGACCAAATAATATACACTAATTTGGGTTATTTTTACCAAGGATATGTAGCAGTATAAATTGTGGCCCAAATTTTTGAAGAAAAATTATAATTTGCTAAATTTTATCACAAAGAAAAATGCATTTTTAAAAAAAAAATTGGGTCTTTTTATTTATAGCGCAAAAAAAAAAAAAAACCCAGAGGTGATCAAATACCACCAAAAGAAAGCTCTATTTGTGGGGGAAAAAAGGACAAAAAAATCATTTGGGTACAGTGTTGCATGACTGAGTAATTGTCCTTAAAATGTGAGAGCACCGAAAGCTGAAAATTGGTCTGGGCAGGAAGGGTGTTTAAGTGCCCAGTAAGCAAGTGGTTAAAGACTGTAAATAAAAGAAATATCTGTTCACTTTTCACTCTATGGTCCTGAAATGTATAAGGCATGCCTGTAATAAAAATATGATTTGTATTCAAGGCACGCCAGCCACTCCAGTTACTCCCGCAAATGCTTCTCAAAGCATGCCTGACCCATGGATTGCTCAGATAACCAGTACAGACACCCTAGCCGCAGTGGCTCAGATATTACAAAGCCCTCAGGGGCAACAGGTATGGTTTAACTATTTATTACAATATAAAACAAAACATGTTGCAATATTTATTGAAAGTTTGATTGCTTTAATGAGCTCTGATATTTTACATATTGGTTTTTGTAAGGATTCTGAAAATATTTAGTTTGTTATATACATACACATGTTCTAAAAACGCAAATATTAATTGACATCATTTCTTGCAATCAATATTAAACAACAATAAGAAAATGTGGTGATGAATGTGGTGATGCACAAAACGTACGTCACCACATATATCAAAAACCCATGCAATTTAGATAATTCTACAGTCATTTTTTTGTATCTTTACTTTTTAATACAATCCAGGTATTTACGTCTTTGAACTTTTGTCATCCTACAGCTTCAGCACTTGGTTCAGTCTTTGCATGTACAGCAACAAAAGCCTCAGCCATCACTTCTCCAAGCACTAGATGCAGGACTTGTGGTTCAGTTGCAAGCACTTACTGCTCAACTTACAGCTGCAGCTACCGCAACAAACAACCCTTTGGAGCACAGTGTATCACTGAGTAAGGTACGTTTCAAATGTTGTTTCTTTAACATTTAAGTGACACTAAACTGGTTTAAAAATTAAAAAATTCTATTCAAGTATGTATTCCTAACTCAAAAGGCAACTTATTTTACTCTCAGCCCCTTCAAATCTCCAGATTCCTTTTTTTTTTTTTCTGCTGCTGTAATACGACTTCTTGTTAGAGGGTGGCTATGTTTTTTTTCCCCCCATGATCCCCCTGTATGTAGGAACATAGCCATCCTCTCTTACTCACTCCTAACATGGATCAGGAACTATGGAATATGTAGTGTAGTGCACAAAATCCCTTTTTAAATGCAGTTGCTGAAGCTAGCCATGCCCTTGTTAAATTTTGTTTAGTTTCAGTCAAGCATGACCATATGCTCCCATCTTTAGAGTTCCACAAACTTACAAGGCGCTAATTAGTAACCCTGCCACTACACAAAAACAGAGGCACTCCCCCACCACACGCAATACGGAATATCTGCAGCGGATGGGGAACACTGAAGCAGCAGCGTTTAAGGACCTTGGCCCCTGAAAGGTAAGTATATCGCCTGTTCTTTTACAGGGCTGGTATTTTTTGGAAGTGACCTGTGGTGATGGTCATTTTAGCACTCAGTGATGTCTATATTAAAAATGCTCACATGTTTACACATAACTAATTCTTTCTGTTCTCAGAAACTAATGGACAGGTTTGATTTTGGGGAAGACACAGTCCAGAATGAAGAGCCAAAAAAGGATACATCATCAATGTAAGTATTTGTTCTGATATATATTATTGCATTCATATTGTACATTAGAGATACATTTGTAATATTTTATTTTTGGTGGTGGCTTACTGGACCAGGAGTTTACTGCAAAACATTTTTATTAAATTTTTTTAAAGTGGTTGTATGCCCTGAAAATAAATAAATAAAATCTGTAAGGCAAAGGCATAATGAGCTAGTGTGGACCACATGTGCATGGGAGTCCTCTTTCCGGAAAGGTCTGGCAGTATCCGCCGGACCTTCAGAGCGCATGCGCCGCTGACATCAGCGGCTGCATGCAAGGTGAATATCTTCTAAACCATACAGGTTTAGGAGATATTCATTTTACCTACAGGTAAGTCTTATTTTTTATTTTTTTTTATCGTACATCACTGGACACAGAGCAGTCATTACTATATGGGTTATACGCCACCTACTGGTGAATGGACACTGGTAAATCAATCAAAGTCCTCCCCTATATAACCCCTCCTACACCGGAAGTACCTCCAGTTTTGTCGCTAGTGTCTGTTCGGTGGATGGTCACTGATGTGACATGTGCTCTTGGAGCATACTTGGAGGTCTGGACGGTTCTATTAAGAATCATGGAATTCAATCAGATTCATTCGAAAAAGCTATCGGCCAAAATGGATGGTACCCGAGCCTCATTGGAAGGAGAGAAGATTTTTTGAGGTTTTGCCTGTAATGCAGCCTTATGGCACTGGACCATGTGCAGTGTTTGTTCTGACCAACCAAAGTTTACAGGTCCAGGGGAGTGGACCCCAGATTAGGGGGGACCCAGTCTCTGAAGGTCTTTTATGACAAAGCTTGCCATGATGGGTGAAGATTGGACTCCTGTTAGGTTTAGAGTCCTGCAGCAGGAATGGTAAGTCTGCATTTTTGCAGCTTTGCTTTTTCAAAAAAAAATAAAAAAGATCTGACTGTCTGTTCTCCCGGTGGCCACTGGGGCATTGTGCTGTTTAATCATGTTATGTACTCTTACTCATGTGGCTGCATTTTCTCCTCCAGCCACTAGAGGACGCAGGCTCGCTCAGTTTGGCCTATTTTTATATAGGCAGTAAGTGGAAGGGCGGCCATGATGCCATGTGGCAGCAGGTTCAGCAGGGCCTCTGCAGACATAGCAGCAGCCCATGAATACTAACGAAGTGTGAGTTCTTAGTATGGGAAAACTGTGTGACAGACAAGTCATGATTATATGCTGCATATTTACTGCTTTTCCGGGGGTACTGTACAAATGTAAGTCGACACACCCCTGGATGTTTAACAGTTCACTTTAACCTCTTCCCGCCCATTGCATGACCGCGCAGTTGTCAGTCAAAATGCGTCAGCGCAGAAAGCTGAAAAATGGCTTGTGCAGGAAGGGGGTGTTTGTGCCTGGTAGGCAAGTGGTTAAAGTGTTGTTGACTGCTCGGTAGGCAGGTGCAGCGTAGTATACATGCTTGCAAACTTGTTGCTTAAATGCATGTTTAAACATACACGTTTGGAAAAAAAATAATTTTTGTGTGGAACTCCGCTTTAAGTACCGTTTAAGGGTTCAAGTTCATCCCTATCCATTTTTTTCCAGCGGCCATTGTTTCTCACTCCTGGATTCATACTTCATACAGCTTGTAGCGTATATAGTCCCACATGTCAGGCCACTCTTGTGCCCTTGGGACTGGGATTCGCTCTTGGCTGTCTTTGCATTTTTTGAACCATCGGAAGATGGCTTCTTTGGTTGCTATCATTCGCTAAGTGGAGTGTCAGAGCTGGCGGCTCTTTCATGCAGTGAGCCATTCTTGGTCTCACATCATAAGGTGATGTTGCGTCCTAATCCATGTCTATTGCCTAGAGTCGTTTCTGGTTTTCACTTGAATCAGGACAGTGTCTTGCTTTTTTATTTTTCTTCTAGTTGGCAGGAGAAAGATCGCTACCTACTCTAGAGGTAGTTCAGATGCTCAGGGTCTAATTGAGTTATCGGCACAGATCAGGAATCCTGATTTGTGCAGCCAGAAGAGCCCAGGAAGGGCAGGCAGCATCCAGGTCGAATATTTAGCAGTGGATCTGCCAGTTTATCAATGATGCCTAGGATTTTAATGAGCAAAATCGATTTTTTTTTTTTTTCTGGGGACTGATTCCCTACCAGGTGTGTAGGAATATCTTGGGCCATCAGGTGTCATTGGTCCAGATGTGCAAGATTTCTATTTGGTCTTTAAGTTTATACATCCACAGGGTTTTTACCAGGTGGATGTCAAGAGCATGGAGGAGACTGCCTTTGGTCTCAGCGTATTACAAACCGTAATAGTGGCAGTTTCTGCGATGGTGTCTCCCTCCCCTCAGGGGCATTGCTTGGGGACATCCCATATAGTAATGACTGCTCTGTGTCCCGTGATGTACGATAAAGAAAATAGGATTTTTTTCTACAGCTTACCTGTAAAATCCTTTTCTTGGAGTACATCACGGGACACAGAGATCCCTCCCCTCTTGTCTGGGAAGTTATTGCTTGCTATAAAACTGAGGTACTTCTGTGTAGGAGGGGTTATATAGGGGAGGACTTATTGTTTGAGTCATTAGGTGGCGTATAACCCATATAACTGCTCTATGTCCCGTGATGTACTCCAGAAAAGGATTTTACAGGTAATCTGTAGAAAAAAAATCCTATTTATAGGCTTACCTTTAGGTAAAAATGTGCAAGCTGAGTATACAACCGCTTTTAAGTATTCTTCAGAATATATTGGAAGGGATAATAGCAGCACAGAAAAAGTGATCCCACCATCTAGTGGTCATAAGTAATACTGCACCAGGTGAATATACTTCTGAAAAAGATCAAAGATGCATTTTCTTAATTTCTCATTTCCATGTAGTGCTAACATACTCTGCAGGGTACAAATAATTGTTCACATCAGTCTTAGTAAGCACAGTAATACACTTTTTTTATGGTAGCAGTTCTTGTAGATTCAATATTTAATGATTTATACATTTAATATGATATTTAAAAATATTATGTCTATGTATAATTTTCTAATAGTTATGCTCATAAGGGCAGCCATATTTGCACATTTTATATATGCAGGCTCTGCTTTCTGTGACACAGTGGTTGGGCTTCTGCTATTGATCCTTTTGAAAAAGAAAACGAAAGAAAATATAACTGATTCCTCCATCCACACTGCATAGCTTGGATGGACACATCTCTCACACTATTGTAGTTTTACAGCTGACCACACAAGTTGTCAAAATACCCAAGCAATCTACATCTGGTGCTGTTCGGCTGAAGGTTTTCCATCCGGCACATTTGATTTTTTTAATCGAGGGGTGTCAAGCAGGAGGTGGCTGACAGGGCCATCCACTGAGCAAATTAGAAACCGGTCAAATATCTCTGCGTGTATGGCCAGGTTAACGTTCGCCATCTTATTAAAAACATTGTACTTTGTGGCTGGTATGTTGTATCAGTTATTCTTAAAGTGTATCTAAAGCCAACATTTTTTAAACATTTTTATTGCAGTCTGTGTCCCTGCAAAGGAAAGGCACCCTTTGTATTTATTTTAAGATGACCTTTATCTCCAAAACCAAAAGTTAGGAAAGGTCAAACGTTTTAGATTGTCACCAGAACAGTGACAGCTGTCTACAATGGGATCTCTCATTTTGAAGAGATTTCTTTACACTGCCTGTGCTGTCTGGAGGACACTAAGTGATGGGACATTGATGGCAAAAAAACTGACAGCAGTTTTAATCCTTGTCTAATTCATTCAAAATGACAAGAAAATTGATTTATTTAATTTTTAAAGTGTTTGTAAAGGAGTTTTTGTTCCCCCTAAAATAAGATATAATACCTACCTGCTCTGTGCAATGATATTGTACATAGTGGTCTCTTAGCTCCTCTTCTGGAGTCCCCCCACCATCCTCCGCATGCCCCCTCAGAAAGTTGGCTGTTAAGGGAGGACCCATGTACACGATCCTAAGCCGTGCTGTGTGCGTCCATAGACACACACAGCTCAGCCACGCTCTTCCTCCATGCTTCCTTTACAAAGAATTTGATTTCTGCCTGTGTCTCCTGAGTGATAAGAGTGAGCAGCAGTGCTGCATCCGGGGACAAGGCCCTTTCATACTGACAGACTGATCGGGTTCACCTGTCAGTTTTTCAGGCTAACCTGATCGGACCATCAGTGGCTCTCTATGGAGCGGCGGATTTCAGTGGACATGTGTCCATCCGCCAGCATCCGATTCTATCCGCTAAAAGCAGACAGATAATTCGTTCCCCATCTATCCATCAGATAACAGTCGGATGGAAATAGACAAGTAGTTTGTTTTCATCCGACCGCCCCATAGAGTACAGCGGGCTATGCAGAGCCGACACGGACCTGTCATCTGCCCGCTCAGCAGGGACCAGCAGAGAGATCCCCTGCTGAGCAGGCAAATCCGCTTGATGGAGTCCGCCCCATCTGAAAGGGGCCTGAGTGAGACTTTCTTTTACCAAATACAGGGAATGCATTAAGGTAAAAATAAATAAATAAAAAATTGACTTTAAAACCACTTTAAGCAGATATGCAGAATAATTGTAGTAGCTAATCTGGCTAATATTCAAATCTCCAAATGAATTAAGTAAGTGTAAGTATAAAAGCCACATCAGGAAAAACACTGCAATAACATAAAATATATGCTCACTAAAATACATTGTCATTTCCCTTTTATTTGATTTAGTTTACACACTGTGGAACATAGCTGATAGATGTCTTGATATTCATGTTTGTTTTTATTTAACCAAACGTTTCTAATATATTTTCAGGTCTCTTTCAGCGGAGTCTGTGAATAACTCTCTCTTCCATCAAATTGCGGAACATTTGCAGCATCAGCAAAATCTTGAACAATTCCGCCAGCAATTTTTGGAGCAGCAACATACGCCAAAGGTGACTATTATGTTGTTCTGTTTTTCACATTGAAAACACACAATGTGAAATCACAAAGGGGGGGACTTGCTAAAACTTGCGCAGACAGAATGTGGGGCAGCTATCCATAGTAACCAATCGGCTACTCCAGTTTTACCCTCATTGCGAATTGAAAATCAGTTTTATGTTAGAAAAAAATTGAAAAGACTGTAAAATGTTGCAGAACTTTTCTGGTCCTATATAGAAGAAAAAGGTAATTGATACTGTCCTGACTCATGTTGCATGTGGTAAGATAATAGGGATTCTCTGCACTCATAAGAGCTATAAAACAATATTGAAGGCTGTGAAGGTGAAGAGGGAGAACATTCTTTTTTTGTATTTTTTGTACTTTTCCATTATATGGAAGTCATTAATTTTGTTGCATGACTAAGAGGGACAAAGTACATTGGTCTTGTATTGGGCACTGTGAAATCTGCCAGTGGTAAGCCCCTGTCCCTGGGAACAGTAAAGGGAGGGGGCATTGGAGACTCTGTCATTGCTCACTACAATCTGATGGGCAAATATTGTTGTCATGGTTTCCATAGTAACGCCTTTGTGGCCAGCAATGTCCCCTGAATTTTTTCATAATCCGCAAACCTCCCAAATTTGCAAGTTGCAGGAAAGAAAATCGCTCAATTCCCCCATCAACACTGTCCTGTGGAGGTATTGTGTTCTCCTTGTGGGGGGGAGGGGGCACAGGGTGCCATCCTTGCCAGGAGAACACAGTGACTATTGCTAGCAGCTACAAATGGTTTGAATCTCCCTGCTAAACCGGCCTAGATTCAAACTCTGTCGCTGTCTATGACCAGCTTAGGTCCCATTGCATTTAGTCATATGCTTTAAGTAATTGTTGGATTGCTGTGATCTTATAGGTTCTCCAGGTAGCTGTTCAGGAAACCCAGGAAATTATGTCTGAATCGGAAAACTCTGCTACACCATCCCAGGATGACAGCCAGCAAGCATTTTTAGAGAAAGAGCTGCCTCATCATAATTCACAAAATATACAGCAAGAGGTATTGTTTTCAACGTTTATTGGAGCCTTAAATACTTGTTGCCCAGACTGAAATACCATCCAAACAACCAAATAGATGTTATTTCACTGTAATTGAGGCTACTCATTTAGAACAAAATGGGTTTCACAGATTGTTTTTTTTTTTGTTTTTGTTTTTTTATGTAGTCTTTGAGCTTGGTAATGTGCTTTTGGGATCTTGAAGGAAAAAAAGATATACACAAGATATTTTAATTGATGGAGGATGGTAGATTACTCAGATTAAAGTTTACTAAACTTTTAGCAACCATGTTACATGTTACACCTGTATTTAGGCTGTAACATGCTGCTAAGCGACCACCCCACCCCCTGTAATGGTGTGCCAGCAACTGTCAAATTTAAAATTGACAGAGTCCCCCACAGCATTCGTTCACAGGAATCTGTACAAGAAGTACGAGTCTTGTCTAACACCACGGCAGACAGACTTGAAGTTCTCAAATACAATTGCCGTAATCGCCACACTTGTAGCCCTTGACAGTTCCTCCAGCTCTCTAACTGAAAGCCCATACAGAGGTACAGTCAGAGAGCTGGAGGAAGAACTTGCAGGAGCCTGGCATTGCAGGTTTCTGTGAGAAAAAAAAAACAATAAAAGCATTTTTTTTTCACCTGCCAAAATATGAGCTTTTTTTTTTTTTTTTTTTTCCTTCATAAAGGTGAACTTAGCCTTTATTGTCATGTCTGGTAAAGAAGTCCAGAGATCCTTATTGCACTGGGTACAAGTCAAGGGATTAAAATGTATCAGCGTTACATTTATAAATATATATGTATTGAATTGTTTCTTTTTAAGGATATGGACATTGAAGAAATACAAGATGTAACAGAGGAGATGTTTGAAAAGGAAGAAAAGAAGATAGTAAAAGATGAAAAGCCAAGGACACGTTCCAAATCACGATCAAGGTTTCATACTTTCCCTCATTACACCATAGAAATCAGAGTATTTGGATAAATTTTGTCTTAAAAAATTAGAGCTTGGAATGACAGCAGTAGGTAAAAAAATGTGTTTTCTCCATGCGTTCATAGGAGAACACAAATAACTTATCCTAATAGTACAGTACAGGACACAGGCAGAATATGCATACACGTTTTTTTCTCAGGGTTTACAACCTCTAAGTTGCCTGCACAAGGCACCTCACATGTATGCCTTTCCAAAGCACCCAATTAGGGCTCAGAAAGACAATGCCATTATGGTTGCCTATATCAGCCATCAAGGAGGCACCAGGAGTCGGGGTGCATTGAAGGAAGAGAACCTGATCATATTTTGGACAGACATTCTGGGGTGATTTACTAAAACTGGGACAGTGCAAAATCTTGTGCAACTGTGCATGGTAGCCAATCAGCTTCTAACTTCAAATTGTTCAACTAAACTTTGGCAAAAAAACCTGAAAGATTTTGCACTCTTCAGTTTTACATCAACACATCACATTCCAAGAGTGGACAACTGGAAGGAGATTATCTGAGCTTCCATCAGGTGAATCAAGGAGAATGGGCACTTCCTACAGATGTCTTCAATCTGATATGCCTTAAAGGAGATGTATAGCCAAAGCTCATTTGGATCACAGGAGTGCAGTTTGTTTTTCTCTCCTGTGACCCGCTCTCTGCTGACGTCACCAATGTCAGTCCTGGCGCTGTGTCATCCCAACCACGGAGTCTGGATCCGCCAGGTGCCTGGACTGACACCCAGCTCAGCCTCTCAGCCTGGTCTTGGACCAGGCTTGGGTATCTCATGTTTCAACTCTCCTCTCCTAAAGGCTCCCATCAGTTTGCTTTGCGTAAGAGTTCTGGCCTTTGATGGTAGGTTCCTTTGAGTCAATGAAGTTTACCCAGTTTCATTCCAGGCCCTGCAGCTCTGTATTCTAACTGCATTGGACAAACTGCCCCAATCCCTGGATCACCCCATTTGCCTGTCGTGTGAGGCAGGGATCTTTCTGAGCTGGTGGCTGACCAGTGCTTGAATCAGGGAAGGCATTTCTCCCATTAACCTGGACAGTTGTTACTGTCTGTCAGGCTGGGGAGTAGTCCTTGGCCTGGCATTTTTCTTGTATTACTTGCAACAAAACTGGAAATGGCTAGAAGCAGGAGAGATTATATGGGCTGTCCAAAGTTCTTTTTGCCAGTGTCCACTGTCCAGTCACATGAAGGGGGCTGCATTTATCCCAGTGTCTGTGACTTATGGAGCCGGTATCCTGTACTGTACTTTCAAAAAAAATATTTTACAGGTAAGCAATAAATCCCTTTATTTCTATTTTTTACTCCAAAAAGATCACCTAGAAAAAGACGTTCAAGATCTCGATCTGGATCAAGGAAGCGCAAGCACAGAAAACGTTCTCGGTCAAAGTCGAGAGAAAGAAAGCGAAAGACCTCACGCTCATATTCCAGTGAGAGGAGGGCTCGAGAAAGAGAAAAAGAGCGACAGAAAAAGGGTCTGCCTCCTATTCGGTCCAAAACTCTAAGTGGTATGCATACAATTTTTTTTTATTTACTCTGTACAGTATTTTGGGATGTATTTGCATGCAGTTCTAAATTGTAACACGTTTTCAACCATTCTCAGTGTGCAGTACTACTCTCTGGGTTGGACAGGTTGACAAAAAGGCAACACAACAAGATTTGACTAATGTGTTTGAAGAGTTTGGGCAGATTGAATCTATTAATGTAAGTAAACACTTTCCAGTTTAGAACTATTGTTTTGTCAATATCTTGATTTTGACTGGAGATGGTTATATGTTTGACCAAGAATAAAGTGCATTGAGATGTTTGCCTTCCTTGATCCTGTTGCTAGGTTACAGTGACCTACCACAATCGCTTTTCCAAACAAGCTGATATGTTTGTTACCATCACACCCACAGTGATATTGGCACTCTAAAATCTTCAAAGAAAAGGGAATGATCAACTTCTGCTAGCACAATGGTTTTCTTATAGAGACAATCAGCAGAGCTTATTAAGCACCTGATTGCTGCAAATAGTGCTTAAATTTACAACATCACTGGCATGGTTTGCCCAACACATTTCTTCTGTTAGCCTTTCTAAACCATGTCATATTGCATTCATGGCAACTTGTGTGTCTGCCTATGGAATCTATTGATTGCAAAATGTTATGTTAAAATGGGGGGGGGGGGGGTTTCCTTAATCACCATGCAGGAAGATACACTATATTACCAAAAGTATTGGGATACCTTTACATGCACAAGAACTTTAATGGCTTCCCAGTCTTAGTCCGTAGGGTTCAATATTGAGTTGGCCCACTATTGCAGCTATAACAGCTTCAAATCTTCTGGGAAGGTTGTCCACAAGGTTTAGGAGTGTGTCTGATAATGTTTGACCATTCTTCCAGAAGCGCATTTGTGAGGTCAGGCCCCGATGTTGGACAAACAAGGCCTGGCTCACAGTCTCCCCTTTAATTCATTCCAAAGGTGTTCTATTAGATTGAGGTCAGGACTCTGTACAGGCCAGTCATGTTCCTCCACCCCAAACTTACTCATCCATATCTTTATGGACCTTGCTTTGTGCACTGGACCATCCCCAAACTGTTGCCACAAAGTAGGGGGCATTAAATTGTCTAAAATGTCTTGGTATGCTGACGCCTTAAGAGTTCCCTTCACTGAAACTAAGGGGCCAAGCCCAAACCCCACATCATAATCCCTCCTCCACCAAATGATTTGGACTAGTGCACAAAGCCAGGTCCATAAAGACCTTGATGAGCAATTTTAATTGCCCAGGTTTGTGACAGATTAACTTTAAGCACCATTAACAAGATTGTTTGTAGGAACTCCACTGAAAAACAAGGATTTTGTACATAGGAAGTCATTGAAACCACAACCGTGAATAAAAACGTCTTATTTAATAAGCAAAACATACATTTACATTGAAAAAAAAAAAATACACACAAGAGTCGTCTTTTTGTTAGATGTGCAACCTCTGGGACCTTTTGAAGTACCCACATTGTTATAAATTTTATTTATTATCTATTATAGAGGCAGCAATACTTCTCTCTGCTCCCAACGGTCCAATGCCGTTGAGGTCCCTCGGTGGCACCGGCATCATTTACCAAGCTTTTTCCAGGCGACAGTCTTTGGCTGTCTTGATATGTCACTCCTACACACACGTGGGAGTCATTTATCCTGGCACATTGGCACTGTGCTGCAAATGTACACGTTTCCATTCTGCAGATGGTTGTGAACAGGCAGGTAAGTTTATTTTATTGCAAACGAGACACTGCATGTCTCATCTGCAATAAAGAGCCTGCCTGTGGGCAAAAAATAAAACATTGCCTTTAGTTACACTTTAAGAAACATGTTTTAGAGGTAATTGACAATCTGCCAGGTATTGTGTGCAGAAAATGGTACTTTAATTTGTGCTCAATACAAAAAAGAGGTTGTACAATTCTGGTCTACATTGTGGTATATCAAGCTAACTTGAAATGGATTCAGCCAATGTTCCTCTCTGCAAATATATGCAATATTTTTATTTTCATTAAATATATGTAATATTTTTTGTACTTCTTTGAACTATTAACAGATGATTCCACCTCGAGGCTGTGCCTATGTTTGCATGGTTCACAGACAAGATGCATTCAGAGCTCTTCAGAAGCTTAGTTCTGGCTCCTGTAAAATTGGATCGAAAATCATCAAGGTATGCTTTTGCTAAAAGTCAATATAACTGAATAGAAGGTCTTTTATGTCATTGCATAAAATGCAAAAAAAGTTTGATGCCACACCTGTATAGAGAACAATGCCTTCCTTACACACATAAACAATATAACAACACACAATGAAATAAATAATCATCCTATGCACTTTCACCTTCCCCTATTTTTAAAAACCTGTGTAAATAGCAATTTTAAACTAGATTTAATATTCACACTAATTGCATTTATAGTCCTTGGGGCAAGAAAACAAAATCTCTAAATCTAGTTGTTCGCACCTTATTATTTCTAAAACTCCTTCCTGATGGCATCCGTTCACCATCAGGGGTATCTAAGACAGACGATCCCTGGTCGTCGTCCCCAGTCACCCAAATAACAGCTAGTGGCAGCTGTTAAAATTCAGTGACCACTGCAAATTTAACTAAACATGCCACACTGCCTGTGATCATTAAGTCTATGGGGCCATGCTGCAACCGTGAGCCAAACGCTTGCAGTTGCAGTGTGTTAGCCCCATTATAAACTTCCATTCAGCAGAAAAATTCAGGAGCAGTAGAATTGCCTACTGAACACCTGACAGTAGCTGCTTAATGGCACTCTAAAAAGCAATCCACCATGGACCACTTTTTAGAGCTTCATCTAGTGTGAATGTAGCCTAAGTATGTTATCAGTGACTCAGCACTGATTTCCCTGGTAAGACCTGCTGTGCCCAATCCTTCTGCTTAACCTGAAATCCCTTTTCCATTATCATGCACTGATATTCTATACTAATTATGATTTTTCAGAACAAGCATTACCACCAGTGAGCGAAGGGTTGTCACTTTACTTGACTTGGCTGTGAATATAGGCTGGTATCCTTATGGCCAGAAGCAAGCAAGATTGCTTCTAGCAGCCTTTATAGCTCAGGAGTGAATAGGTTTCATTTTTACTTTTAGGTAAAGGGCCAATAAAGATAAAAAAAACAATTGATATTCATCAATACAACCTACCATCTACTGTCTTTGCAACAAAAGTCACCCAGTAAATCTTCCAGGTTATACAATGCTGCCATCCACTTTATGTTTCTTGCAGCTTTATAAAATTGTTGCAAAGTGGCAAATAAATGGAAGCTACGGGATAGTAAAAAAAGGTGAAGTGGTTGCGCGCTGCCACCTAGTGGTAATGCAAAAGAATGTAAGGCTGGTGCTACAACCAAATGTGTTTCCACATCCACAGGAAAATAAATGATAAATATGTGGTAGTGCTGCCCAAATTAATTCAGTAATGTAATATATATATATATATATATATATATATATATATATATATTACATATTTAAAATAAAAACGCATTTCATATCATAATAAATAAAGTGCTAGTACAAACAATAAACCAGTGACAATTTTGAGAGATGATTATGCAAAAATACAAAAAGTCCACTGAAAATTGTGATAAGATGGGGATTCTTCTTAGAATTTGTGCAGAAAACGAAAAGTCTCTATTCAATAAGGTGCTTCATGGATAAAACACAGACAGTGTTCCACCACTTCACACCCTGATTTTGTCCTTTGGAATATGTGAGATTTACGTTGGATTTTAATACACGCCTATGTTTTATTTAATACATTTAAGTGCACCTTATGAAGCTGCGTTCTGTGCTGGTTGTTAATTTGATTAACCCAGGTACTGCGCTATTGGAGGCTATTTTTCTCTTTAAATGTTACCTGTGAGCTGCTTGTGAACTGTAGATCCACTCTAGAAGGAAAACCAGATCACTCTTAAAGGAACCTGAGCATCATTATCTGATCCATAAGCTTGATCTCCCTATATGCATTATTGACTCTTTGTGGGTCTGATATGAAGGTGAGCATGCACTTCACCTGGTGACTTCAGTCCCGGACCAATTTGCAGCCAAAGGACCAGGCCCCTTTTTGCGATTCGGCACTGCGTCGCTTTAACTGACAATTGCGCGGTCGTGCGACGTGGCTCCCAAACAAAATTGGCGTCCTTTTTTTCCCCACAAATAGAGCTTTTTTTGGTGGTATTTGATCACCCCTGCGGTTTTTATTTTTTGCGCTATAAACAAAAATAGACAATTTTAAAAAAAAAATATTTTTTACTTTTTGCTATAATAAACATCCCCAAAAAATATATAAAAAAACATTTTTTTTTTCTCAGTTTAGGCCGATACGTATTCTTCTACATATTTTTGGTAAAAAAAAAATCACAGTTAGCGATTATTGATTTGTTTGCGCAAAAGTTATAGCGTTTACAAAATAGGGGATAGTTTTATAGCATTTTTTATTAATATTTTTTTTTTTACTAGTAATGGCAGCGATCAGCGATTTTTATTGTGACTGCAACATTATGGCGGACACATCGGACATTTTTGACACATTTTTGGGACCATTGTCATTTATACAGAAATCAGTGCTATTTAAATAGCACTGATTCCTATGTAAATGACAGTGGCAGTGAAGGAGTTAACCACTAGGGGGCGGGGAGGAATTAGTGTGACGTGTTTTGGTTTTTTTACAGAAGGGGGCGTGGCTGTGCGTCTGACGTCATTGATCGGCTTTCCCGATGACAGGGAACAGCCGATCAATGACAGGCAGAGTAGGAAGTGCGGGGAGAGGTTTGTTTACACAGACCTCTCCCCGTTCTTCAGCTCTGTGACCCAATCGCAGGACACCAGCGGCGATCGGGTCTGCTGGCCCCGTGGCCGTGGTCACGGAGCTCCCGACCGGGTCGCGCGTGCGCACGACCCCGCGGCTAGGCAATTAAAGGGGACGTATATATACGTCCTTTTGCCTAGCCGTGCATTCTGTAGACGTATATCTACAGGAGGCGGTCGGGAAGCTGTTAAAGCACAGGCTGTAAAGTGGGGGAAGTCTGTGTTTTGTCCATGAAGCACTTTATTGAATAGAGACTTTCGTTTTCTGCTCAAGTTCTAAGAAGAATCACTATCTGAACACAATTTTCAGTGGACTTTCTTTTGTATTTTTTTCACAATTCAATCATCTCTCAACATTTTCACTAGTTTATTGTTTGCACTAGCACTTTATTATGATATGAAATGTGGTTTTATTTAGTTATTTATTGATATGCGTATATATCGTACATTATTGAATTAATTTGGGCAACATTTCCACATTTTTATCATTTATGAAGCTGCGGGATATTTCCATTTCTTTAGGAATCTGGTCCCTGGGCACATAACTGCAGCTTTTGCTCTACTCACAGCAGTTAAAAGGCCATTCGATAAGGTTTCATTCATACCATCTATTTGCAATAAAGCACATTAAATGTGTTGGTGCAATGTGGTGCCATTCATTCTAAATGGCACCTCACAATGGCCGTGCATTGCATGCACTATTTTATGACAGGGAACGGCATTTATTGTGCCAACAAACTTAATGTACGTTGCCGTAACATGCATTTTACTTCAAATAGATGCTGTGAAGAGGCAAAAGTTACAAGTTAGTTGATAGAAGTTTGGACAGCATTTTTGATGGACATGTGAATGCTTCTAAAACTTATTAGCAGACATTTTAACTCATGGTGATAAAAAGACCAGTGTTTCTTAGACCATGGCTAATTAAAAAGAAGGAAACTGCTGATGGCCCCAATACATTGGCTATTATGCAGAATTTTTATAACATGAAAAATATCTCACTTTATGTACAATTTTGAGGATGTTACGATACATTGGGGTAGTTAGGATCTTTATCCACTTGCGACAGGGTGGCTTCTACAGGCACTACGACATATCCGCTCATCGCTGCCTGTTTCTGGATTTCGCATACACCTTCTGTTAATTGGACACTTTTGAGGACACGTCCACTTGGTGCCATCACTATATAACCCTACCCCAATGCTGAGTCCTCTGTTTTGTTTTTTGCTTCCCAAGCTGGTGGACCTCTTCTCCTTCATGAAGAAATGGCTCTTCGTTTAACTCGTTTTTTTATAGCCAGGGCCAAGGATCTTCTAGTGCTGGCCATAGATGCCTTGACAGTTCCCTGGTCTCAGTTCAGACTAATCTACGCCTTCCCTCCAGTGTGAATTCTGCATCATCTGCTCAAAAAAATCGAGCAAGAGAGGAAAACCGTGCTTCTCATTGCACTGAAATGGCCCAGAAGAACCTGGTACTCAGACCTCTAGCAGACAATTTCTGGCCTCTTCCCAACAGACCAGGTCTGTGATCTCAGGGCTCTCTGTTCCATCCTGCTTTTCAGTCTCTGGCTTTAAAGCGAAGCTCCACTTATCTGCCCCCCCCCCCCCCATCCAGTTCCACATTTGGCACCTTTCGGGGGGAGGGGGGAATGGGTACCTGTTTTTGACAGGTACCGTCCCCACTCCTGGGAGACCTGGATGCTCCGAGATGCAGAAAGGACCCTGGAAGTTTGGCCCTCCTTCCTCCGCCGCCGGGCCATTCAGAAAGCGCAGCGCACTTCACACATGCGCAGTAGGGAGCTAGGGAATTGGCTGTGAAGCTGAAAGGCTTAACTGCTGGTTTCCCTTACAGGCAATTGGCGGCATCAGCACCCGAGAGCCGATGGAAACATTGGCTGGGGTGCCGACATCGCTGGATTCCAGGACAGGTAAGTGTCCTAGTAATAAAAGTCAGCAGCTACAGTATTTGTAGCTGCTGACTTTTCATTTTTTCATGGTGGGGCTGGACCTCCTCTTTTATGACAAGGTGCTGAAGCCCACGTCCTAAAAGATAGGGAGGTCTCTGAGTCTATTATTCGTACATTTCTGAAAGAAGAAAAGCCACTTTCGGGAAGCTCTACTATTATATTTGGAAATCCTTATTTGCCTGGTGTGAACATAGACACTTTGATCACAGAGATTACTCCGTACCTTGCATTCTGGCCTTCCTACGATCAGGTTTTGACTTTTAAGTATTCTGAAAGGACAGGTCACAGCCTTGTTCTTTCTCTTTCAAAGACCTCTGACTTTGCTCTCCCTTTTAAAAGGTTACCTTGCATTGAGCCCCCATTGCAGCACCCTTGCTTCTTTATGAACTCAACCTTCTCTCTGCCCTGCAGAAACTCCCCTTTGAGCCCATCATAGATATGCTCCTAGATAACCTCTCCTACATAAGTAGCCCTTTTGTTTGGTATCACGTGTCAGACATGTCTTTGTCATACTTCACAATGTGTTACGCCCAAGACCATTCTTTCCTCCCAAAGTGGCATCAGTCTTTCACCTCAATGAGGACATATGAGTCCTACCATCCTGTTGCCTGGCTCCAAAGCATCCAAAGGAAATTTCTATGCATCGCCTGGACACAAAGCAATTGGAGTCCACCTCAAAGCCACAGCTTCAGACAGATGGATTCCTTGTTTCAGGGCAGTTTAGCGGTTCTTAAGTTTATACTAGTTTATTAAGTTATTATAACCCATGAGGTGACAAAAGGTGACTCTTTAAAACAAGAATCCATAGTATGTTCTGCTGTCAGTACTGTTGCAAACCTTTGGGTTTTCTTTTTCAATTAATCATTTTATTTGTCTAATTTCTAATTTATTTAGATCGCTTGGGCATTAAATAAAGGTGTGAAAACAGAGTACAAGCAGTTCTGGGATGTTGATCTTGGAGTCACGTATATTTCTTGGGAAAAAGTGAAACTGGATGATCTAGAAGATTTTGCAGAAGGGGGAATGATTGATCAAGAAACTGTTAATAATGGTAACAATTTAGCTTTAAATCTCTAGTGAGTGGGAGATTTGATTGCAATATAGTAAAAATGTATTTTAAATATAATCATGTAGCTGAACTGTAGGCAACATACCAGTGAATGCAGTTATGAATTTTTAAAACAATAGATTTAAATTCTACTAGTGTAAATAGTGAAATAGTATACTTGGCCTCTTGTACAGGAGCACCCAGATCAGTAGTGGGAGGGGAGTTCTAAGAGCTACTCGGACATCCTCCAAAATATACAACTCGGCAGAATATCGAACCACGTCACATCTGGTTTCTTAAAACCCACAGTAATTGCAGATTTTGCCGAATTCGTGTTTGGACACAACAGCGGCAACCAAGTGCAGTCAGGTAAAGGAACATTTGGGTGTTCTCAAAGCACAGCGGCTAATGGGGATGAAGTTGTCACTGCCTCGGAGGCAGACATTTTGTTGGATAGTGGTGGAGCGGAGCAATAATCCCCGCTCATAATACCGTTCACCGGACTGCATTCAGTTGCCGCTCTTGTGTAAAAACACGTATTCCTCATCATGTGAAATTACTTGATAGAAATCTGCAATTAATCATGTTTTAAATAAACCAGAAGTGACGTGGTTCGATCTTCTGCCGAGTTGCCTATTTTGTCAGCACACCGGTAAAGAATATGTTGACAGAAGGAAAGACCAGAATGATGACCTCATTAGTCTGGTTACTGTTCAGTCACTGGCTTGAGACAGGAAATTGACCTATCTAGCTTAACTGAATTAGGAAAAAAGTTAGGTTATTGGACTTTCTGCAAATCTCATGACTGGGGGAAGGACAAATCTACTACCAGGTAACACAGATACAACCTATTTATACAAATGGTATATTTAGCTGTTTGCCTATTGTTCCACTTTAATAATATCCAAAGCATACTGTATATGTAGCATGGACAGTGATTTAGTTTGCTTAACGTGGTTGTAAAGGCGAAAGTTTTTTTTTATCTTAATGCATTCTCTTCATTAAGGTAAAACATCTTGTATACAGCTCTCCCCCGCCAAATACCTGTCTCAATCTACCTCCAATTGCAGTGATGAGGGAGGGGGGCAGTGCCGTGCTATGTGTGACAAAAGACACACAGCCCGGCTTGGAATTGAGCCTGCACATGTGCCACCATAGGAAGCAGCTTCCTATGGTGGCACACAGAAAAGAGGGGGAGTTCAGAGCACCGGCGGGGGACCCCAGAAGAGATGGATCAGGGTTTCTTTGTGCAAAACCATTGCACAGAGCAGGTAAGTATAACATGTTTGTTATTTAAAAAAAAAAAAGAACCTTTACAATCACATTAATGATGCATCTGCTAGTGTCCATGTGTCTAATGCTTGGGGTTTGTGTTATTATTTTTGCTCCTAATACACCTCAGACTCCTTTTACCATAATAAAATATGATTTCTGTTTCACATATTCTAGACTGGGCAAATCGAAGAAACGCAGAACCTACTGTCGCTAAGGAGCCTGTTTCTGCACCACCTCCTACTACTACTGTGCAGAGTCCAGTTATACCAAAATCCACAGTCATAACAGCACAAACAGAGGCATATACACAGCCAGTTGCAATGCTCCAGGTAACTATTTTTATTAAAAGAAGTGGATAATCTAATTTTGTAAATATACAGTTACTGTTTAAATTGGTTATCTGAACGTTCAAATTTGTTGAATGCTAGTATTATGTATTCATTTTCTAGTAACTTTACTTACAGACTGTTATCTTTGGTAGAAGGGTAGTTCCTTTTTTTGTTAGTGTGATGTTATCATGTGTATGAGACTGTATTGTGTTGACATCTTTCTTCTACTGCATAAAGACTGTCAGCAACTAAATTAGTAGAATAGGGCTAGAAAGGAGTCACCGTGAGCACCAAGATGGACATTGGTTGGCTAAAAATTGATAGGTGGCAATGGAAAAGTGGGGGGGGGGGGGGGGGCATTAACTACCAGATTTTAACAGATATTTCCAATCAAGTGGAGGATACATACAGAATCAATTGGAGAGTCACTGCTTTGGGGTCTATTTATAAAACATTTTTTAGAAAAACACACACACACACACACGCACACACACACACACACACACACACACACATATATATACACATACACACATATATATATATATATACATACATATATATATACACACACACACACATTATGTCTGTGCATCTTATGGAGCCAATACTGATCAGCAGCGCTGCTGATAGGGGGATCGTTTAGGCGGCAGAATGATGCCCTTTGCAGCTCTCTGCACCAGTTAAATCCCATTTCTCCCCTGCCTTTAGCTGCTAGAGGGAAAGAAACAAAGGGTATTGTTCTTTAATTGACCCCCACAGGATCGGCATTCACATGTTAATCGTGCGGGCATTGTTATGTTAATGAGATCGACCGCCGCAATTCATATGCAAATCACGCCCCATCCTCTGCATGCCGCCCACCTAGAAGATGTAAACAGTATACAGGTGAGCTTGAGTTGCAGAGGAGGTCTGCAGAGTTGAATGGGAAGGAAGGGTTGGAATGCAGAGGTTAGCAGATGATGAGTTAGAGACACAGAGTTGTACTGAGAGGGAGATAAGAATGCAGAGATTAATAGAGAGATGGGGGTGGGGGGTTACTGTAAATACACCTGTTACATGGCTAGTCAGTGTAAATGTCTCAATTACATTGGTGGTTGATGTAAATAGTCCTGTTGTGTTGGGGTCAGCGTAAATGCCCCAGTTACATTGTTGATCAGTGTAGGATGCCCCCTTACTGGTTGTCAGTGTAGAAATATTATTTGGTTATATTTTATTAAATATTTTAGTCCACCATTTGGTTTAGAATATTTTTTTTAATATTTTCCTCATCTAAAACTTTGGTGCGTCTTATGGTCAGGTGCGTCTTACGGAGCGAAAAATACTTTAATTTCCTCTGATTGTCAGCGCCATCTAGTGATCTTAATGCAGTATTTTGTCTGATTGAGGTATTTCAGAATAAATACAGCATTATGGCCACTAGATCGTGCAGACGCTTTTAGGAAATCATGGTATAAAGATAACCACAGCTAGAACAATTTTTAAACCCCTATGTATGCATAGTTTATATGTTCTCTCCATCTGCATATGTTTTCTTTCATATTCCAAATACACATTGGAAAATTACCAGGATTTTTACCTAAATTCCCCAAGTGTGTATTTGTATAGGACCTGAAATTTGCACAACTTTGACGTGACTTGAAGCAATGCCTGTGTAATGTTGAGGTTTTTGGACCTCAAGTCGCATCAAAGTCTGACCAAAGTAGCGCAGGGACTTCTTTGAAGTTGCACATATATGAATGGTACTCATTGTAAATCATGGGGTAGGGCTTGTCATGGGACTTTGCAGTCTCAAGTTGCAGGACAAGTAGCACAAGTGTGAAAATCGCAATAAGCGTTTATTGATTGGTTTGCGCAATAGTTAAAACGTTTACGAAATAGGGGATAGTTTTATGGCAATTTTATTAATAATTTATTTATGTAGGCAACTAGTAATGGCAGCGATTTTTTTTTTTTTTTTTTTTTTTTTAATCGTGACTACGACATTATGGCGGACACATTAGACAATTTTGACACTTTTTTGGGACCATTGCCATTAATACAGTGATCAATGCTATAAAATTGCATTGATTACTGTATGAGATTTTTTATCATCATTTTGAGACGGAGCTTTATTTTTTTTTCTTTATTTTTTGGTGGTATTTAATTACCACTGGGTTTTTTATTTTTTGTTAAACGAAAAAAAGACAGACAATTTTGAAAAAACAAAACTCGTTTTCTTTGTTTCTGTTATAAAATTTAGCAAATAAGCAATTCTTTCTTCTTCATTGATGGGCGCTGTTGAGGCTGCACTCATGGGCGCTGATATGTTGTACTGATGGACGCTGATGATCAGTTCCCTGACAATCAGTGTAAATGTCCCCTGTAACTGGAAAGCCAGTTATCGGCTTTTCTTTCCTCAGACACTGACAGCACTGAGGAAAGGAAATGCCGATGACCGGCATTTGTTTACATGTGATTGGACACAGCTGATCACATGGTAAAGAGTCATCAGCTCTTTACCCTGATCGGTGATGTGCTGTGTCTGAGGGTTTCTGGTGCCAGGGGCAGAGTTTATGATCATGTGACCACTGTGATTGTCTGTTACAGCGGCCACATGATTGAAAAGCTCCCGATCGCAAGCAGCGATCAAGCTATTTTTTTTTTTTTTAAGGCCCCCGGTAACTATGCCGGGAGCGCGCAGGGCCCACCTGCTGAGAGGCCGCATATTTGCATACTGTCGGTGTGAAGAGGTTAAGGCCAGTTTTGAGCCATCTAGAGAGAAGAAACACTTGTTAATTTCCAGTATAGAGAGCATGTGACTCACTACACGTCTTGTAAACTCTGACTAGAAATCCAGCTAGAATTCACAAAGTACTATCATTCCTGTCAGCTATGTAGAATGGCAGGGGAGTTCGGGAAAGAACTGTATGCTGATGGACGAGGTGGAAATTAAGTGAACATTTTCCTTTACCTTCCATGGGCAAAGCACAAGTGCACTTAAAGCTGAACCAAACTCCACAAATGCTTACATTCACTCCAACAATGCAACATCTGCAAGGTTCCTGCCAGGTCTTCCACCATATTGATTGGTTACCTAGGGAATTGTGTAACTACCACGCATGTGCACAGGAGTTTATTCATTCCAGTGCCAAGAATATACACTGAGCTAGGCATGTGTGAATTCTAAAAAAAGATTGTAAACAGACAAGCATTAGTATTATTCATAAAGAGCCTGCCTGCTTGCATTCTTTTTTGTTTACACTTAAGGAATATGTAAACCATAATGGTGATCTTTTCTTGGCTCCCTTTTGGTTCGGTATAGAAAGTGTTTTGTTACATCCCTATAATTAGTGCAATAAATACCTGTTGATCCTGGCAGAAATCTTGTCAGCTGTTAATTTACTGCCTATGCTGACTCTTATAAGTTACAATTATTCCCTGATATCTCTTTGAACCACATAGCACCTGTTCTGTAGTCCTATCCTAGGGTGATAACTCTAGTCCTCAATAGATATGGTATAGTGAGTGAGCGTTCACCCTAGAACAAGAAATGTATTACTGGTAGAATCGCAAGGTAAAAACAAAAGCAAGAAACAACTAACTAATGCAATCGTCACATCTGAGGTAAGGTGCAATATATATCCTATTTTTGCTCTTTTATTTAGACATTTTAAATGTAACATTATGATTTTTCATTATTTTTACGTTGTATCACTCCAGTTTTCCACTAATTCATTATTCTTATACAGATTCCAGTTACACCAACTATTCCTGCTGTCCCGGCTGTTCCTGCTGTCCCGGCTGTTCCTGCTGTCCCGGCTGTTCCTGCTGTAAGTTTGGTACCACCTGCATTTCCTGTCTCCATGACGGTACCCCCTCCGGGCTTCACCAATCTTCCTCCACCTCCATTCATGCGTGCAGGTTTCAACCCTTCACAGCCACCACCAGGTATGTATTTGGTAGTTAGAATCTAAAAACAGTGTTCACTTCAAATTATAACAGTTGCCCTTTCCTGATTTGTTCTGTTTAAAGTCCAACTCCAGCCAAAATATATTTCTTTTTTGTTTTGGATAGATTGGAGAAGAGTTAAAATAATTTGTATGTGCCGGCCTATTGGGAAGATTTGACCTAATTTGCTGTCTCTTGGGCACCTGTACAAGAAACGAGGGGTGCTAGTGTCAGCGCAGACAGCAATGAATACATTGTCAGAAGTCCTATCTCTTTCTTGCCCTACTAGAAATGTGTTTTTGTTTATCTGTGGTTCCCTTGGGAATATTTTCCATCACTTTTTATCCTAAAAGTAGTTTGAATGCTTCTCCACTCTTTCCATATCAAAATAAAACCGTTTGGGTAGAATTTGACTTTTAAGTGCAGTGTACTTTTAAGATACTCCCTGGAATTCATAAGGAGTGTTGTAAGTACTCTTTAGAAATCTGTGTCATGGTGCAACAAATGGCAAAACTGGTGACAGATTTATTTACAGGTATGTGTCAGTAAGGTGTATATGAATCTCTTGCTACTCTGATAGAACTGTCGCAAACATCTCTCCTGCAAAGTTTTACAGGAAGAGAAGCCATTTGGGCTTTAATGGAAGTTTGGGCGGTAATGGAAATGTATCAAATATCCATTTCAGAGGAAATTGACAAATGGGGTTAATTTACTAAAACTGGGGAGTAAAAAATCTGTTGCAGCTGTGCATGGTAGCCAATCAGCTTTTAACTTAAGCTTTGATGGAAAAAAAAAAACTGGAAGCTGATTGGTTTCTATGCAAAGCTGCACCAGATTTTGCACACTCACAGTTTTAGTAAATCAACCCCATTATGTCACAGAATTGTTTCAGAGATGCAGTACAATATATACACAAGCAACAGAAACAGTTGTTTACCTCCATTTTCCTCATCTTTGATATGGCAGTATCTCATGAATTTGTTGAAACAATAGCACTATACAGTAAAGCATGCTTACAAGAACTGCTTGATTTGTTGCCTCTCGGTACTATGTGTACAACAATGAAAATTACACAGTTTTCATGACTTTGGCACAAGACTTCTAACTACATACACACCACCAGAAATGTGGTGCAAGTGCCTTTTTAAATTAGTCCCACTGTATTTAGGAGCAGGGACTGTACCTAGCAATATAACTGGAACATAGGTTATAGGCGTTATTGAAAACCATATGGGTAATACAAATAGAACCCTGGTTTGTAAATTGGCATCAACCTCGTGTTTCCCACTTTGAAATATTTATGTAATTTTAATCAAATAAACAAATTCATTATTATAGCGTGAACTTTCACCTTGTTTTTGTTCTAAAAAATATACAGGTGCATCTCAATAAATTTGAATATCATCAAAAATTTTATTTACGTAATTCAGTTCAAAACGTGAAACTCGTATAATTATATAGATTCATTACACACAGAGTGATATATTTCAAGCATTTCTTTCTTTTAACTTTGATGATTATGCCTTACAGCTAGTAAAAAACAAAAATTTCAATATTGTAGACTCATGGTGTCACACTCTAATCGGCTAAATAACTCAAAACACCTGTAAAGGTTTCACCGGGTGCTGTATCCAAGCATATTAATGGAAAGTTGAGTGGAAGGAAAAAGTGTGGTAGAAAAAGATGCACAAGCAACAGGGATTAACCGCAGCCTTGAGAGGATTGTAAAGCAAAGGCCATTCAAGAATTTGGGGGAGAGTCACAAGTAGTGGACTACGGCTGGTGTCAGGACTTCAAGAGCCACCACATACAGACATATCCAGGACAACTATCGCATTCCTTGTGTTAAGCCACTCCTGAACCAGAGACGTCAGAAAAAGGACTGGACTGTTGCTCAACGATCCAAAGTCCTTTTTTTGGATGAAAGTACATTTTACATTTCATTTGCAAATCAAGGTCCCAGAGTCTGGAAGAAGTGTGGGGTGGCACAGAATCTAAGTTGCATGAGGTCCAGTGTAAAGTTTCCACAGTCAGTGATGATTTGGGGAGCCATGTCATCTGCTGATGTTGGTCCACTGTGTTTTATCAATTTCAAAGTCAGCGCAGCCCTCTACCAGGAAATTCTAGAGCACTTCATGGTTCCTTCTGCTGACCAGCTTTATGGAGATGGTAATTTCATTTTCCAGCAGGACTTGGCACCTGCACACACTGCCAAATGTACCAATACCTGGTTTAATGATCACGGTATCACTGTGCTTGATTGGCCAGCAAACTGACCTGACCTAAGCCCCATGTAGAATCTGTGGGTATTGTCAAGAGGAAGATGATCGCCTCCATGCCACACCACATTGATGCAGTAATTCATGCAAAAGGTGCCCTGACCAAGTATTGAGTGCATACTATACTGTACATAAACATACTTTTCACTAAGCCAACATTTCTGTATTAAAAATCCTTTTTTTTTATTAGTTTTATGTAATGATCACATTTTCTGAGATACTGAATTTAGGGTTTTCACTAGCTGTAAGCCACAATCATCAAAATTAAAAGAAAGAAATGCTTGAAATATATCACTCTGTGTGTAATCTATATAATATGAGTTTCACATTTTCAATAGAATTTCTGAAATAAATTAACTTTTGGTATTCTAGTTTTTTGAGATGCACCAGTAGACATGTGCAAATGCTAAGAAATAATATGGAAATTTATATTTAGTCATGTGCTTGCATTACTTTTTACAGGTTTTATTCCACCGCCAGTGCCACCACCGGCTATCCCTCCTCCTGCAATTAGCTCAGCTATTCCAACAGGTAAGTGAAATAATGCTCAAGGAAAGTTTATGACGACATTGAAGATAGCTTAACTATGGGTCGACCGATTAGTGGGGGCCAATATCCACATTTTTCAAATAATCGGTATCGGTCAGAAACTTACTGATATTACCAATATTAGTCAGACCTTCTCCCCCTGTCCCCCCCCACAGCGCTCGCTGCAGTCTCTGCCAATCTCTGTCAGTGGTGCGGCGGACAGCAGAGAGATTACATCACTGCTCTGTATTTTTGGAAGCATTCTTACTTTTTTTTTTTAACAGAAAAGGAAGCATTCTTACTTTACAGCATTTCTTCTCACCTGCCTAAAAATTTCACAGTACTGTATATATAAAAAAAAAACACAAAATTCATATGCATTATTTTATAAATTGAATTGCAAGTAACATAGTAGAGAATAGTCACTCCAGTGCCCAACCTGCGTACTGAGTGCTGCATTCGCCCCTTTTGGCACTTTTTGTGCAGCCCTTGAGTACCCTGCAGACACTAATCTGTTTTCCTATTGTCCTGTTATAATAGTGATTTCAAGCAGCCTCATGTAATATGTCTTCAGTCTCTGACTGTCTCCTGAAGCATGTCCCCAGTCTCCAGCAAATCCTATAGCATGTTACAGTCTCTGACAGTCTCTTATATCAGGTCTGATTTTCTGACCATCTGTTGTAACATGTCCGCAATCTTTGACCATCTCCTGTATTATGTTCACAGTCTCTTCACCATCTCTTATATCATGCCTATAGTCTTTGACTATATCCTGTTGTTTGTCTGCTGCCTCTGATAATGAATATTCATTCAATTTATGTGTGGCCCCCCATATCAAGAAAGTTGACCAACACTGCTCTAGTGTGTAAGAATGGTGTAAAATATATTTACTGGCATCTTCGTGTAAAATGTCCATATTCAGCATTATACACAAAGTAACATAAGGGAATAGCATTACCATTTTCATTGCTTTAGTAAGTATTTATTTTTAGCAGATTTCTCAATTCAAGCGGTGTTCCGCCCAAAATAAAATTAAAAGCCAGCAGCTACACATACTGCAGCTGCTGGCTTTTAACAATAGGACACTTACCTGTCCTGGAGTCCAGCGATGTCGGCACCTAAAAAAAAGGGCTGAAAATCTCGGCTTATACTCGAGTATATACGGTATTCTGAATATCCAAACAAGAAGACTCGCTGCTCCAGGTGAGATAAGAAGCCTGATGATCTAACAGGTGTCCGCCCGGGCTCGCCTCTGCATGCAATCAATAGAAGAAATTGCTGCACTCTGTAATCAATCAAAATTATTTTATTCACAACATCCCGAGTGTTGACAAAAAACAAAGAGCTGGTAGACGCGTTTCACACACTTCAGGTGCACGTAATCATTGCTAGATTAAGCGCACCTGAAGTGTGTGAAAAGCATCTACCAGCTCTCTGTTTTTTGTCAACACTTGGGATGTTCTAAAAAAAAGAATTTTGATTGATTATGGAGTACAGCCATTTCTTCTACTATTAATAATTATGCTACCAAAAATAGTGTGTGTTGTAAATTGCCTCCAGTTTAGCTCCTGTTTATTCTTGCTGGAGGCTGCCATTTTGCTGAAGCTCAGAGCTCTTGAACAGTAGTAAATCATAAAGCATAACTAAACCCATCAATTTAACAGTTTCAAAAAACAGTTAGCAATAGTGGAATGCTGGGATTTCTAACTCACATTTGCTTGGGTCCTCAACCAAACTGTCAAACCATCAAATGGCTGGTGTCATAACTGATCACAGTTGCAAATGGCCTTGGCTGTAAAGGTTAAGAGGGCTTAATTCTGCTTTAAGTCTGTCAGCAGATTAGCCCCTCTACAAATTCAGCATTGCCTAAAAATAGAGCGCAACTGAGCATGTGCAGAGCAGGATGAGACAGTGTATTACTGGACTTTATACAGTATGTGCACTTATTTTTAAAGTTTCACATAGCTATACCTGCAAAAGCTGCCTCTCTGAAGTCACATAGCAGGACTTATTTTTCTGACTAAAGTTCCACTTTACTTTTAAAATGTTCGTGGATACTTTTCTAACTGTCAACCTTTTTCTTTTGTTTAAAGCACTAGTTCCGCGAATGCCTATTTCTGCAGATGCATTGAAAGATGTTTCATACAGCAGCCTGATGTTGCCTGTTGGATCAGTTGTAACTACATCGGCACCCACCACATCTGTGTTTAACCTAACTTCAAGTACACAAGTAGATCAGGAAAACAAAAGACAACCTTCTGTAGAAAACTTTACAGAAAGATCAGCTTTAAATGGTAAGCATAAAATGTATTTCTCTATTATCCACTGGGTGCCTAATATCATGCTACATTAATCTTAGTCTCTTTGTATTGCATTCTCTTATTATTTTTAGTGTTTTGGTTAAGGTTTGTGCTGAAGACCATATTTATTATTAGTTTCTGAATCTGCTTGCGATAGCCCTACACGTTCATGGCAATTATATATTTTCGTGGTGGCAGCTGGAGAGAGTGGCTGCAAGGGAGGATTCTCATATGCAGGGAGTTGGATGTGCAGAAAATATGTGAGAAAGATCGTGCAGGAGTGTGGTGGGTCCTCCATAATACGAATTAGTGGGTGAACCATTGAGAAAAATAAAAAAATGATTCACCATCTGCAAGTTAATACAGGTCACTGACACTTGACATTTACAAATAGGAAATTCAAGTAATTGACAAATTGAAGTCAATAAAACAAACTTTTGTTGTTTTTAATGCTTTATTTGACGTATGCCTTATAATTTATTTTTATTTTTTTGCCTTTCAGCCTCTCAAAACACAATGGTGAGCAGTGCTGGGATCTTGACAGTGCAGCCACAGCCCCATGTTACAGCGCCTATTCCTCATTTGAGCATGCCAGGTAGAATTGCAGGAATGCCCTTCTTAGATATTCGCCAAGGATTATTGCCCCAACCAGCAACAGCAAGATTTGCTTTATTAACTCCAGCAATGCCACCTCTACCACCATCGAGAAGCATGCTTCCACCAGCTTTCATTGACCCTACTATGCATTCTCTTCCTTTCCCTCCAGGAGATATTTTTTCACGTCCTAGTATTCCAAGTAGACTAAATTCTGATAACACTCCTACTCAAGAAGAAAGTGTCCCTCTGCCAAGCAGTACTATTCAACAAGAAGGAGACCAAGATTACCGTTTTCCTCCGTTAGAAAATGTTGGTCAGCCATCTGGAGGTGAACACAATAAAGAAACTATACCAGCTGTAGCTGCCTCAGAAAATAAAAGTGTGATCACTGCAGAGGAAATAGATGTTAATAATCGACATACAGTAGATAATCATGAGCTGCAAGATATGGCTGTTGTAGATCCTTCTGAGGGCCAGGAGAAACTTCCTGAATGTGGTGCTGGGTACTTATCTGTGGAAGGTTCCCATGAAACAGATAACAAAGCTGATGCACAGTCTCTTGATATTCTTAGAGCATCTGATCACATGTCTTATGAAAGTAAGCTAAGAAATATCCCTGATTCTCATGATGGTGAAATGAAACCACCATTAGAAGGTAGGCTGCCATTTGGAAGCCCCCCAATAGATATATTACCACCATTTGGGAGACATCCATTAGATATGAGAGAAATGTTTAGCAGGCCACCACCAGATGGACGTGATCATTTTGGTAGACTTATTCCAGAAGATCACCTTGGGAGGCTTCACATGGACAGTAAAGATCATTATGGACAACCTATACTAGAGGGCAGAAATCATTTTGGAAGGTTACCAATGGATGGGAGAGAACATTTTGGAAGACCTCCTCCGGATGTAAGAGATCATTTTGGAAGAGTACCTTTAGATGGTGGTAGAAGGGAGCAAGTAATGTTTCACCCAGATAAACCATGGGGACATAGAGGTGATTTTGATGAAAGACAACACCTTCCTTTTCCTGGTTTTGGTGGCCCAAAGGGCTTTCAAGATGAAAGGCATCGACATGGTAATTACAGACATGAGCCTGGGAATGCGATGGGTTGGAACAGAGGATTTGAACCAGAGGTTAACAGAGATTTTGATGACCGCCGGCGCCCTTGGGAAAGAAACAGGGATAGAGATGATAGAGATTTTGCTTTTCGAAGAGAAATGAACGGCAACCGCTTTGGAAGGGAGAGGCCGCCCAGCAATTGGATGCCTCCTAACTCACAAATGCTTGAGTATTTTGCAGAAGCCAATGCTACTAACCAGAAAGGGGATAATATGCCTCAGGTTAATGGAGATATGCCAGAAACTGGCAGTCAACCACAAACTGCTAAAAACACAAATGATCCTGAACTTTGTAAACAAGAATCATCAAGCAAAGTAAACGAAGAGAAGGATGCCAAGGATTCTGAAGTAGAGGGTCAACTATTGGTTGAAAGCACAGAAACTGAGGGAACATAATCATCACTCAGTAGGTAAAGATACCTTTTGTAAAGTTGTCATCTCTAAGTAATAGATTAATGGCTGATTGGACCTTACTAGTTTGCTTGTTGTCAGCCAATCTTAAATTAATCTAATGTTACTGTTCACCTTTCACTTAAATGTCCAACTGACTTGTATAGACTGCTCTTAATCTGAACATGATAGGTAGAGATTTTTTTTTATTTTTAAATTAGAAATCACAAGCATTTCCCCACGTGCTTTTATCATCAATCACCTGTGAAATGTCCAGCAAAAAGACTTCCTATGGAAGAATATAAAAAAATGTACAGCAGTTGGTTTGAAATTTTGGGACTGGTTGCATTTCAGGCTGTTGATTTTTTTTTTTTTAAAGTCTAGACAAAGCTGGGATTATTTTTATGTTCCTGTTAATTGGCTTAAATAATATTTGGCGGATCGCAGTACTAAGATACAAAAGACAAGACAATAGTGTAAGGTTGAAAAATCCACACCACAGTTCATGTAATAATCCAAAATTAAGTATCTGTGATTTGTTTCTTGTACTGCAGTGAGTAGAAAAAAATATGTTTAATGTTGGGTGCATTTTGTTTTTAGATCCTAATAAAACATCTGTTTGATAACAATGTTTCAGGTATTGTATTTTTTTTTTAACTTGCCATGTGATAAACTGATAACTTGAAAAGATGTTTTAATTATTCCCATGATGTTACCTTACCAAGTGGTTTTATTGATTGTAATGCAATGATCTTAACATGTGATGTTAATATGCATTTCTGCATACATGTTGTGCTGCTATTGAATGCAATTCTCTTTGGTGAAAAGTTCTTTGTGGCATTTTCAATCATTCAATTAAGATGAAATAGAAGTAAATGAGGTTTTTCATAGTTAAAATGCTTCCTGCATCATTCTGTCTGTTGCCCATGTAAGTTTCAGACTTCATGTGTTTTCATGGCTTCTGTGCCTTAAGCAGATTTCTATATCGCTCAAAGAAGTCTCCAAATATATTCTCCTTTCTTTTGTTTTAACTAAAGCATATGATGGTAAAATTTGGTAAACGGCTACTAAATGTAAAGCACAATAATAATAATACATTTTTTTTTTTTTTTTACTAGTACCAATAGTACTCACCAATACCAATTACCAATACCTATCGCCTAGGAAGAGTAGGTAGAGGGGTGGATTGGGAGGTGGTGGGGGGGTTAGGGAGTTGGGTGGTGGTAGGGGGGGTGGGGTGGGGAGGTAAGTGAGGGCAGAGTGGGGGGTGGGAGAGACTAGGGGGTTAAGTGAGGGCAGGGTGGGGGGGGGAGTAGGGGGGTGAGGACATGGTGGGGGGGCGTAGGTGGGTGAGGGCAGGGGGGGTTAAGCGAGGGCAGGGTAGTTGGGGGTGGCTGGGATACAGGTTGATCCTCTGGCGCTGGGAGCCTGGGACCAGCTGAGCGCTGCTAATATATGCTGATCCTGCTCCATCCTCCTGGGCAACTGGGGCTATGGGAAACTTGGAGATGGGTGGTGTTAGAGTAGGCGGAGACTTTAAAATTCTGTGCACCAATGAGCTAATCCCCCACTGTGCAGCTATTTTTTTTTTTTAAACGTCTCTGGGCCCCCTATGTTCAGTATGTGCCGGGGGACAGAAAGTGGATTATTTAACCACTTTCAGGTTTAGGCGTGTTAATCTGCATCAGTGTTCCCGGCCGGCCTTCACTGTAATTGTGTGTAGTGCTGCTGTGGATTAATCTGTCCCCTATCACCCACTGAACATAGGGGACCCGGAGACTTTTTTTTATTTATTTTTTTAAAATGGCGGCACAGCGGGGAATTAGCTCATTGGTACACAGAATTTTGGAGTCCTCACCCGCTTTAAATCCGCCGCAGAGCCAGGATAGGAGGGCTGGAGGCTGGTGTGGTATGAACGGTGGATGTGAAGATGGGGGCAGAATTGACAGGGGGAGCAGGAGGTGGGGAGGGGAATCCCATGGACAGCTGAAATGTCATTGGTTGTTAAAGTGGTGTTCCGCCCCAAAAATTTTTTTAAAAGCCAGCAGCTACACATACTGCAGCTGCTGGCTTTTAATAATAGGACACTTACCTGTCCTGGAGTCCAGCGATGTCGGCACCGCAGCTGATGTTTCCATAAGCTCGGGTGCTGCCGCCTCCATTGCGGGTACGGGTACCCAGCAGTGTAGCCTTGCGGCTTCACACCGGGAACCCTACTGCGCAGGTGCGGGGCCCCGCTCCTCTCTCCTACTGGCCCAGGAACAGGGGGAGAGGAGGAGGGAGCCCCGCGGTGATGTCACGGGCCTTGGACTCCCGGAATTGGGAAAGGTGCCAATTGTTGCACCGGAGGGGGAGAGGAGACAAATGAGCGGAAGTTCCACTTTTGGGTGGAACTCCGCTTTTAGGATGCAGTGGCCCCGCTCCTTAACAACCGATAATTGCTGGCATCCTTTTCTTTACATTTCAGCTGTTAGCGGGGATATCCCACTGACAGCTGAATGAACCAAGCCAGAAGGTATCGGTTTCAGGTATCAGAGCATTAGCACGAGTACCGATACTTGTGCAAATGCTTAGTATCGGCTCCGATATTGGTATTGGTGCAACCCTAATAATAATGCTTGGTTTTACTATGACGTCTGTTATGATTGTTTACTTTTACCTTGAAGGAGGAGTGCACCTTAGTAGAAAAAAATATTTAATAAATACACATCTTTTTGCAGGTAAAAAAATGTGCAGGTATTATTTTTTTTATTAGGAGCCTGTTATGCATTGAACCCACGGTGAGCAGATCACAGGTGCAATCTCAGTTCATGTAGACTGTCAATATAGCTGTCTGCTTGTGCCTGTACATCGTATGAGCAGGCAGTTACTGAATGACAGGTAGATTCAATGAACTACCAAGAGTGCTCATCAGCATCCTGGTATTGGTTGTAATTCTCCCATTTGCAGAACCCTGTGAATAAACAATGCGGCCAGGATAGTTTTTTTTTTTTTTTTTTTTAATTGTGATAGTGGGTGCAGGGAGAAGATCCCTGGCCCATTGTCACAGTGGGGGGGGGGGGGGGGGGGGGGGGGGGGGGGGGGGGGGCTGTGGGGTAACATATTACACTCTAAATGTTGGTGTAACATGGCACGAGAGGTGAAATTATCCTTTAAAGCAGAATATAATTTATTGTATTTTTAAAAGCATCTGAAGTGCCTGAATTTGACTTGGTGCCAGTCTCTTGCAATCCCTGTGTACTGCAGTGCTCAGGCTGGAGGAAAGAAAAGCAGCACCTAAAGCCATATCGGTTGTGCTGCAGTGCTCATGAGTAAACAAGAACACAGGGTTAGATTTACTAAAACTGGTGCACTCAGAATCTGGTGCAGCTGTGCATGGTAGCCAATCAGCTTCTAACTTCAGCTTGTTCAGTTAAGCTTTGGCAATACAACCTGGAAGCTGATTGGTTTCTATGCAGAAGTGAGCCTGATTCTGCACTCTTCACTTTTAGTAAATAAACCCCATTGAGGAGAGAGCAGTATGATATCAGTCCGCTGCTTTATATTCACTGTCCAATCTCAGGCTAGGGAAAGGAGTAGAACTGATTTTATTACTTAATTGTAGTCTAGAAAAGACAGGTTTTCGGGCTGGATGTGCCATCTGACAGGATTGTGTAATGAGCAAAAATGTGGTCTATTGCAGCTGCCAGTCCTTGGAGGTGGTGTCTGCATTTTATTTATATTTTACCCTTTTTTTCCTTTATTTTCAACTGGTGGTCCTGCTAGTAACGCACTTTCTGACCTGAGTGACAACACTTACTCTTTCAATAAATTTGTATTGAAAAGTATTAAGGAATACAGTATGTAATTGTGAGGTATAATATATTTCACTTGCAAGTCAGTAGCAATCTCAAAAAAAAATAGTTTTAAAGGCCGATTTAGATTGAGGATATTAACCACTTCAGCTCCGGAAGGTTTTACCCACTTTCTGACCAGGCTATTTTATGCGATACGGCACTGCGTTGCTTTAACTGACAATTGCGCGGTCGTGCGATGCTGTACCCAAATAAAATAGTTTTTCTTTCTCTACCACAAAGCTTTCATGGTGGTATTTGATCACCTCTGCGCTTTTTATTTTTTGCAAGATAAACAAAAAAAAAAGGCTGACAAATTTGAAAAAACAAAACGATTTTTTACTTTCTGCTATAATAAATTTGATTCATGAAAACTACAAATTAGCCAGCCTAGCTACCACCCAGCATAGCTAAATTTACCTGAGCCCCATCTAGATCCAGCAATTTTGTAGGAGTGTCTTGGCTGCCCTGGACTCCCCTCCTCATTGGTTGAGACAGCAGCGAGGCGCCATTGGCTCCTGCTGCTGTCAAAATCAGTCAGCCGATGTGGAGAGAAAGGGGGCAGGGCCGGGCCGGCCCGGGGATCCATGTTTGAATGGACACAGGGAGATGTGGCTCGGCTCGGGTGCCCCCATACCAAGCTGCTTGCTGTGGGGGCACTCAACAGGAGGGAGGAGCCAGGAGAACCAAATAGGGACCCGAGAAGAGAAGGATCTGGGCTGCTCTGTTCAAAACCATTACACAGAGAAGGTAAGTATAATGTTTGTTATTTTTTTAACAAAAAAAAAACACAAGCCTTAACAATCACTTGACGCCAGTGTTAGATTTGCAGTATTGTGTAAAACTGTAGACTCTTATTTCTTTAGTGCTCACAATCCTACTGGTCTGGGTCTTGCTTTGCAATTGAATTACATTTAAAACCAGATTAGTACATTGTACTGGAAATCTTTTTTTTTTGTATTTACCTAGCTGAAATAAAGGGTGGGTTTTTGGGAGGGAGGTCCGCATGAAATATTTTGCATTTAACCACTTCAGCCACGGACGGTTTTACCCCCTTAATGACCAGGTAATTTTTTGTGGTACAGCATTGCGTCGCTTCAACTGACAATTGCGCGGTCGTGCAACAATGTACCCAAACAAAATTTATGTCCCTTTTTTCCCCACAAATAGAGCTTTCTTTTGGTGGTATTTGATTATCTCTGCGTTTTTTGAAGAGAAAAATTTATTTAATTTTTTTTTACTTTCTGCTATAATACATATCCTCAAAAGGCCAATATGTATTCTACATATTTTTAGTAAGTTACAGCGTCTACAAACTATGGGATAGATTTATGGACTTTTATTGTTTTTTTTAATGTTGGCGGCAATCTACGATTTTTAGCTGATTGCAAATCTGACCCCAATTGATACTTTTTGGGGACCAGTGACATTATTACAGTGATCAGTGCTAAAAAAAAAAAAAAAAAATGCACTGATCAATGTATAAATGACACTGGCAGGTAAGGGGTTAACACTAGGCGATCAAGGGATTAACTGTGTTTCCTGGGTGTGTTCTGTGTGGGGGATGGGCTTACTGGGACAACACAGAGATTGTTGTTCCTGATCACTAGGAACAGCAGATCTCTATATTGTCCTGTCGGAACGGGGATCTGCCTTCTTTACATAGGCAGATCCCCATTCTGCCTCTCTGTACCGCAGAGAGGCAGAATGGGGATAAATTGTGCTTTAAGCCATTTTAGGCCAAATAGTTGTGTCAACTTGTGTGATTCAGTAAGATACCTGGATAAGAAAGTCTGAGTGGGCAAGTAGTACACCCATTAATGCCAGTATCTCAAATGACTTCAGTTCTTGAACTATGTACATATTCTATGCATTGCTTTGTATCCCATCTTATGCATTAGGCTTAATGATTAACCGGTCATAGGGATTGTAAATACAAAGCAAAGTTGGTGCTCTTCAGAAGGCTCCATCAGGTTTACATTTAGTTCCGTGAAGACTGCTGCGTAGAGCCTGAAAATCCAGTGCCGATGCTGATATTCTGAATGATGGTATTTGCATAGGCTAGAGTATGTCTAAAGCCCCATACACACGGTCAGATTTTCCAATGGATTCTGTCCTATCGGACAATGTTGTCGGAAATTCCGACCGTGTGTAGGCACCATCGGACAGTTTCCATCGGATTGTCCGACGGACAAAGTCCTATCTCCTGCTGGATAGATTTTTTGACAACAAAGTCCGATCACACCAAATCCGATCGTGTGTAGCGAATTCCGACGGACAAAGTGCTACGCATGCTCAGATCACATTACAAGACCAAAGCTATTGGCTACTAGCCTCTACGTAGTCCCGTCGTAGGCAACAAACGTCACCACGTTCAGAATGATCGGATTTTCCGACAACTTTGTCCGACCGTGTGTACGCAAAACCAACATCGGACAAAGTACGACGGACATGATCCGACGGACCTGGTCCTCGGATAATCCGCGCGTGTGTATGGGGCTTTACACTTCCTAGACTCGAAGTGACACTTGTCAGGTTTTTGTTGGAAGCAGAAGTCATTTTTCTCTGATCTTAATTTTCATTTACATTTCCCAATTTGTGTTCACTTTAATGTCAGTGAAACTTCATCATTTAATTTAACCACATAATCCCCGGACCATTTTGCTGGCCAAAGACCAGAGCACTTTTTGCGATCCGGCAATGTGTCGCTTTAACGGACAATTGCGTGCTATTGCAACGTGGCTCCCAAACAAAATTGACGTTCTTTTTTCCCACAAATAGAGCTTTCTTTTGGTGGTATTTGATCAACTCTGCGGTGTTTATTTTTTGCGATATAAACAAAAATAGAGCGACAATTTTTAAAAAAAACACATTATTTTTTTACATTTTGCTATAAAAAATAGCCCCACAAAATATATAAAAAAAACTATTTTTTTTCCTCAGTTTAGGTCGATACGTATTCTTCTACATATTTTTGGTAAAAAAATCGCAATAAGCGTTTATTGATTGGTTTGCGCAAAAGTTATAATGTTAATGTAATAAAAAGTTAATGGGGGTTTGTTTTATGGCATTTTTTTTACTAGCAATGGCGGCGATTTTTTATCGTGACAATTTTGACACATTTTTGGGACCATTGTAATTTTTACAGCTATCTGTGCTATAAAATTGCACTGATTACTGTAAAAATTACACTGGCAGTGAAGGGGGGTTAACCACTAGGGGCTAGGGAGGGGTTAAGTGTGTCCTGGGGAGTGATTCCAACTGTTACGGGGCATGGCTATGTGTGACACAGGGAGCTATGAACAGGGACACTGTCACTAGGCAGAACGGGGAGATGCTTACTTACATTAACATCTCCCCGGTCTTCAGCTCCGTGAGACGTTTGCGGGTATCCCCACGGCGATCGAGTCCACGGGACCTGCGATCCTACTCACGGAGCTCCCGGCAGGGTCGCGCACCGCCGCCGGCGCGCACGTGACCGCACAGCGGCAATATCAAAGGGACGTACCTGTACGCCCATTTGCCCAGCCGTGCCAATCTGCAGATGTAAATGTACATGCGGCAGTCTGCAAGTGGTTAAACAAATTTTAGACACGTTAGTTATGCTTAGAATGTTTTCTAGGCAGGCACATTAATGAACTTTTATTTCAGTGTTTTATGTAGTACCATCATATTATGTGCTTTCTGGGCACAAAGGATCATTGTTTATACATGTCACACGATTACACGTTTTCCCTGGGAAGTTCACTTTTGTGTGTTACATAACCTCAGCACTGATTTGTGGAAGTGAAAGGGTAATGCATCACAGAGCTTTTTAGTTTTGAAAGAACAGTATAGAATCTTAATTACGCACTTTCCTGTATAATGGGGAACATGATGGCTGTTAAGTCCATTTCACACTACCACATTTTTAGCAGGAAAGTATGTAGACTGCCCATCTAATATTTTCCTAAAGTAACCCTGGCACTACAGTTTAAAACGATAAAACAAAGCAGTAATATAAGTTTATACTTCCCTGACCAAATGACGGCGAGTATAATCTTCGAGCTGTTTAGGACCTGAAGCTGCAGCTAGCCCTCAACAGTTTCAGAAGTGGCAAATGCCTGGTTCACTATAAGCACGATGTAGTTCGACCTTCTGGTGAATGGAGCTTTAGTACAACAGACATATGACATTCTTCAAAATGTCAGATGCTGGCGTCAGTCAGTGCTTACGGTGTGCATACACTGTTCGATAAACAATCGTAAGTGGCTCCCAAACAAAATTGGCGTCCTTTTTTTTCCCACAAATAGAGCTTTCTTTTGGTGGTATTTGATCGCCCCTGCGTTTTTTTATTTTTTGCGCTATAAACAAAAATAGAGCGACAATTTTGAAAACAATGCAATATTTTTTGCTTTTTGCTATAATAAATATCCCCAAAAAATATATAAAAAAACATTTTTTTTCCTCAGTTTAGGCCGATACGTATTCTTCTACATATTTTTGGTAAAAAAAATCGCAATTAGCGATTATTGATTGGTTTGCGCAAAAGTTTTAGCGTTTACAAAATAGGGGATAGTTTTATAGCATTTTTATTAATATATTTTTTTTTACTAGTAATGGCGGTGATCAGCGATTTTTATTGTGACTGCGACATTATGGCGGACACATCGGACATTTTTGACACATTTTTGGAACCATTGTCATTTATACAGCAATCAATGCTATTTAAATGCATTGATTCCTGTATAAATGACAGTTGTAGTGAAAGAGTTAACCACTAGGGGGAGGGGTTATGGGCTGTGACGTTTTTTTTACATTAGGGGGCGGGGCTGACGTCTGACGTCATTGATCGGCTTTCCCGATGACCGGGAACAGCCAATCAATGACAGGAAGAGTAGGAAGCGCGGGGAGAGGTTTGTTTACACATACCTCTCCCTGTTCTTCAGCTCCGTGACCCGATCGCGGGACACCAGCAGCGATCGGGTCCGCTGGTCCCGCGGCCGTGGTCACGGAGCTCCCGACCGGGTCGAGAGCGCGACCCACGGGCAGGCATTTAAAGGGTCATGTACAGGTACGTGATTTTCCCTTCCCGTGCCATTCTGCTGACGCATATATGCAGTGGGCGGTCGGGAAGCGGTTAAACAAGCCAATTGAGGCAAATTGGCAGCTCAGATCGTCATGGGAGCCAATGGATCCAGGAAAGAATACGAGGAAACCTGAAATAAAGGAGAAAGAAGTATGAATTCAAGAAAAGAGGGGATACATGAGAATGTGTCCCCTACAGTCTCAGACCAGTGGGCCAGAAAATTAATGGATTCTATAGTTTTAGATTGAATCAAATAATCTATCGAAAACATAATCAAAGTGAGTATGTTCACCATTAGGCAGCGACTAAACAAGCTGAAGATCAATATAGATAAACTTCTTATACAAGTGGCTACTTGTTTATATTATTAAAGTACTGCTTGATTGGGAAAAGGCTCAACATTTTTTTATATATATATATGTATGACGTGCTACCATTCGGGGGCACAGAAATTCAGATATTCGGATTATACTGCAATCTACAGGAGTAATTGACACTGGCATAAAAAAGATTCTGGGCTAGCCCAACATAGCCCCTCGCACTCCTAGCATGCCTCAGGCTTTTTTGCTAGTGTCCAAGAAGATTTGACACCTCAGCTCTGCAGAAAAAAATTCAAGAAGACTCATTTTGTGAATAAGGCCAGTCCGGCTGAAGCATCTGAAAGCTACCTCACTATAGCACCACTGGGCACCTTTCACATTTTCACCATGATAAAGGTTTATACTGAAGAACTGATCATGCCTGCAAGGCAAAGTACCTACTTTGCAAAGCATTATGTGGAACACTGATCTCTGTTTTGTTCCTACTGTACTCCTATAGTGACCTTGTCACCCCTGGTCTTCCAACCCTCATCAGCACCAGCTGCTTGGATTTAGGAGTACCTGAAGCATTGCCTCATGCTGTGGGCCTAGTTGTATAGCGAACATGTGACCTCAGCTTGTCTATACATAGAGACAGTGGGAAAAGTTTTGCTAATATGAGTGACTCTAGCCGATACGCTAACTGCTCCAGGGGCATTTGCTTGGTATACACATAGGGAATCAAAACCTGCAGAGTAGGTTTCACTAACCCTGTAGGTATTGGATCTACACCATTGAGTCTCAAACAATTTTATCAGGTGAGGCCGAGTGCCCTACAGTGGTGTCTGTGGCCTCTACAGCAGTCATTCAAGACTTTGTTGACATATTCGCCCAATTCCTGAGAGTGCTCCTATACCACTCCTGCACAATTTATCTCTAACTATCCAGATGCCTTAGAACAGATTGGGCCACCAGTCACCATGACCATCTTTAACCCAGATTCAGCATCTCAGTGGTTTAGCTCTCAAAAGACTGTTCTGGGGCACTGCAGTTTTCTGCTGTCACCTCAGAATTACAAGGGATTATTTCAGCGCTTATTGATGCAGTACATACTACCCTGCAATTGGAGGGTCAGTTGGCTGTCTCCAGCTCTGGGCCTTTCAGAACTACAGCTGTACAGACTTTTCTAGTACACCTGCTTTTCAAGGTATTCCTCTGTGCAGCCTGAACGCACCTTGAAGGGTCCTGGCTCCACCAGAGCATTTAATCCGATCTATGCCTCTTCGAGAGTAAACTTGTTAAACAAATTATCTATATCCAACTGTCTATATTGAATATGCCAGTGACTCATATTACCAGGGAAACGAATTGGTGGGCAAAGGATGTGCTCACCTTTTTAAGGATTCTACTGATCAGCGATTGAACTCCTTCCTTAAAGTAATTGTAATCAATCACCTTGTAAAACAACCCATTCCATTTAAAATAGAAATAAAAGGCAAAACATTTCTGTATAGATGGAAAAAAAAATATTATAAATACCCTTTTTTTTTTTTTTAGAAGTGATCACATTCTCTCTGTTCTCAGCTGCATAAAAGCTAGGGGGAGAAGCAGCAGTACACTGAACTTCCCAGTGAATAGCTGTGCAGCGGGGGCAAGTCAGGAAAAGTCTGATCATTGGAGGAAAGCACATTGAGTTCCCAGCATAGCTACAGAACTGGCCACGGTGTGCTTTCCTGTTTAGTGTGGTCAGTTTTAAATAGGAAAGCAGAGGGACTAGCAGGAACACTGGGGATTTCTCATAAATTAAGCTATACAAAAAGAACAGGAGACTTTCTTTACAAGTACATAGTACAGCAGGAAGATGAAGGGTTGGGGTAACAAAGGCTAGTCCCAGTTTTGCTCTGACAGGTTTTGCCCTCAGTCCTGTGTTGGCTTTGACCTTATTCTGTAGACTGTTGCAGAAAGGAAGTAGATATCTTAAAAGGGACCTCTCAACTGCTGTAAAATTTTCTTTAATTGAACAGGTGGAAGAAATGTCTTGAACCTTACGCTGCAGATATATGATGGCTTGCTACATACATCTAAACTACTGTTCTACATGGATCTGTTGACCATACAGATGTAAAAATCATAATTTTTTTTTTTTGCTGGCAAATTACTCGGAACCCCCAAACATTTTATATATATATATATTTATATATATTTATATATAATATATATTTTTTATTTTTTTTTAAGCGGAGACCCTATGGAATAAAATGGCAGTTATTGCAATTTTTCAAGCACACTTTTTTGGAAAAAAAAAAAATACAATTTAATGAATTTTAATACAAAAAAACACAATAGATAACCCGATTTTTTTTTTTTGGGTAAAATATAATAGATGATGTTACTTCGAGCAAATAGACACCAAACATGTAACGTTTTAAAATTGCATACACTCGTGGAATGGCGCCAGTACCTAAAGATCTTCATAGGCGATGCTTTAAAAATGTTTACAGGTTACCACTTAAGAGTTACAGAGGAGGTCTAGTGCTAGAATTATTGCTCCCACTCTAACGATCGCAGCGATACCTCACGTGTGGTTTGAATGTTTACATACGCGGGTGTGACCTACATATGCGTTCACTTCTGCGTGCGAGCTCGAGGGAACGCTGGCGCTTTAAAAAAAATTTATTTTTTTATTATTTGTTTACCTTTGTCTTTAATTTATTTCTTGATCACTTTTATTCCTAGTACAAGAATGTAAACATCCCTTGTAATAGAAATAGGGCATGAAAGGTTCTCTTGACGGAGAGATGTGGGTTCTATAAGTCCCCACATCTCTCCTCTATGTTGAAAAGATTAAATAAAATTATCTTGAGTTTTTCCAGCAAAAAACGGCAGTGTTTACATCTTCCGGCACCTGACATGATGTCACTTCTGGCCTCCGTGGGTCATAGAGATGGCCCGGGACCATCTGATGGGGGGATGTCCCCTCCTGACACCTGTACAAGCAATCAAGCAGCTAAACAGCTGCTATGATGGCTTTTACATTGCAGGGAATCGCCGGCTGAAAAAAAAAAAAAAAGATATTTGAATGATGCCTGTAGCTGCAGGCATCATCCAGATATCTCCACTTCAAATCCCCCGACTTCATATGACGTCAACCGGGAGGAAGTGGTTAAGGGGGTGGGGCCGCTTCTTAAGAGAATCTGACTTACCTTGCTTTCAAAGGACACCATCTCCTTAAAATATACCCTGAATACCACCTTCATGAATCCCCTTGACACAGGAGCTTCAGGTAGAGGTCAGCTAAATCTCACCCTTCTCCTTTATCTGCTTATGAAATAGGTGCCCCTATGCCCCCAAAAATGTGACTCTCAGACTGCCCACAGGACTGAAAATCAGACTGTCATGTACCTAAACAGAGGCTGAAGTGACGAGAGGGCTTCCATTCCAAGTACAAGCACCCCCTGGAGATGAGGAGTGCAAGGCTCAAAGAAGCACGAGTGACATTTAGGTTGGTCTGCTGGAAGTTGCTTCAGGAGGTGTCTGACTAAGTTTATTTCAGGTAGGTAGTCAAGAATGACAGCAAGAACACAGTGTGGTGGAGCAGGCCTGGTGCAGCAGCAGGTGGTGTGATAACATCCGTAGCAGAAGCATGATCCGACTAGTAGATTGGAACTGGAACAATGTAGTCAAGATCTGAGCCAGAGTCCTACAAAGAGGGGTGGAGTGTAAGAGCATTATCAGGAACCAGAGTCATGGTCATACAGGGACATCGGGAGGCAGACCTGAGTCATACACGGATGGTCAGAAAAAGCAGAGTTCTTAAACTAGGGTTTCAACAACAGGTCAAGCAGAATGGAAGTCCAGAGACAGACCAAGTTGGTAACAGTCAATTGGGATAATGCAGGATACACAGGAGCAATAAACACGGGCAAGCAACCATCAACCCACGATCACTTCTTCCTCCCTAAAGTGGTTGTAAACCCTCACATGTACCCAGTAAAGTGACTAGCATTAGGTGATACACAGAAATGAAACAAGTTCTCCTACATAAGTTGTAGCTGTGTACTTACAGCCATTTATTCTGTAGATTGTTCTGAAAACAAACGGGAAATTATTTCTCGATTCTAAGAGCAGGGTGTGGGGATCTTCAAGTCTTACTAAATCCACAACAGTAAAATCAGTCTCTATATGCAGTAAAGAATGCTTTTTATACTCACTGTGAAACCTAAGGGGTTAATCCTCTGCATTGTGTAAAAAGGCGGTTTGATCCTGGCTTCTCTGATCCTCCCCTCCTTCGGCCTCATGCACACTGGACATTATAAAAAAAAGCCAGTAGCATTAGCTGTAGAAAGCTGTAGCTGTAGAATGAGTTTTTCAGCGCTTTTGCAGTAGCGTTTTTCAGAGTTTTTTTATTTTTTTTTTTTTTTGTTTTTTTTTTTAGCTTTAGCGTTTTTTTACTTTCTTTAACAAAATTATACTCCCACAAAAGCTTATGGCTCAAAAATGCTGATAAACACCAAATAGCCAAGTTTTTCATCATTTTTGAGTTAGAGTGTTTTTAAAGCTGAAAAACTCCTCAAAACCCACTAGTTCTGGGGTTTTTTTCCAGCCAGAAAACACCCCTGCCAAAAACCGCTGATAACAGCTTATGTGTGCATGGACACATAGGTTAAAGCGGAGTTCCAGTAATTTGTGTGTTTATTAAAAGTCAGCAGTTACAAAAAGTGTAGCTGCTGACTTTTAATAAACACACACTTACCTGTCCCACAGTCCAGCACTGCGCTCTATGATTGGTCCCGAAGTCTTATTGGACCTGTCCTGTGTCCCAGAAGACTTCGGGAGGGTGGGGGAAGAACTTCCACTTCCGATCACTTTAGAAGTGGCTGCGGGTACCTGTCAAAATCGGGTACCCGATCCCCTCCCCTGGGGAGGAGGCCTTAAAGAAGAAGTTCCACTTTTGGGTGGAACTCTGCTTTAACATGCTGGGAAGTTTATTGGTTGCAGAAAAAATGTCTGAAGCCAAAATTGACAGCTGTAAAAACGTCCAGTGTGGATGAGGCCTTCCACTGACCCCTGATACTTTTCTGATAACGCAGTCTATGAAGTCAGGCTGCACATGCTCAGTTTGGTGTGTACTGCTAGAGAGGGTTTTTTTTTTTTCTTGGGAGAGTGCATGTGATCAGAACATGGCCAATCAACACTGTCCACACAGAGGGCCAGGGGTCTTGCACCCTTTTGGGACAGTCAGAAAAAACTCCCCCTACAAGCTTTAACCAGTGCTTAGCTGAACACTGATATAAGTCACATGACTGCTATATACTGCTGATGAGAAAAGGTATTTAGCAGTTTATATTTACTAAAATAGTAGCAATTCCATGTTCGGTGTACTGTGGGAGACCAGATATACTAAATGGGTTTAGTAACACTTTAAGTCTTCACACAGCCAACAGCTCTGAACCCTGTAACATTGCAGAGAGCAAGAACAAGAACTGTGGAGAACAGTCACAGACTGTGCTGCAGCTCCCTACCCTGTCACCATTTTAACCATTGGTGTCGGGAAAAGCTGCCAAAAGTGACTCATGCTGATAACTTAGGAACCAGGCAGCAGAGAGAAAAGGACCCCGGTGCTTTGAAGAGAGATAAATACACAGTATAGAAGGATGTGCTTATTGTCATATTTTATGTCTGAGGTTTGCAGCCACTTTAAATAGAGCATTTGGTGCTAGTTCCGCAGGGGGACGCGTGCTCATCGAAGTGCACACAATGCATTAACGGTTACACCCATGTAGGATACTGGCAGACGTGCCAGACCTGTGTCTGTGCATTTCTATGTTGGATAGCGCCCTGACTCTTGCCTGAAGGGGTGCCTACAAGTGGGGGGCTTTTTTTTTAATCCTTCCAAAGCTGTTGGAAGCTTGCAATTTAGGCATTCAGGTGCAGAGAGCACCCCCCTTCGAGTACTCCCTTTGATTCCTTTCTTTATGAACCAGGTAGTCCCTGGTGTGTCCACATGTCCTCTCCTTTTAGGCGTCAGGGGCTTTCTCTAACAAGAGATTTTATTCTTCTCTGAACTGCCCTCTGGTGTTCCAGAACAGGTGGTTTCCTCTACTTGAGATCTTTGGCAGGTCTTCTGAGTCACATTTTGTTGGGACACCATCAAAATGCTTCTGCATTTTTTATCACAGAGAAATGGGTAGTGGTCCCTCCTGCATCAGGAAAAGTAGTCTGGTCTCTGCATTGGACAATACTGTGAGCATCGGCCTCATGCACATCCCCGGGGGGGGGGGGGGTGGATTTACAAGACACCAATCTCTCACCCGGTAGCCTCTGATTACAGAGGAGAATTTTACATTTTACATTCGTACAAATGGTGCTACCTAACATAAATCTTCAGTTGATAAATGTTATACACATGCATAATTGCTGAAGTTTTATGTTCGGTAGCGCTGCTCTTATTTATATGTATAGTTACGCTTTTTGGTGTGTGATGTCCATAGAAGTGAGAGCAGCTATGATTTAAAATATTAGGTGAAGGAAGAGCAGCGCAGGAGTTTACTCAATAAATTTAGTACACTTGTTTATATGCTTCAGACCTTAGCAGGCCAAGGACATCAGAGGAAGTTCCCATGTCTCCACATGTTTTCAACAGGCAGAGTGGTCTCCTGCTGTGGGTATCCCAAATAGGTTTGGGTCCCCCTTCCTTAAAGGACTCTGAGTCCATTGAGAAAGGATTTCAGTTTTTCTTCCCTTGTTTCGACATTTTTATTGAATTGTATGCTCTTGGTTATGCAGATAAGTCTCCTGTTCCCTGATCTTCGAATGGTGGTGTTTTTGTTGCATCTGTGCGTTCAGGACCATCCCTAGACCTATGGCTAGGCACCCGGAAATTGGCAGAGGTGCTCGTTAGCAGACTTCCTCCAGGATCGCTCCAGAGGCATTTCTCCCATACCAGGGAGGATTTCAGCTATCTTTAACCACCCCACCCCTGCCAAGTCTGCCTAAATTTAAGCTGTGGGTTTCCCTGCCACCCAGCTCGACAAAAGTTTATTTAAAATCATTGGATGTAAATTTGTCAGTGTTTAAGCAACCACATCCAATCAACAGTTGGTTTTTGGTAGCGCCACTGCACTCCGCAGTTGATGTGTCCAGTGGAGACTCAAGTGAACAGTTGATTCATTTTCTCTCATTCAGCTGGAGAAAAGAATATTGAGCTGTGAATGACACCCTTTAGCCCTTTTGGTAGTTTACAACTCAAGAGTTTGGTACAAGACTATATATGCCTTGCCTAGCCTTTTGGAGGTGCTTTTTCGCACCCTTCACCTTCATTTGTTTGACTCTGTGGGACAAAATTTCTGAGCTCTCTGACAGACTCGGGAGTTGCTGCATTCTCTATTGCAGGCTGTTATGCTCTAGCTAATTCAGGATTCTCCTTTATCCGCCTCACCTAGTGGGATTAGTTGTCTGCCCAGACATGGAGTTCTTGACCCTTAATTTTAGGGAATTATAGGTTATTTGGACTTAGGGCCTTCCTACTGACTGACATTTTCTTCAGGACCTGTCTTTGTTTAGGTGAGGGGTTTTGACCCATTCCTTGTTGACCAGATTAGCTCAACCTATTTTGGTGGGTTCAGTATCATCAGCTGTTTCCTTGATTCAGTTTGTGGAGTTCCTCCCATATGGAGTTATCCCCCTATATGGCTGTGATCCTTTTCTTTCTGGCCTGTAGTATCATGTTGATTCTGCCGATACTTCTATTGGTCGTTGCCTGCTCCCCCTTCAAGTCTGGGGCTCAGCCTCAGCATTCTCAGATTTGGTCATGGGTCCTTCAAACAGCCCTTGGACTCCTTTGGAAGTCCCAATATTATCAGATTTTCTGTGCCCCTCAATAAGCACAGTCCCAATTCCTCTCTTATTGTTAATGCTTTGGTACTGCTTTGCTACTAACTTTAAACATGCTGGAAGCATGAGTGGTATACTGGACTGGCTGACATTTTTTATTTTATTTTTTGCTATTGTCCATTTCTCTTGTAGCAGTATAGCCCAAGTTTATCTGAATTCCTGCTTACCTGAATGGACACCAAGAAAAGTATATTACTGTAAGTACAAAAGTCCTGTTAAAAAATAATAATTTGGCGTTCCAGATTTCTTTTCACGTCATTACCAGGCTATTCCTACCTACTTTGCTGAAAACAGCATGTCTACAGAGCTCAGTAGCTTAAGTTAACATTTACACAGGTAAATGAGTCAGAGGAGTAGCTACTCCTCCTTTCTTCCTCTCTTCCTGACTATTCTGTCAAGACACGCCCTACAAAGTCTCGCTTAGAAAAAGGCAATTGCTTCCACTATGCTCAGATAAAACCCATAATCCCATGTGAATCCTGTTTTTTTTTTTAATATATAAGAAGTCTTAATTTTACAAAGACACTTAAATATAACTTAATAAAAAAAATTGTATTTAAAAGTGACCCTATTGGAGGTCAACAAAATAAAAATAAAAAAACACCCGTCAAGAAAGCAGCATTATACATACCTGTCCGTCGGCCATGTTTACTCCGATTCAATTGGAGTCCTCTGGCTGGTCGAATAGTGGGCCCCTAACTCACCACTGTACTTCCTCCTGCCACTGCAGGACACAATAATGAGGTATGGGTCAGGTACAGTGACATTTTTGCAAACAGGACAACGTACAGCTGTGCACAATACCACTTTACTCTGAGGTTATTGCCTTATTTATTTTTTTGTCCCCTTGACAGGGTCAACTTAAATAGTTTTTTGAAGATGAACTGTACTTCACATTAAGCAGCTGAATTTATTTAATTTTATTTGAACTCGAATGAAAAATGACCACTTTTGTGGCTGCTTTTGTAACAAGATATACTGATAAGACTTTTATTTATAAAGCTTTGCATTACTGAGCAAAAATCTCTGCCATGCGGTGGTAAGCCTCACAACTAACAATACAATGTCAAAGGATTTACTTACTGGAGGAATTTAAACTGGAAGCTTTGCAGCAGATATGTTAAAGACATTGTGACTAAATGAATGTTTAAGGAGTTACTATGTTGCCAAATTATGGTTACAGTATTTGTAAAGTTTTTATCAGAGGAGACCGTTTTGTCGTTACACATATGAATTGGTATTGGAAGGTTAGTATCTCGAGAAGCAGATTTACTGTGCGAGCCATGAAAGCTCATTATTTCTGAATGTGTGCAGTTTGACAGCTATAGGATTCTGCAATGACAGCTAATGTTCATGCTGACAGATTTCCTACTTTAGGGCATTCTGTGTCAATGTCTGTTATCCTGGCCTTAAAAACAGGCAGCCCTTATATCGATAATGTCAGTGGTGTACTGTAAAAGCCAAACGTTTCTATGTAGTTCTGCCTTTTAATTTGCCCTAATGAATACCTAATTGTTTAATGGTAATTTTACAGTATGTATTAAGATTTCTGTAAAGAGCTCTATTACATTTAATTATAAATACCTGTTACTGCTCTGCTGTTAGCCAATATTTCACCAGATTAATTTTTCTCAATAAAGTGTTTATTGAAAGTTATGCAATATAAAACATCATGCAATTAAAACTTATACAATGAAGAAGAAATACAGAGGCCCAGATTATTTAATGCGGTGTGTTCTCATAATATCATGAGAAATATGAGAGAGATATGTTTTTACTGATTATTTGACATTAACATAATGAGTAATCTGTAATAACCTTCAACTGTTAAAAATAAACTATGTGTCTTAGAAAATTAGAAATATATATATATATATATATATATATATGTGTGTGTATATGTATAAGTATGTCTAATCTAAAGCCACTCATATACAGTACTGTGCAAAGGTTTTAGGTAGGCATGAAGAAATGCTGTAAAGTAAGAATGCTAATGTATGTGTGTGTGTGTTATATATGTTATATTTTTATATATATATATATATATTTATTCATTTGTATCAATTTACAAAATGTAAAGTGAACGAACAGAAGAAAAACCTAAAATCAATATTTATTATGACTACCCTATGTAAACAAGGCAGATCACATTTCTAACAGGGTAGACGATAGAACACCGATCTCTGTCTTCATCCAGTCAGACCATCCCCCACACAGTTAGCAAGCACCAGCTAGTCACACATTTTTACCCTTTGATCGCCCCTGACATTAACCCCTTCCCTGTCAGTGTCATTTAGTACAGTAACAATGCATATTATTAGCACTGGTCACTGTAATAATGTTACTGGTTCCTAAAAAAGTGTCAGGAGTCTAATTTGTCCGCTGCAATGTCGTAGTCCCGCTAAAAATCCCTGATCGCCACCATTACTAGTTATAAAAAAAAGAAAGAAAAATGCCATAAAAATACCCAATAGTTTGTAGGCGCGATAACTTTTGCGCAAGCCAATCAATATACGCTTATTGGGATTTTTTTTACCAAAAATATGTAGCAGAATACATATTGGCCTAAATTAATGAAGAAATTAGATTTTTTTACATATTTATTGGATGTGTTTTATAACTCAATGGTGTATGACCTGTGATATGAAATGGTCTTCCATAACCTCACCTTAGTAGCGCAGAGTTTAGCTGTTCCTCATCCAGTTTTACGCTTCCTTTAGCTGTTTCTGTTAATGATCGTTTCAACCTACATATGACAAACATTGACATTGTCATATTTGCCTATATGTAGAGAAAGGAGAGCAAGAAAAAGCAGATTGTGGCTAGGAGACTTCGATTTTGGACCCATCCCATGCTACTAAAGCGGCCTGAGGCTGAGTTCACATAAACAAACAAAAAAAAAAAATTGTATTATTTATTTTATTCCAAATGGATCTTAACTGATCGGACATTGTCAGTTAACGTCAGTTAATATCCGTTTTCACGGATCTCAACGTACCCTTAAAAAAAGAACTGATAAGATCAGAAGTGGAGGTGAACAGATGGTCATCCATTTGCCCATAGGAATGCATAGTCGTCCGTTGACGGATGGATGAAAAACCGATAGACGGTCCGTTCCTGTGAAAGGGGCCTAACAATTGATGCTAGTTTAACCACTTCAGCCCCGGAAGGTTTTACCCCCTTAATGACCTGGCCATTTTTTGCGATACGGCACTGCGTTACTTTAACTGACAATTGCAACACTGTACCCAAACATTATTGATGTCCTTTTTTTCCACCACAAATAGAGCTTTCTTTTGGTGGTATTTGATCACCTCTCGTTTTTTTTTTTTTTTTTTTTTTTTTTGCGCTATAACCAAAAAAAGAGAATTTGGGGAAAAAATATATACTTTTTTAATTTCTGATATAAAACATATCCAATAAAAAAAAAGTAAACTATCAAATGTCTTCATAAATTTAGGCCAGTATGTATTCTGCTACATGTTTTTGGTAAAAAAAATCCCAAAAAGCGTATATAGATTACACGAATGTTAAAGTGTCTACAAACTATAGGATATATTTATGGAATTTTTATTTATTATACTAGTAATGGCATTGATCAGCGACTCATAGCAGAACTGCGATATTGCGGTGGACAATCGGACAGTAACTGACACTTTGTGTGAACCAGTGACACTAATACAGTGATCAGTGCTTAAAATATGCACTGTCACTGTACTAATGACACTGGCTGGGAAGGGCTTTAACATTTAGGTGGATCAAAAGCTTAACTCTGTGCCTAGCCAGTATTTTTGTGTACACTGTGTGCAGCTTTCACTAGGGGAAGAGATCGATACTAGTCCCTGCTTTGCAGGAACACAGGATCGATCCCTTCCCTCCTGTCAGAACTGATCTATACGTTGTTTGCATGCATGGGATGCATATCCCAGTTCTCTGTGTATCACCAAAGACTGGCAGGTGCCGGAGGACACCAAGTGCCTGGTCCCTGCAGATCGCCTTATGCTGTGAATTATCACAGCAGAAGCGGCCCGCCGGAGGCGCACGCACCCCCTGCGGCCGCAAGTCCTGAATCGTGTATATATACGTGTTTCGTATTTTATATAGTGGTAAAGGTGCTATAGGGCGGTAAGCAAGCAGTTAATTTAAATTCCTAAACCAATGAGGGCCACAAAGGAGAAGTGAAATTAAGTTTCAAGGCTTTGCCTAATTGGAACAGGCCAGCATTTGGACAGGGTGGGGGCATTTAAGGCTACTCCAGGTATATTTAGGCACCTTTACATGTCTGGTCTTCTTACGTGTTAGCAAATTTATTTTATGTTTATATAATATTTTATATTCAGATTTGGTTGGGGATGTCAGCTTAGTTAAGTCACTTACCTGTTACTTTTGTCATTAACAGTTTCTGAAAATGCAACCTACTTAGTGATTTTAATCATTAGCCAAATTGTTAAGCGGAAAAATTTTGCCAGAGTACATTTTGTCACATTTTGTTACCAGTATATACTGTACACATTATACTGTACACATTCTCTGAAACCATGAATTATACAGTATATCTTCAAGTAGACTGAATACCTGGATCATCAAACAAGTTTTTTTTATCATTTTGTTCCCACAAATAGAGCTTTCTTTTGGTGGTATTTGATCACCTCTGCGATTTTTATTTTTTGTGCAACAAATAAAAAAAAAGACAGAAAATTGTGAAAAAAAAACAAGTTTTTGTTGGTTTCTGTTAATTTTTTTTGTAAATAAGTACGTTTTCTTCAATGACGGGCACTGATATGGCTGCACTGACGGGCACTGATAAGGCTGCACTGATGAGGTGGTACTGATGAGGTGGCACCAATGAAGTGGTACTGATGAGGTGGCACTGATAGGCGGCACAGATGGGCACTGATGGGTGACACTGGTATGTGGCACTGATGGGCACTCATAGGTGGCGCTGATGGGCACTCATAGGCGGCGCTGATGGGCACTCATAGGTGGCGCTGATGGGCACTCATAGGCGGTGCTGATGGGCACTCATAGGCGGCGCTGATGGGTACTTATGGGTGGCACTAATGGTGGCACTGCTGGACACTGATGGGTGACACTGATAACACTGATGGGTGGCATTTCTGATTTAATTTGTTTCATGATGGTGCCAGTCAGTGCCCATTTGTGGGCACTGATTGGCACAGGGTGGGCATTCATTTGTACATGTGGATGACCATGGGGTACATACCTGGCCATCCACATGTTGCCCACTTCCCTGGTGGCCCTGGGGGCTTCCCTGGTGGTCTAGTGTGGGCTGATAAACAGCGCAGACCCCCCTGTCAGGAGAGCCGCCGATCGGCTCTCCTCTACTCGTGTCTGTCAGAGGCGAGTGAGGAAAAGCCGATAAACGGCTTTTCCTGTTTACATAGTGATCAGCCGTGATTGGACATGGCTGATCACGTGGTAAAGAGCCTCTGCCGGAGGCCCTTTACCGAGATCGGTGGAGCGGTGTATCAGACTGACACAACGCTCCACTGATCGCGGCGATGTGCGCCCCCAAGGGCACGGGCGGGAAGAGGTTAAAGTGGATCTAAGGCCCCTTTCACACTGGGCGGATTCCGATCAGCAGAGGATTAGCTCATCGATCCCTTGCTAATTGGAGCAGGACAGCCAGATGATCGGACACAGACCCAGCCCGCTTTGCTCTAAGTGGAAGAGGACCAATCTCATTCCGTTTTTTTTTTTTTTTTGGAGCAGACCTGATCTGAGCCGGAGGAAGTTTACACTCACCTGTCCATAGGGGAGGAATGGACCTTGCGATCAGGTCCGCCTGAAAAACTGACAGGTGGACATGATCGGAATGGCTGTCTGAAAGGGGCCTAAATGCTAAATGTAAGAAATGCAGTCCCACAGGATTCCCCCACAAAAGTGTGAAATAAGTATTGTAATGTGTAGATGTACAGATAGGGTTCACAAGCCTTTCCTAATAACAATCTAGGGTTGGACAGATAAGGGGAAGACAGCATTTAGAAGGTCTGTTATGCAATTTAATTTTGGCTATATGTAACCACCAAGGGACTTTGTAATGTTCAGTTTTAGACATTAGGTCTGTTTTACTATAAACCGTGATCACTGGTATTTCCTTCCCTTTTCCCTAAACTATTGAAAACTAGAATTGTATGATTGATGAAACTGCTGGTATGCTGTTTTTCAAATGTCAAGATCGTATATTACATTTACTACAGGAACTATTCTCTGCAACTAATATAGCAGAAAGGACCTACGTGATTTTGGGTAGAGTAGAACATTGTTATTGTTTTAAACCATAAGTTCATAATACCAGGACCTTCTCCCCATTTCTTCACTTCATGGGAGTTGTGTGACTGGCCTTATTTAACCACTTAAGCCCCGGACCAATTTGCAGCCAAAGGACCAGGCCCCTTTTTGCGATTCGGCACTGCGTCGCTTTAACTGACAATTGCGCGGTCATGAGACGTGGCTCCCAAACAAAATTCGGCGTCCTTTTTTTCCCACAAATAGAGCTTTCTTTTGGTGGTATTTGATCACCTCTGTGGTTTTTATTTTTGTTGCGCTATAAACAAAAATAAAGAGACAATTCAAAAAAAAAAAATCTATATTTTATACTTTTTGCTATAATAAATATCCCCCAAAAATATATAAAAAAACTTTTTTTTCCCCTCTGTTTAGGCCGATACGTATTCCTCTACATATTTTTGGTAAAAAAAAAAATCTCAATTAGCGATTATTGATTGGTTTGCGCAAAAGTTATAGCCTTTACAAAATAGGGATAGTTTTATAGCATTTTTATTAATATTTTTTTTTTACTAGTAATTGCTGCAGCGATCAGCGATTTTTATTGTGACTGCGACATTATGGCGGACACATCGGACATTTTTGACACATCTTTGGGACCATTGTCATTTATACAGCAATCGGTGCTATTTAAATGCACGGATTCCTGTGTAAATGACACTGGCAGTGAAGGAGTTAACCACTAGGGGGCGGGGAGGGGTTAAGTGAGCCCTGTGTGTGTTTTCTTACTGTAGGGGGGCGTGGCTTGGCATGTGACGTCACTGATCGTCTTTCCCTATGACAGGGAACAGATGATCAGTGACAGTGTCACTAGGAAGCATGGGGAGAGGTTTGTTTACACATACCTCTCCCCGTTCTTCAGCTCTGTGACCCGATCGCAGGACACCAGCGGCGATCAGGTCCGCTGGTTCCACGGCCACGGAGCTCAGGTGGCGCGCGCGCGACACACGGCTGGGCTCTTAAAGGACAACGTACCTGTACGTTGATGTGCCCAGCCGTGCCATTCTGCCAACGTATATGTGTAGGAGGCGGTCCTTAAGCGGTTAAGAAGCACAAAATGATGGGGATAATTCACTTAATGAAATCTCTCTTTGTAAAATCTAAACATGAATAGACCAAACTTGTCAAGAATGGAACTGATCCAGGTTGTGTACAAAGCCTTCCCCTCGCTTACAAGGTTATGTTGATTGTCTGTCATTGACACTTTGAGTTGCTGACATAAAGCATGTATATATGTTAGTTTTGATGTCACTGGATACATGCTTTATTTAAGTCTAAGGCCCCTTTCATATGGCCCATGTCTGGTCCAATCAGGCGGATATGACACAGGGTCCTAAGACTTGTGTACTTTATGCTATACATAAAAGCCAGGAATTTCATGAAGACCAAATCCGCAGATATGAAAGATCTAATTCTCTGCTGTCATTACTGACTTTCTTATTCAGCATTTCAGCCTTCACTTCAGCTTGCCTTTTGCCCAGTCTCTGCAATTTCAGTACAAATGAGCAAAGAATTCAGCAAACTTCAGTTGCATTTCTTTTAATGTCGGTGCCATTTCCTTCAGATCTCTTCATAAATAATTTGATCCCTATACTTAATGAGATTGCCACACGATTGCTTTAAAATAATATAATATCAAGCAACAAGCTTGTTTCAGATTTAATCATTTTTTCAGTAACCCTTCTAGAAGGTCGAGCATCAATTTACATAACAAGAAGTAGAGAGAGGGCAGTGGAATTTGAATTAAAGAGAAGTGTTGCTTTATTTTGTGACTTCTCTAATGTTTGAAACAGGACTTATTTTGCCTCTGTAAACATGGAGAATATCAGTTATGTTTGGAGCCCATCATTTCAAGGATTCTGGGATAGCTGCAGCTTCTAAAGTCTCATGTATTTATGATCTGGTTATATAAATCATCTGCACATTTACTTTTTTATACTATTTAGCATTCATTAGGCTCTTTGTAGACAAGAAAACCTAACCTAATTTGTTTTCCTTGCATAAAAATTTTGAAAAAAAAATCAATATTTTATACTTTTTGCTATAATAAATATCCCCAAAAAATATATAAAAAAACTTTTTTTTTCCCCCTCAGTTTAGGCCGATACGTATTCCTCTACATATTTTTGGTAAAAAAAAAATCTCAATTAGTGATTATTTGATTGGTTTGCGCAAATGTTATAGCGTTTACAAAATAGGGATAGTTTTACAGCATTTTTATTAATATTTTTTTTTTACTAGTAATGGCAGCGATCATCGATTTTTATTGTGACTGCGACATTATGGCGGACACATCGGACATTTTTGACACATTTTTGGGACCATTGTCATTTATACAGCAATCAGTGCTATTTAAATGCACTGATTCCTGTGTAAATGACACTGGCAGTGAAGGAGTTAACCACTAGGGGGCGGGGAAGGGTTAAGTGAGCCCTGTGTGTGTGTGTTTTCTTACTGTAGGGGGGGCGTGGCTTGGCATGTGACGTCACTGATCGTCTTTCCCTATGACAGGGAACAGACGATCAGTGACAGTGTCACTAGGAAGCACGGGGAGAGGTTTGTTTACACATACCTCTCCCCGTTCTTCAGCTCTGTGACCCGATCGCGGGACACCAGCAGGGATCAGGTCCGCTGGTTCCACGGCCACGGAGCTCAGGTGGCGCGCGCGCGACCCACGGCTGGGTTCTTAAAGGACAACGTACCTGTACGTTGATGTGTCCAGCCGTGGCATTCTGCCGGCGTATATGTGCAGGAGGCGGTCCTTAACCACTACAATACTGGGCACTTTCGCCCCCTTCCTTCACAGACCAATTTTCAGCTTTGAGCGCTCTCGCTCTTTCAATGACAATTGCGCGGTCATGCAATGCTGTACCCAAATTAAATTTTTATCATTTTGTTCGCACAAATAGAGCTTTAGTTTGGTGGTATTTATTCACGACTCCGTTTTTTATTTTTTGCGATATAAGCGAAAAAATAGCGGAAATTTGGAAAAAAAAAACAATATTTTCTCCTTTCTTTTTTAAACGAAATCCAATAAAATCAAAGTTTGTCATAAATTTAAGCCAAAATGTATTCTGCTACATGTTTTTAGTAAAAAAAATTCCGTTAAGTGTATAATAATTGGTTTGCGTATTCACGGACATATGTACGCAAATGATCATGTACAGATGTGTGCAGGTGATCACGGACATATGTGTGCAGATAATCATTGGGACATGTGATTTTACTGGGACATATTGGGGGACGTGTTTTTATTATTTGGGGACATGTGTTTTTATTTGGGGACATGTGTTTTGTTTTGGGGACATGTATGTTTTGGGGACATGTGTGTTTTACGGGTGTTGGTGACACTAAACTGGTGATCAGTGAGTAAAAAAACAGCTAATACTCACTGATCACCAGCCGGCTGCAGCGATCAGCTCTCCTCTCCTCACCGACGACTTCCGTGTGAGGAGAGGAGAGCCGGTTGCCTAGCAACCGGCTGTTTGCTTACATCACATGACGGCTGTTATTGGACACGGCCGTCATGTGATCAGGAGGGCCAATCACAGAGCCCTCCTGCCGATCCGAGATGCGCCGTGTCCGGGTGACACGAGCGCATCGGGATCGCGCCGCTGCGCGGGCACGCACGCGCGCGATCCCCCTACTTCTGATGGACGTTCAGGAACGTCCGATCAGAAGTAGGCGGCTCCCACCCGGCCGTATATATACAGTGGCCGGGTGGGAAGTAGTTAAGCGGTTAAGAAGCACAAAATGATGGGGATAATTTACTTAATGAAATCTCTCTTGGTAAAATCTAAACATGAATAGACCAAACTTGTCAAGAATGGAACTGATCCCGGTTGTGTACAAAGCCATCCCCTCGCTTACAAGGTTATGTTGATTGTCTGTCATTAACACTTTGAGTTGCTGACATAAAGCATGTATATATGTTAGTTTGGATGTCACTGGATACATGCTTTATTTGAGTCTAAGGTCCCTTTCATATGGCCCATGTCTGTTCCAATCAGGCGGATATGAGCAGACTGCTTCTGTTAAAGGGTCCTAAGACTTGGAATGATTGAGGCCAGAGTCTACCAACTACCATTCACAGAACAAGGTCAGACAGGTATCCCCATATAGTTACTTTGTGACAAGTGTACTTTATACTATACATAAAAGCCAGGAATTTCATGAAGACCAAATCCGCAGATATGAAAGATATAATTCTCTGCTGTCATTACTGACTTTCTTATTCAGCTTTTCAGCCTTCACTTCAAGCTTGCCTTTTGCCCAGTCTCTGCAATTTCAGTACAAATGAGCAAAGAATTCAGCAAACTTCAGTTGCATTTCTTTTAATGTCGGTGCCATTTCCTTCAGATCTCTTCATAAATAATTTGATCCCTATACTTAATGAGATTGCCACACGATTGCTTTAAAATAATATAATATCAAGCAACAAGCTTGTTCCAGATTTAATCATTTTTTCAGTAACCCTTCTAGAAGGTCAAGCATCAATTTACATAACAAGAAGTAGAGAGGGCAGTGGAATTTGAATTAAAGAGAAGTGTTGCTTTATTTTGTGACTTCTCTAATGTTTGAAACAGGACTTATTTTGCCTCTGTAAACATGGAGAATATCAGTTATGTTTGGAGCCCATCATTTCAAGGATTCTGGGATAGCTGCAGCTTCTAAAGTCTCATGTATTTATGATCTGGTTATATAAATCATCTGCACATTTACTTTTCTATACTATTTAGCATTCATTAGGCTCTTTGTAGACAAGAAAACCTAACCCAATTTGTTTTCCTTGCATAAATATAAAGCATAAAGTATCAACAGTATATTAGACTTTTGTTTTTAATAATGTTAGATTGCATTCAGAGCTTTGCATTGCTTTTTTTCCCCCCCTCACCTCATTCCTATAAGACAGGGATATCTGAGTCACTAAAATGTTCTTCTAGCAGAGGTCCGAATTGCATGTTTGATTCTTAATGGCACATTGGAGCATCAGCAAGCGCTGCACGTTTTTGTGAGCACCAAGCGGTTTGGTGCAGCTCAATTTCAAAAAAGCGTCTTTTTTTCTTATGTTTGCATGTAAGACAACCCACTAAAATGAATGGGTTGCCTACACGCAGAACATCGGTAGCAATGATGTAAACCTAGCCTGACTAAATCCTTCACATCACAATCCCATCATTACAACAGTGGTCTCAGTCCCCCTTTTGCATCACAGTTTTGTCCCCTTTACATCAAAATAATGCCTTTACAGTCCCGCCCCCCCCCCCCCCTTCATAGCAGTGTCTTCAACCCCCTTCACATCACTCCCCCAATTAATATCACCACTCCTTCACATTCCTGTCCTCTGCCCCTTTTATATCAGCCCCCTCCTCCTTACTGTCCCCCCTCGGCCCCTCTTCATATCATTTGCTTCACATCCCTGTTGTCACCCCCCCCCCCCCTTTATATCACTGCCCTCCTTTAGATTCCTGTCCTCACTCCGCCTTTATATCACCCCTCCTTCACATTGCTGTCCTCCGCAACCCTTCACATTCCTGTTGTCACACCCCCCCCCCCTTTATATCACTGTCCTCCTTCAGATTCCTGTCCTCACTCCATCTTTATATCACCCCCTCCTTCACATTGCTGTCCTCCGCCACCCTTCACATTCCTGTTGCCCCCCTTCCCCTTTTGTATCACCCCCTGATCCTTCACTGTCCTGTCCTTTAACCCCCCCCCCCTTACATTCCTTCCTGTTGCTAGCAATCAATCACTTGCTGGTTACTTTAAAAAGTCAACTTGGCAGCTCCTGCCCTCCATTTGGAGCTGTCCTGCCTCTGATGGCAGCTCTAGACTGATGTGCTTCACAACGTCCATCCAGAATTGTCCTGCCTCCGATGTCAACAGCAGTGACGGCAGAAGAACCGGCTCCTAAATGGTGGATCAGCAGCCAGTCCGGATGGGACAGTAACCCAGTACGGCTCTGGATCGCGGTCTGCCATTTAGTTATGTCTGCTATAAGAGTTGAGTCCAGTTTTTCTTAGGTAATAATTTTCACATACATATACTAGTGTGTGTTCTCCAATAGCATAGGATATGCAAGACATCACAAGAGGTGGGTTATGATGTCACTGTGTTTTTTGGCTAATTGGCTATGTTCCATAAATGTGAAAGTATCAAGGAAGGTGAAAAGGCATCTTACAGACCCTGAATTAATGAGTGAAGGAACGACAGAACTGTATTTATTGTGTGATTTAAAAAAAAAATAAAAAAATTGTGCGCGTGGACATAATTAAAAAAACGGTTTATCTTTAAAGTGACATTTGTCCCTACACTAAAGGGAATTCATCAAAACTGGAGTAGCTGGAATCTAGAGCAGATGTGCATGGCAATCAGTCAGCTTCTAGCTTTGATTTCCAAAGATAGCACAAACTGAAGATAGAATCTGATTGTCTGCCATGGACAGCCAGATCTCGTTTGCTCCAGTTTTGATAAATTCCCCCAACTGTCTTTTGTTCAGTTCTCGGCCCTTACCTTTTAGTATTGTCTTTTTGTCTGCAACTAATGATTAAGAAACTGGTGCGCATACATTTACTTTTGTCATGTAATAGAATGTGGTTGGATTCTGCATTGTCACATCATCTTATTGTGGCAGTGGTGTATTGTAGGGAAAAGGCTAAAACAGCTCTTTGCATGTGTGGGCAGATGATCCGCTGCTCCTTAACACTTCATCCTTATGTGTTCTGCATTTTACCACATTTCTGGCTGCAGAGGTAAACACTCTGTATATTAAACAGTTTTTAACAATTCAAATATCCTGGACTGCATGGTCTCTTAGTAAATTGTTGCTAGTAAATGTGTTCCAGTAGTTTTATGTTTATCACTGTCAGGACATTAGGACCCCTTTCACACTGCGGTGGCGGGTCCGTTAGCGGTAACGCGCCGCTAGTTTTAGCAGCACTTTGCCGCTGTTATAGCTGCGCTTTTCGGTCACTAGCGGGGCGCTTTTAACGCCCGCTTGCGGCCAAGGAAAGGGTTAATCGCTCCCGTTTTGTTATGCTGCCGAAGTGCTGCTTTTCAGGCACTTTGGCAGCACTTCCCATTCATTTCAATGGGCAGGGGTGGTGGAGGAGCAATTTATACACCGTTCCAAAGATACTGCTTGCAGGACTTTTTTTTCCTGTCCTGCAAGCGCACCACCCCAGTGTGAAAGCACTCAGGCTTTCACACTGGAGTGGCTTGAGAGGTGCTTTACAGGTGCTATTTTTAGCGTTAAAATGCCTGAAATGTGAACCAATATGAAAGAGGTCTAATAGTTTAATTTAACTAGGCCTGCTGCAAATGCTAGTAAGCAGCACTTTTCTAGAATATGCAATGTACATTTTAATCTACAATTAGTGATGTTTAAAATTATGTTTCATGTACAAAACATGGCAAAATTATTTGCAAATGAAAAAAATGAATTAATAAAATTTATTGTTAATATTCAGGATTTATATAGCGCCAACAGTTTGCAGAACTAAAAAAATCGGAAAATTATTAATAATGGGAATACATTTTTTTTAAATTAAGTTCTAACATTATAAAGTCAAATAATTTTTTACCTTAAAGAGGAGGTCTAGCCTGGGTGAGAAAAATTTAAAGTCAGCCACTACAAATACTGTAGCAGCTGACTTTTAATATTAGGGAAATTATCTGTCCAGGCGGCCCACGATGTCAGCACCCCAGCCGACCTTCAGGTCGACTCCCGAGTCCTGCTGCCGCCATTCCTGGCAAGGGAACCTTTCGACTTTACAGCTGGTTTCCATACTGCGCAAAGCGCACTGTGCTTTCTAATTGGCCTGGCGGCAGGGGACGAAGGAGAGGGACAGAACTTCCGGGAGATCAGGCCGTGGCACCGTCTCTGGAAGTGGGGAAGAGGACCTGTCAGTCAGGTCTCCGTCCCCCCTCCCCCTGAAAGGTGGCACCGGAGGGGGGAGCTTATAAGCGGAAGTTCCACTTTGGGTGGAACGCCGCTTTAAAGTGGATGTAAACCCCATTCATGAATTCTGACCTGAGTACTTATATCTGTAGTGTTTACGTATTTCTCTCCTAAGTCCCAGGTCTTTCTGCTGCTTCGATCCTCTCTAATCAGCATGATAACTTCTGACAAGTTCTCCGACGCAAGAGATAAAAGCTGCTGGAAATTTGTGTCGGGGAGGGAACTTAGCGATAGATTCGATCAGCCAACTTACTTCTCACAGAACCGACAATCGGCAGACTAAAATTTACTGGTAACAGACGCTTGGTTACAAAGGGCAATGAGCTGTGGAACTCCCTTCCAGCGTCTCTAAGGTCCTTACCCTCCCTCCTGTGTTTCAGGAAGGGTTTAAAAACCTTCCGCTTTATCCAGGCCTACGGATAACCTGATGAAGAATAGGAATCATGCAAAAAACATGGATTTTGTATGCTCCTTTTCCTCCCCCATCTTAAAGTGAATGGCCTCAGATGATACACAGAGATGGAAAAATCTTCCTATATAAGATTTACTTGTATATCTGCTGTCTTTCCTTTTCTACATCCTTTGGAAAGTGCAGATCGTGTTAGAAATCCTTATTCCTCTCCCAGCAGTGGGCTTACACTGTGTGAGAGCTGATTGGAGGAAAGGCACCCCCCCCCCTTCCACATAAGCACTGAGCTTGTACATGCAGAGCAGACAAGCTCAGTGCTTATCTACCTCTAAGCTCCCTGCCTGACACAAATTTTCAGCTGCTATTATCTCATGTGTCGGAGAACTTGTCACAAGTGACTGCTGAGAACGGAGCAGCAGAAAGACATAGCACTTTGCTTTGGAGGGAGATAAGTAAACACTAGAGATATATGTGCCTAGGTCAAATTTCATGAATGGGATTTACAACCACTTTAACGCATTCTCTGCCTTAAAGTGGTTGTAAAGGCTCAAGGTTTTTTACCTTAATTCCATTTTTAACCCCCCCCCCCCACCAATACTCACTTGAGCCCCCTCTCAATCCAGCGATAGGACAGCTGAGCTTTTCCAAGGTCTCTCATTCCTCATTGGTTGAGACGGCAGCGGGGGGCCATTGGTTCCTGCCAATGTCAATCACAGCCTGTGAGCCAATGAGCATAGGACGGGGCGAGCCGCGGCTCTGTGTGTTTTATGGATGCATAGAGCAGGGCTCAGAAGCGAACCTGGGTGCCCCAAGAGCAAGTGGCTTAGTGCTAGGTCTAGAAGTTGGTATCCAAGTGTGATTCACATGTTCTTGAAACAAACCTTGCCAAGGTGAAGGGAGCTATAGCCTGTACGCTACTTGAATGTGTTTATCCTTGTTAAAATGTTACGTCCGTATTTAGGGTGTAACATGTTACCAAAGAGCACCTGCATGGGCCCCTCTGATCCCCCACTGTGACATTCTCTCCCTGCACCCACAGTCACAATTTAAAAAGACAGCGGCCATGTGGGGGCATAGCCCTCACAGCTGCATCATTCAGCCATCTGTCCTGTGAATGAATGAACTACAACTACCATTGCGGCAGATGGCTTGTAGTTTTCAATGAACTGTGAGGGTGTTAGCGAACACCCTCATAGTTTATTGATTCTTCCTGGACTTTAGTAATTGTCTGCCCGTAGGGCGGGCAGACAACTATACTGAGTCTGTAGGAGTCTGGCATTGCACCCTCGATCTGCTGAATGCGGGTGCAATGCTCTGTAGGCTCTCGAAAAGAATCCTTAATGCACTTTTTTTTTTTCCCTTGCAAAAATATGGTGGGTTTTTTTTCTTTTCGAGGGGGGTTGACACAGGCATCAGGCTGCAATTTGGTCTAGTCTCAAGCTGCACCAAAACGACAAGTTCTATGAGCTGTCAAGGTATGCTAGAAGTTACAGTTCTACACACACACACACACACACACACACACGCACGCACACGATTGCCTGTTTATGATCTGCCAACAGCACTAAATTGCCTAGAAGGTGAGTAATACATGTGCACATGATCTAATATAGCTTAGGTTCTAATTTTAGACAACTCTAGAAGATGCTTGGCAGTTACATTCTAATCTAACAGACAAATTCTGCCCTCTCTATATAGTCACGTTGATGCTAAAAATCAATAGTATTGCATGTCTGATACCAGCCTACAGAGCTGCAGCCACTGTCCATTTACATAGTGGCAAAAGCAAATCAGATTCTATAGAATGTTTAGTCTTAACTTGATCAAAAGGACAGCAACCACAACATACATCGACTGAATTAAAGAATAGGGATGTGCTAGCAGAAACCCCTCTGATGGACAGAAGCATACAAGTTATTCTCCTGTGTCACCACGTGGTCCCGCTCACAACATGGCATCCAAGCAGAGCCCTGACCTCGACCCTACTGGACACCTTTAGAGATAAATTGGAGCGCTGACAGTGAGCCAGGTTGTCTTGTCCAATATCAGTACCTGCCCTGCCAAATGCTCTTTTACCTGAATGGACACAAGTTACCACAGGAATAATCCCAAATCGTATGGAAACCCTTTCCAGAAAAGTAAAGGTTCTAGCCACAAGGCAGAAGCCAACGCCCTATTAATGCCCATGGAATGGTTGTCCAATAGGTTTACATAGGTATGGTGGCCAGTTTACAAACGTTTAAACATATGGAGTAACGTTAAAGTTTTTTTTTCTACCATGAACTCAGTATCCACCCTAAATGGAGATCTAAATCAAATTCTAACTTTCATAATGCCGGGGAATGTTACTTAGGCAATATCCATCCAGGTTATTAGTTCTGGGTTAATTTCTGCAATAAAGGGATTTTATAACATTTTATAAACAATTCCTATTCCTAAAATGTAAACAACTACACTATACAGTGCTAGGTATTTAGATGATAAAATTGTGAGAAAAGCTTTGTGCGCAATAAATGTGTATATGTTCGGCTCCTAAAACATGGTCCAATCCTTTAATTCACAATAAAATTATGTATTTACCAGTCAAGACACATTTTACATTGCCATACTTATTTTGTACAAATGGTCTGAAGAACCATGATTGTTTTTGACCTGCTCTGCTCTTGTTACGGAAATCTGCTGTTAACCGAACATTTTAAAGTACAGCAATAAAGTCTAGTCAAAGGGGAGTTTAGGGAGCCTTAGAAGAAGAGTTGATAAAAACCCAGGGCTAGAAATGATTATAGATGGATATTTAATGACTTGGACCTCCAGACCACCAGTCTTTAATTGGGTCAGAGATTTTCCACAATTTGTAATGTTTTTTTTATTAAATAATTTCTTACTGTGTTATTCTGCCTCCTTGTAACTTTTTTTTTTTTTATCCCTCACTTCCACTCGTTTGGAATAATCAGTGCGGTCATGTGCACTGCTGTATCTACACTCCAAATCCCATAGTTTTTAGTGTATCTCAGGTATGAGTAAGAGAGGGTGGCTACATTCTTAGTGGGAGTATGGAGAATGAACGTAGCTACCCTCTAACAGGAAGTCTGATCACAGCAAAGAAAAAAGGAATTTGGAGAAAGCTGAGCGATAAGAATGCATAAATATAAATGGAACGTTTGCGATCAAGAACAATAATAAGCTGCAAGCTCACTTAGGCCAGCCATAGACAGTTCGAATCTTGGCTTCAAAGCATTTGTGGGCAGGCTGAATGTACCAAGTTGATGGATCAACCAGCCTGCCGTATTCACTTGCAATTGTCGCTAGTGGCTGCTAAAGCCGCTTGCAATAATCACTGTCTTCTCCCAGCAGAATCGGCTTCCCCGTCACTGTATTCTGACAGAAGGTGGCTATCAGAACAACCAAACTTTGGCTGATTGGATGCAGCAGCTCTTCAGCCCAGAGTTATCTACCCTGCTCCTTTTGATTTTTCACTCAAAAGTTGTTGGACATGGAGCCAGCAGGACCAATTGCCTACTAAGCAGATTTGGGCTGGCTGAATGGTGGAACCGGCTGAACTTTGAACTTTTTCTGGACAGCTTAGGTTTAGAGGCCAATTCTGTATTTCACATTGTTAAATGTTACACATGTATCTAGGGTGTACCATGGTGCCAAGCGGACCCCCCACTCCCAGAATGCACCTCCCCCAAATGTGAAAAGGTTCTCCCCACAGCTGCTGTCACTTTTTAAATCAGCACGGCTATGTGGGCAGAAACATCTGTGAATGATCTACAAGTCCGGTCTACCGTTGCATTTCCTTCAGCTCTCCAACTTTAAGCCCATACCTTTTATATGGGCAGGGAGCTGGAGGAAGAGTCTGCAGGAGCCTGGCATTGTAACCGCAATCTACTGATCGTGTGTGCAATGCTTTGCAGGCTACAGTGGGAAAAAAAACATTATCAATGCACATATCTGAATCAGTACAGGGCACAGGCAAAGTATTCATAGACCCTTGGTTATAGGCTCATACCTTCAGGTGAGTGGACACTGGCAAGCTTTTGAGGACGTGCCCGCTAAGCAACTCCCCTATAACCCTACCCTACTCTTTGATACCTCAGTTTTTTATTGGTGTTCTAAGGTGATGGACCTCTTCTGCTTCACAGAAAAGTCGGTCTTAGTTTTACATTTTTTAAATAAATTTTTATTAACTTTTTCTTTTGGATTTTTTAATCAACCCTTCACTGTCTTCTAATGCACAAATAGAAGAAGTCCATCTGTATCAGTGCAACCTCTGGAAACCTTAGGAGCCATACTTAGGACCCACCCTGTGGGAATAGCCTGTAATGTTGCTTCAGGCACTGGATTCTTTATGGGCACGCACCTTCACAACCTAGCGCAACATGTGTTAAAAGTTGCAGGGTGCTATACAAGTCTAGGTCCCTGATCCATCCCTATAGAACCCAGTCACACCATAGTTTGCACATTTTACCGTCACATTCCCTGAATGGCCTTATACGTAGGTTTTGCTACAAGATGGTCTAAACCTAGGTTAACTAATATTCTGCACCCTACTATGGGAGTACCCCTCAGGGGAAAACCCTCACATGCAGCTATGGCAGAGAACAGGTGAAAGAAAGCCATGACAGAACCACAGGCAAACATTTACCAAAGGCTCACACAACACTTAGTCTCTGAGTGATGATGCGCCCTTTGCACCCAAGCAGGAGCCAGCTCTATCGCCAGTCTGTGCATCCAATTCTAGCTCTATTTCAGGCACAAATGCCTGCCTGATAAAAGCACTATTTTCTGCGTCTGTCACAATTTCTCAGACAAATAATGGCTTTAATACAGCTATCTCCCACCAGGGCTCAAAGGCTCTGTCCCCCTTCTTCTACTGTTGTTTCTATACCAGAGTCAAATCCCAATATGCCTGTCTTAGACAAGACAGATACAAAGGGGAATGAAGAGGACATAGAGACAGTATTGAGGAAAGCTTTGGAAAATGTTTCTTTTCCAGACTGCCAGTTAATTGACGAGGGAGCCTCACGCAGCATTCTTGCTAATGTGGACAAGCTCACTTCTGCTGTCCGCATATAGCTTGACATTTTGCAGCTTGATTCTCCTCCATCTTGCCATGTCCCGTCATGTCACCATTTACTTTAACACTGTAACTTTATTGCTATCACAAGGGATGTGCATGGGCCTGACAACCCCTCTTTATGGAGAAATTTGGGGTCTATTAGACCACAGATGTCTCCTCTGGCCTCCAATGCATCTAATCAGTTTGATAAGATGCTTGTACAAGCCAGTAATGGCTTGTAAACCTCTAAAACCTCTAAATGAAACTGGGGGAGACAAAAAAAAACTATCTCTAATCTCACAGAGAGGAAGGAACAATCTCTCTCTCTCTCTCTCTCTCTCTTTCTCTCTTTTGTCTCTCTCTCTCTCACTCTCTCTCTCTCTCTCACCGGTCAGAGTGGTCCCGGGCTCGCCGATGGGAAAGGCAGGAGTAGGGGGACCCCCTTCCGCCGCCTGTAGAAGGGATCAAGTGGCTCTATAGCTACTAGACATGCGCATTCGTTATCGTCCGAATACATTTTCATCCGAATTTTAGGGATTTTCACGTTTGTTTTAACAAAACAATATTGAACGTGCAGAACATGAAATCCAAAATAAAAATGCTTTATTTTTGTATACATTATATTTTGTATCATTGCAGCAACAGTTCGATATAGATAGAAGATTTGACATGACGGTGACAATAACGATCTGTGTCTATCGAACCTGCGGTCGAATGTGCCTAACCTAACTCTATTAGTCCAAGATTATTTGACATGGAGAGAAAAGATTCAACGAAGTAGCTAAGAAACATACGATCGTTGTGAGCGGACATTTACGGACAAATGGTCCGCCCATAGGCTATAGAAGAATTCTAATGTTGTTTGACTAGTAATAATAATTAATATAATTATTACTAGTCAAACAACATTAGAATTCTACTATAGCTTGTGGGCGTTGTACAGTTTAGCTGCTTCGTTAAATCTTTTTGGAACATCCGACAGACACCATAAGCCTTCAATTGACAGGTTCAAACTTAATTCATTCGGATTTTAATACGAATGCATTTTGTAACAAAACTAAAATAAAAACAAATTTTGGGTGTAACTAAATAAATGTATTTTTCGGACAAAACCGAAATTCCGAAACTAAATATTTCAGTGTGCACATGTCTAATAGCTACTCAAATCTACATTAAAGGGAATTTCCAGCTGAAAATATTGATACAGTGTTGATGCCTGCAGCTGCAGGCATCATCCCGGTATAATTACTAAAACCCAAGAAAGTCATATGATGTCCTAGGGGGGTTGCAAGCAGTTAAAGATATCACAGGAGGGAAGATTTTACTTCCACAGTGGACGATTTGAAAACCCCCTTCCTTTGGAGCCTTTACCGCTGCAAAAGATATAGCCTTTCCTTTCGGTGCAAGACTTGGGCATGGAAGCCCAGCAAGTCTTCCCCAGTGCCTTCTTTTCAATGAAGGGACAACCTCACTCCTAACCTCCTTCTCTCTGGGTCAGAGACATCCCACACCTGTGGGTTCAATCAGTGAAATGGGGGTACAAAATAGAGGTCAAAACTCTACTCCTTTAGCCCGGGTTCACACTATAGCAAACACAGACATCACATGTCACCAATCGAATGCGATGTCTGTCCAATGCAAGTTCAGCCATACAGTTGTATGGCTGAACTCGCATTGGATTTGCGCAAAAAGGTGCATGGACTTTTTTTTTCACCCTACACTGGAATCGGATCACATGGTCGGAATCCACAGTTCACACTGCGATCTGTAAACCATTTTGGGGTGTCATTAACATTGTATTGACACCCGCAGCAGTTTACAGAAGGCAGTGTGAACTGCCTGCGGGAGCAATACGATGCGAGAGCTGGCGCGGGAATCGTGCTGGTTCCCACATCGTTACAGTGTGAACCCAGGCTCCACCACTTTATTCTCTCAGAACAACCAAAGACTGTTTAAGGACAGTCAGATTTGCAAAATGCCCTGAGCCATGTCTTGTCCCAGGAAGTATTTGTGCCAGTACCCCTAAAAGATGTGTTCAAAGGATTTTTATTCAAATCTGTTCATGGTACCAAAGCCTAACAGCGTTATTTGTCAAATTCTGGACTTAAAATCCTTCAACAAATACCTTCAAATTCCAAAATTTCACATAGAATCCGCAAGGTCAGCAATTGCCACTATGAGACCAGGGGAATACATGACATCCATAGACATCAAAGATGCATATTCCTATTTATCCACCTCATCATTGCTTTCTGTACGTTGCTGTGGCAGAAAATCACTTCGTTTGTTGCACTGGACTTTGGCCTATCCTCTGCTCCTAGAGTATTCACAAAGGTCCTAGCACTCCTTGTTGCACTTTTCAAAAACAAAAAGCATTGAGGTTACAGGTAATCTAGAGGACCTTCTCCTGAAGTACTCTTCTTCCTCCCAGGTGTTTTTGGGGTCTATGTAGCTGCCCATTGGGTAACATACAGTGGTGTGAAAAAGTGTTTGCCCCCTTCCTCATTTCCTGTTCCTTTGCATGTTTGTCACACTTAAGTGTTTCGGAACATCAAACCAATTTAAACAATAGTCAAGGACAACACAAGTAAACACAAAATGCAATTTGTAAATGAAGGTGTTTATTATTAAAGGTGAAAAAAAATCCAAACCATCATGGCCCTGTGTGAAAAAGTGATTGCCCCCTTGTTAAAACATACTATAACTGTGGTTGTCCACACCTGAGTTCAATTTCTCTAGCCACACCCAGGCCTGATTATTGCCACACCTGTTCACAATCAAGGCATCACTTAAATAGGAGCTGCTTGACACAGTAAGGTCGACCAGAAGATCCTTAAAAGCTACACATCATGCCGAGACCCAAAGAAATTCAGGAACAATTGAGAAAGAAAGTAATTGAGATCTATCAGTCTGGAAAGGGTTATAAAGCCATTTCCAAAGCTTTGGGAATCCAGCGAATCACAGTGAGAGCCATTATCCACAAATGGCGAAGACATGGAACAGTGGTGAACCTTCCCAGGAGTGGCCGGCCGCCCAAAATTACCCCAAGAGCGCAGCGACGACTCATCCAAGAGGTCACAAAAGACCCCACAACAACGTCCAAGGAACTGCAGACCTCACTTGCCTCAGTTAAGGTCAGCGTTCATGCCTCCACCATCAGGAAAAGACTGGGCAAAAATGGCCTGCATGGCAGAGTTCCAAGGAGAAAACCACTGCTGAGCAAAAAGAACATCAAAGCTCGTCTCAATTTCTCCACAACACATCTTGATGATCCCCAAGACTTTTGGGACAACATTCTGTGGATCGATGAGACAAAAGTGGAACTCTTTGGAAGGTGTGTGTCCAAGTATATCTGGCGTAGAAGGAACACTGCATTTCAGAAAAAGAACATTATACCAACAGTAAAATATGGTGGTGGTAGTGTGATGGTCTGGGGCTGTTTTGCTGCTTCAGGACCTGGAAGACTTGCCGTGATAAAAGGAACTATGAATTCTGCTGTCTACCAAGAGATCCTGAAGGAGAATGTCCGACCATCTGTTCGTGTACTCAAGCTGAAACGAACTTGGGTTCTGCAGCAGGACAATGATCCTAAACACACCAGCAAGTCCACCACCGAATGGCTGAAGAAAAACAAAATGAAGACTTTGGAGTGGCCTAGGCAAAGTCCTGACCTGAATCCTATTGAGATGTTGTGGTATGACCTTAAAAAGGCCATTCATGCTCGAAAACCCTCTAATGTAACTGAATTAGGACAATTCTGCAAAGATGAGTGGGCCAAAATTCCTCCAGGACGCTGTAAAAGCCTCATTGCACGTTATCGCAAACGCTTGGTTGCAGTTGTTGCTGCTAAGGGTGGCCCAACCAGTTATTAGGTTTAGGGGGCAATCACTTTTTCACACAGGGCCATGATGGTTTGGATTTTTTTTCACCTTTAATAATAAACACCTTCATTTACAAATTGCATTTTGTGTTTACTTGTGTTGTCCTTGACTATTGTTTAAATTGGTTTGATGTTCCGAAACACTTAAGTGTGACAAACATGCAAAGGAACAGGAAATGAGGAAGGGGGCAAACACTTTTTCACACCACTGTATTATCCTCCTTCCTCCAAATATATTTGCAGTAAGCACATCCCCACATCTAAATGTTCTCTTAATTGTACGTGGATCTTTCTTTTTGTTAAATTCATAATTGCTTAGTATCACTGGGTCTTTTAAAGTGTTACTAAACCCACAACAGTAAATTATGTCTGTATATGCAGAATAGCATGTTTGTTATACTCACTGTGGAACTTAAGGGGTTAATCCTCTGTATTGTGTAAAAGGGCTCTTTGATCCTGTATGGACAGATCCTCCCCCTCTCTTGGCAAGGTCAGATAAGACACAGTCAGAGTGGTAAGGCTGCACATGCTCAGTTTGGTCTCTATTGCTGGAGAGAACATTTCCTGGTTGATCAGAGCTAGCCAGGTCACATGGATTTGACATTATATATTTGGGCATGTATACAGATCCTAAATGACAGCCCAGGCTCTCCCTCCTCCTCCATGCCCAGTAACTAAAAAAAAAATAACACAGTGGGTGGGATGTCACATCTTGATTGTTGGATGGTCCGCCTCCCATAACAGCATGAGGACACAAGCTGTAGTGGATATCTCCTTCTACCTGAACACTCTAGGTATACAGATCAGCCAAAAAGGTATACAGTGGAACCTCGGATTAAGAGCATAATCCGTTCCAGGAGTATGCTCGTAATCCAATGTACTCGCATATCAAAGCGAGTTTTCCCATTGAAGTCAATGGAAACGAAAATAATTTGTTCTGCATTGACTTCAATGGGATGCAATACCGCATGCGACCAGAGGCGGGAGGCACCGGAGAGCCTCAGAAACGTCCAAAAAGGCCCGAGCACACTTCGGCTGACCTCGGAAAGACTCGTTCACGAGCCTTTCCGAGGTTTGCCGAGGTCAGCCGAACTGTCCTCGGGCCTTTCCGTGCATTTCCGACGATTCCGTTTTGCGAAACGCTTGTTAACCGCGTTACTCGCAAACCGGGGTTCCACTGTATAGTTAAATAATTTGTGAAGGTAGAGGCCATGTAGAATAAAATGGTGGTTGCAATTTTTTATGTTGCAGAATATTTGCGCAACTGTTTATATTTTCACAAAAAAATACTTTTAGTTTACACAAACACAAACACAATATAATACCCAATTTTATGGTAAAATATAATTGATGGAGTTGCATTGATACCAAACATGACAAGCATTAAAACTGCATGTGCTTGTAAAATTGCAAAAAAACGGAGGTACCCACAACTATCCATAAGCAACGCTTAAAAAATCTTTACAGGTCATCATTTTAGAGGTAACCGCAAATGATGGCCATAAAATCATTGCTCTCATTTTCACTGCACAACCATCATTTATACAAACATGCGCACCCTACATGCATGTTTGCATTTTCATGTGTGCAGAGGGTGATGGAGTTGCTTTTAAAAAGAAATGAACGCTTTTTTAATTTGAAAAGTCCTCTAATGAGCATTGGCGGGGGACAGGTCCTTTTTTTTTTTTTTTTTTTTAAGAGACATCTATGGGTCTACTGTCTCACCCTACCTTCTGCTGAAGCCGATAAAGCACAAGACTGTGCTTGATTGACTGTTTTATCTGTCATTTCAGGCAGGATTCTCACAGCTGAGAACTTCCAAGTTGAGTAATTACAGAGCAGATCAGGAATGTTTTTTCTCCTGCTCACCACTGACACTGCAGCCATACACTTGTTTTAACCCCTTGAATGTCAGAACGTTTATGAACATACCTGGTAGGCAAGTAGTTAGAGGTAGCATTCCTGAAGGCTAGTTTGGGGGGTATATCTTAAAAAAACTGTCTAGATGTAGGAGATGCACTTACTGCGCATGTGTATATTTTATCTATCTATCTATAGATAGATAGATAGATAAAATATGCATGCATGTATTAGCAGTGCTGGGGTTTTTTGATATAATACCCATTAGACATTGAATATTTTTACCCTAAATACTATAGGAAAATGTACTAATTGGTTTGCTGTGTGTGGGGTGAGCAATAAGAGGGGTACAATTTGGTTATGCTGTTTTTGGTGCTATACAGTACACCATGTTTTCCAACTTTAAAGTAGTTTTCAAAAACAAATATCAAATTTAAAGTGATTGAATTTGGTACCATTGAAATGCCATTACTTGAGGTTGTTTTTCTAGAGCAATTCATGGGATGTTGGTACCTGTAATGTAAAATAAATCTACGTTGTACAATGAATCAATAACATTTCAACTGTTGCCATCAAAATGAAAATAAACAATTTATCTTGGCCAAAAAACACCCATGAAATCTTCCCACAAAATGAATAAGATTAAAAATTATATAAATCACCAGAACATAAGCTAAAACAATTTATAAGTAATAAAACAAGCGGTGCAATGTTTTGAAGGTCTAACCATCTCATTCCTCAGACAAACAATGACAAAATTTAAATAATTCGGTCAGTCATTTATGCAGAGCTTTACAAATATATATTATACCTTCACATCAGTCCCTGCCCTCAAGGAGCTTAAAGTGGAAGTAAACCCTTCCACATGACTTTGGCCTACAGGTAAGCCTAGATTAAGGCGTACCTGTAGGTCCAATAAATATCTCCTAAACCTACATGGTTTAGGAGATATTTAGCGATGAAAAGGCATCGCTGTCTACGGCGCATGCGCGTAGACAGCGGCACGCAGGCGCACTGAGTGCGCACTGAGTATGCCGCTCTCACGGCAATATGCCAATCTCGTGCGCATGCGCGGGAGTGACGTCATCGCCGCTCCAGCGAATGATAGCGCTGGAGCGGCAAGACCCGGAAGTCACTCCGGCCCTGCATGGCGGCGAAGAAGATTGAAGATAAGGACCGCTTCGGGGGCTTCGTTTTCAGGTACGTTTTTCATAATGAGCTAGTATGCTATGCATACTAGCTCATTATGCCTTTGCCTTGCAGGGTGTCTTTTTTTTTATTTTTTTTACAGAGGCTTTACTTCCTCTTTATTAATTTTCAGTCCCTAATCCACATATATTCAGTGTGTGTGTGTGTGTGTGTATTATATGTATGTATGTGTGTGTGTATATACACACACACCATACACACACACACACACACACACACACGCCAATTTAAACACGAGGCAGTTAATCTACCAGCATGTCTTTGGAGTGTGGGACGAAACCGGAATACTCAGATGACACACAGGTACATGGAGACCATGCAAACTGCAGGCAGGTCGTGCCATGGTTGGGATTCGAACGGACAATCCTAGTGCTGCTAGGTGGAAGTGCTAACTACTTAGCCACTGTGCTGTGTTATTGAGGTGAATCCCCACTACAAACACAAAGCACCCCCATGTCCATGAATCCCGTGGGAAATTAAGTTTCCCAGCAGGCTCTTGTCACAAGGAAATGGCAGGAATAACCCACCCACATCTCCTCTCTATGTACAGACTGATTTCCTGTAATGACATCACAGGTAATTCTCCAAGGTATTTTCTCTCATTATGAACATTTTAGGAGCATATAAATTGCATTTATATCCTTTGGGGAAAATGAGAGGTGCAGCTAATTTAAAGTAATTGTGCGAAGTTTTTTAATAAAATGTATATTGATAAGTCTATAATATGAGCAATACTAAACAAGGGTGGTATTCTTGCTTTACCCCTTGGTAACATCACAACAGTTTTTTAATAGTGTTGTTCCCAGTCTCTACTTTTGCTAAAGACCACCTGGTTACAGTATTGCTAAAACATTAGAAGAAAGTTGAGATGAAAGTTGGAACATTTTTGTAACTGTAAACAGCATTATGTTTGGGGGACACAGACACTGCATACCCAATCCTCGGGAAAGATGTAAAGAACTTTGAAAGAAGTATATGTTACAAGGCTTCTTTGCTGCCCTGAGTCTTGGGCAGCTTACAGTTAGCAAAGGATCAGTGAATTGAACTTGTATCAGCAGTTTAACAGTATGTCGAGTTGACTGCAATCTTAAAATACAAAACACAGTTTCTACAATGTAACATCCAGGAGTATTTAGAAAAAGTCCTTATTTTAGAATGGTCTGATCTCTGACCTCAGTCTCATTGAAATGCTGTGTATGAGCTGAAACATGCAGTTCAAGCAAGATAACCCAAAATGAACCTGAACCAAAACAGTTTGCATGTAGAATTATGCTCAAATTCCTCTGAATCTCTTTCCTGTTTAGCAACTACAGAAAACAGTTATTAGGGGGTATTTACAATAAAGGATACTTCTCTAGCTGCCAAATATAAGACTTTCTATGTTTGCTATCAATTCATTTGATTGTTGTTTAATAAAACAAATGGTAATATAAGCTATTGTGTGTGTGTTATTTCTGACTTAAAAGATCAGATCAAATCCTGGTTGTGAAAATTTGGATAATTACCAAAGGTATTAAAGACTGTATTCAGAGAGTAGAAAAATAAAAATAATAATTCATACTCTGGTCTCAGGTTATTGATGGTGTACCCCAAAGTTCAATGTTTTAAAGGGGCTGTAAACCTTCCACTGTGCAGTTCATTTTGCACAGAGTGGCCCCAAACCTCCTCTTCTGGGGTCCCACGGAGGCGCTGGTGGCTCCTCCCCGCATGGAGTGTCCACGTTGGAGAAGCACTCTCCTTGGTGTCCATTCACACAGAATGCAGGACTCGGCGCCGCGTCATTGGATTTGATTGACAGCAGTGGGAGCCAATGGCTGCGCTGCTATCAATCTATCCTATCAGGACACGAGACACCAGCTACAGATGGTGTGCTCGTTCCTGGACAGAGGATGACAGCGTCCAGGTAAGTAAAATGGGGTGGGAGACACATATTCTACAGACCCCACCCCTACTCACTTTGATCTGCTGACGGCGGCTCAGAGGGAACTACAGATACATCTGACTGAGGTCACACGTCTTGAAACTTATAAGGGAAAGCAGAGGGCCTTTGAACAGGGCGATAGGAATGGTCGTATGATGGCCCAGCATGACCAACCTCTTACTCTTGTGCCCACCTTATAGACCTCAGGGGGTGGGACGGTGTCCTCCCCCTTGGATATCCTACAGATTTCCAGCCCGAGATACTAAACGGCCTGCTGGACCCATTGGCGCTTGGATGGCTATCTGATCATTAAAGAGAAACTTTGGTTCAACCATTTACAGCCTTGGAGGTCATTAAGGCCATCCGGTCCTTCCCTCCTGGCAAAGCGCCAGGACTGGAAGGGCTCCCAATGGACTTTTATAAGGCACATGACCTTCTGGCGCCCCTGCTGGCACAACTGTATACCACGTGTCTGGCGGACGGAGGTTTACCTGGATCCATGTACCATGCCTATTCGACACTGATCTATAAGGCCCCCAAAGACCCCACTTCCTGTGCATCCTACCGACCTATAGCACTACTAAACTCGGACTTTAAAATTTTAACTAAGCTTCTGGCCCTTCGGTTATACCCCATGTTGCCCTCAGTGATAGACCCCGACCAGACAGGTTTCATGCCATAGATCCACAGATGTAAATCTCAGGAGGCTTTTTGCTAACATACATGCTCAACACCTTAACACGGGATCACGGGCGGTGGCCTCCCTAGATGTAGAAAAGGCCTTTGATACGGTCGAGTGGTCCTTTTTGTGGGAAACGTTACACAGGATGGGTTTTCCTCTGCTGTTTATAAAATGGCTCCAGGTGATTTACAGAAGCCCTACTTCCTCTGTGCGCTTGGGAGGGGGTCTGTCCCCTTAAGGCTCTTCCGGGGGGCCAGGCAGGGCTGCCCTCTTTCTCCGGCTCTATTCGCCCTTGCTATTGAGCCGGTGGCGGAAGTACTCCGCACCTCACCACATATTAAAGGTCTTCGTATTGTGTTTCTGGAGGATAGGGTAGCCCTGTATGCAGACGACATGTTGCTTTTCCTTAATGATGCTGGTCCATCGCTACAGGGGGCACTGACCAACTTGGACACCTTTGCTGAGGTCACCGGTCTTAGGGTAAATTAGTCCAAATCCCTCCTATTCCTGATTGATCAAGCAGCCAAATCCATATCCCTTCCCGATAGCCCCCTCTGGTGGGTAGACTCTTTCAAATATTTAGGGGTTCACATATCCATCTCGGCCTCAGACTTTATAACACAAAATCTTACCCCGGTACTTCTGAAGGCCCAGACGAAGCTCAAATCATGGAGTAACCTACCATTGTCATTATGGGGGCGAGTGAACCTTCTTAAAATGAAGATTATTCCCAAACTCACCTACCTTTTCCGGCACAATGGGTACCCAAATCGTTCTTTAAGAAAGAAACTGAACCAAATCTTTTCCTCTTTCATATGGGGCCCCTTACCACCCAGATACTGACTAACAACCTCAATGAGGCCACGAACACAGGGGGGCATGGCGTTTCCGGACTGCTACAAGTACTACCTATCCGCACAGTTGGTGACGGCGGCATGGTGGCTACAACCGGACAAAATAAACTCGTCGACTGTGCTGGAAGCTACAGTGGTCGGTTCGCTGGAAGCCCTTCAATTTCTACTCTATCAGGGACCCCTTACCCTCTAACCCCCTCTATGTGCACCACCCTGCGGGTATGGCGGGCAGGACTAGCCATTAAAAAATGTAAACAGTCTGAAATCTCCCCAAATGCTCCAATCTGGTTGAACCCTAGCATACCTCACATATACAAGATCCCGGACCCCTATGCGTGGAAAAATATGGTGTCAAGCTCATGTCACATATAGTGTCACAAAATTCCCTACTCCCCTTCTCTCGCCTTTCCTCCCTACACAACCTGCCTAACCACTACCTACTCTGATATATACAACTGTCCCACACATTTGCGGCGCAGTTCCCGCATTCTTCATGTATCATGGCCCAGTCAGAGCTAGAGAGAACCCACCTCACATCTATACTCGTATTTGATCCTTGTGCCTCTACCGCCCCTTGACAAACTCTGGACTAGCTGGCAGAATGATATTCCCACATTAGACAATGACGACTCGGATGATGTATAGGACTTCCCTTTCAGCTCCCTAGTCTCCATTCGTTACAGATTAGTACAATATAAAATTGTCCATAGGGCCTATTTCACCCCGCACAGGCTTCACAAGATGGATCCTTCTCACTCTCCGGAGTGTTGGAGATGTGGCACCTCACCTGGAGACTTTTCTCACATTTTCTGGTGGTGCTCGAGGGTCCAGCAGTACTGGGAGACGGTGCTGGATCTAATTAACAAAGTTGACTTGATCACTGTGCCTTTGGCAATGGAGGTGTGCCTTCTAGGGCTCATAGAAACCATTGTAGCATCCACTGCCAAACGCACAATGATTAGCCTGCTGCTCTTTTACGCACGCAAGAACATTGCTATGCAATGGAAAAAGCCTGTGCCCCTTTCAGTGGAGCAATGGAAACGCTTGGTGAACAACAGCCTTCCCTTATACAAGTATACGTATGCATATGGGGGCTGCCCACTGAAATACGACAAAGTCTGGAGCACTTGGTTAGCTGAACGCGAAACAGGTTAAGGAGTTGGGGGTGAGCTGAGATATCGTGTCAGGGCTTTGCTTCCTTCCTACTCTGGAGGTCTCTGGAATATATCCAATGTCCAGCCGGTCCCCGAAACGGATCAAAAGTTATGTCTTTCAGGATGTACTGGGGCAAAATGTGATGTACCCTAACAATGCTCTATACTGTAGCATCATGTTCACATTGCAGAACTTTACTACTTTCACATGATCTACCTTATGTACTGTAAGCACTCAAGTTGTGTGTACTTTGTATGTTGTTAAAACTTCAATAAAAAACAATTATAAAAAAGAAAAAAGGGGGGGGGGGGCTGGGGAGCTGCCGCACTAAAAAAGGTTTTTCACCTTAATGCATAGATTTCATTAAGGTGAAAATCCATGAGGGTTTACAACCTATTTAACCTATTTATAAATTATATAGAGTTTTAGATTAAAAGTGCAATATCTGTGTTTGCAGATGATACCAAGCTATGTAGTTCAATAGGCAGACCGCAATGCACTGTTTGATTGGGCAACTGTGTCAAATGAGGTTTAATGTTGATAAATGTAAAGTTATGCACTTGGGAGCTAAACATGCATACATCATACATACTAGGGGGAATACAACTGGGGGAGCCAGTGGTCAAGAAGGATCTTGATGTTCTGGTAGATCAAAGACTTAATAATAGCATGCAATGTCAAGCTGAAATTTCTAAAGCAAGCTACATTTTATTGTATTTAAAGGAGTATAGACTCCAGAGAAAAATATAACCGTGCCCCTGTACAAAGCATGAGTAAGACCTCATCTGGAATACGCAGTTTAGTTTTGAACAACAGTTCACATAAAGGATATTGGGGAACTTGAGAGTGCAAAGAAGGGCAAGCAAATAAAAAAGAGGCATAGAGAAGCTCAGCTATGAGGAAAGATTAGCTGAACTAAATGTGTTCTCCCTTGAGTAGATGCATTTACGTGGTGGGGGTATAATTGCCATGAATAATTACATAAATGGTCCATATAGTGAACTTGGTACCAAGGTATTCACTTTAAGATCATTACAAAGGACAAGGGAGTACTCTACGTCTGAAGCAAAATAGGTTAAACCTCTGCATACTGAAAGGCTTCTTGACAAGAGCTGTGAAATCATGGAATAGACTTTCTCAGGAGCTAGTTCTAATCAGCTCAGTTGATCATATAAACAAAAATTCTAGATGCATTCCTGATTGCACATATTATAACTGGCTATTAACAACTACAAGTAGAAATGCCAGAGATTGTTCATTCAGAAAATATCTTCTTGCCTTAAGAGAACCAGGATGTGTTTTTATCCCTCGGGGAGCAAATTTAACCAAAATTGAATTTTTGCCTTCCTCGGGATTAACTATGGGTATAGGGTTCTAGATATAGATATGGAGGTTTTTAATTAAAAAAAATCTTATTGGTTGAACTAGATGGACTTGCATGGTCTGCATAACTACATGTACAAATTTTTATTAATGTAGAACTTTAGGCTAAACTTTTCTCTTCTTTTGAATAGAGTAAGGAAAGATTATATTTTATCAAAGGAAAAGTGTTGCATTGTCAATCAATAAAGTGCATCAATATTAGATCATCAAATACATAATACATTTTATATATATATATATATATATGTGTATATATATATATATATATATATATATATATATATATATATATATATATATATATATACACACATATATACATATATACACTCATAAGGTGCATCAGTGATACATATACAAATCATTTTAAATTATATCGTGGGTGAAATTCCGTGACATAATATAAATAAAGTGCAATTATGCATGAAAGTAAAGTGAAAAAAATTATGAAACAATCCAGAAAAAAAGTCCATATGGTGCTAATCCAAATGTGCCAGATGAATGACTGCTATATTCTTTCAGTGGCAATTACCCAGTGCTCCCCTTTCAAACCAACAAACATAGCCTCTTACCAGAGTAATAGTCCTAATATAAGTCAATAATCGCCTTAAGCCCCATACACACGCGCGGATTATCCGAGGACCAGGTCCGTCGGATCATGTCTGTCATACTTTGTCCGATGTTGGTTTTGCGTACACACGGTCGGACAAAGTTGTCGGAAAATCCGATCATTCTGAACGTGGTGACGTTTGTTGCCTACGACGGGACTACGTAGAGGCTAGTAGCCAAAAGCTTTGGTCTTGTAATGTGATCTGAGCATGCATAGCACTTTGTCCGTCGGACTACCATACACACGATCGGATTTGGTGTGATCGGACCTTGTTGTCCAAAAATCTATCCAGCAGGAGATAGGACTTTGTCCGTCGGACAATCCGACGTACACTGTCCGATGGTGCATACACACGGTCGGATTTTTCGACAACATTGTCCGATCGGACAGAATCCATGCGAAAATCCGACCGTGTGTATGGGGCTTTAGTGAGCTTCGCTCCTCACTCTGGGTAAGGGCCATCGCAGAGTTTTCAACCACCCTTTAATGGCATTGGTGGGAAGCAGTACTCAGGAAAGTTTATAACCCTTGGCAGGCTGACCTTTTCTTTTTTTTTGACAGCTGAGTGAGCAGTGAATTCTCTACACTTGTTACACAAATGAATCAGGAAATTCTGTATTGAGATCGTTAGGGGGGGTTGAATCGAGATCACGATTTTTTAATGATTAATCGTGCAGCTCTACCTTGTTCCTCTTTCTCTACTTTTTCTCTGCCATATCTGATCCTTGAAATTAGAAATGTAGCTGAAGCTCTACTATAAAATGATTCATCTACCTCAAAGAAAAGAAAAATGTCTTAATGGAAAGATATTTAATGTGGCAGAACTTCATATGGTCTACACTTATGCAGAACAGTATAGTTTAAGTGATTTAAGTTTATACACAGAATATTTAGAATTCCTATTAGTTGTCATAAAACATTCTGGATGATTTTAAAGCAGAACTTAACTGGATCTGAGCATTGCAAACTAAAAAATCAATTTAATTAATTTTTAATATTCAAAGCAAACTCACCCATCCATCCATGTCTCCATGCCTTATTTTGTTGAGAAATCATTTCGTACCCCCTGAAGGCCTGAAATTGGGAAGAAATGTAAAAAAAATTAAAAAAATAAAAAAAACGGGTAAATATTATATACTTTCCTATATATTTACTAAGACTAGTAACAGGGATTAAAAATAGTTCATGTTGATTGAGAGAGTTTAGTTCTGCTATAAATATATACATTTTTAAATGTCTACTTTAAATAATCTTTTTTGCTGTGACATCGGCACCTGTACTGAAACACAGTGTTTATTTGCCTCACAGTTTGCTCATAAATTGTGTGTAGCACAGATTTGATATATTTTCATCTGAGGGATTGTTTACACTGATACCATCTGGATTTGCAAGCACATGAAAATGTTACTTCTGTTCACAATGTAGGGGAGTTGCTCTCTTTCCATAAAAAGGAATGCATAGTGCTCACCATTTTTCTCTTAACTTAGTATGTTCAGTAATAAAAAATACCATTTCCAGAAATATTACTATTTATTTTTTAGCCGGTAAAAGTGAATTTTGTGTACACATATTTCATATTAACCACATGCAGGTGACAAGCTTTTTACAAGCTCTCTTTGCAGCCATTATACAAAATAAAATAAATGAATGACTGAAATGAAGGACAAAGCCTTTTTTTCTCCAGGCAGACTCCTGCTAGTAAGCATGCAGATAGTGCAGGGCTTTCTTATTAGAACTAGCCCAGTATGCTTGACAAACCTGGATGCACCCTATAATACATGACCAATAAAACAAACGTTTTATTCAGATATTAAGAAAAAAAAAGTTTATCAATTTGTAATAAAAGATAAAGTTAACCAAAAAATATTTTATCTTTTTTTTTTTTTACATTAAACCACTTCAGCCCCAGAAGATTTGGCTGCTCAATGACCAGGCCATTTTTTGCGATACGGCACTGCGTCGCTTTAACTGACAATTGCGCGATCCTGCAATGTTGTACCCAAACAAATTTGACGTCCTTTTTTTCCCACAAATAGAGCTTTCTTTTGGTGGTATTTGATCATCTCTGCGTTTTTTTTTTTTTTTTTTTGCAAAAACAAACAATAAACGAGCGACAATTTCGAAAAATAAACATTTTCTACTTCTTGCTATAATAAATATCACCAATTTTTTTTTTTGAAAACCTAAAATGTTTTGCTCAGTTTAGGCCGCTATGTATTCTTCTACATATTTTTGGTAATAAAAATCGCAATAAGCGTATATTGATTGGTTTGCGCAAAAGTTCTAGCATCTACAAAATAGGGGAAAGATTTATAGCATTTTTTTATTATTATTATTATTTTTTTTACTAGTAATGGCGGTGATCATCGATTTTTATCAGGACTGCGACATTATGGCAGACAGATCGGACACTTTTGGCACATTTTTGGGACCATTGGCATTTATACAGCGATCAGTGCTATAATGCACTGATTACTGTGTAAATGTCTCTGGCAGAGAAGGGGTTAACAGTAGGGGGCTATCAAGGGGTTAATGGGTGTCCTAGGGAGTGATTCTAACTGTGGAGGGATGGGACTGCCTGAGTGAGGAGACTGATCGTTGTTCATACTTAGTATGGACAACAGATCGCTCTCCTCACCCCTGACAGCACAGAGATCTGTCTGTTTACATTGACGGATCTCCGTTCTGTCTCTGTGTGGAGCAATCGAGGGTGCCCGTGGGCCGTGGGCGCATGCACATGCCTCCGGCGGGACGCACGTGCCCCCTAGTGGTCAAAAGGCGAACGGTAATGTAACATTGTTTTTCCCAGGGGAGCCAACCTGCCGCAGTGCAACTACGGCGGCTGGACGGGAAGGGGTTAATATGTGTCCGCTTATAAATGGTGTTTTTTTATCTGTCTTACAATGGCTAGAGTAAAGTACAAAAACAAAATTTCAAAAGTGTCAACCAATGAGCAAAGACAATAAAAAACATTCAGGCTGGGTTCACACTATCTTCGCATGCAGCTCACAGCAGGGGTCAGGTGCGTCCTCGTTCACCGTTTCCGGTACAATTAAAAATTTGGGCTGAATTCAGCCCTGAAACGGACCATAAGAAGCACAGGGCATCTGTGCAAATTCACACCGGAGCACCAGCGGAGATATGTGAACCGGCTCCATGGAGAGCCGGTCAAAATCTCCTGCCATTGTGAATTGGATGCGGGAAACCCGCATCCAGTTCACAGTAGTGTGAACCCAGCCTCATTCTTGGATTTTCTTAGCAGTCAAAAGAAATCTGAATAAGTTAACATGTGAGAACAGAGAGAGCCAGTCAAAATCTCCTGCTATTGCGAATTGGATGGGGGGAACCCACCCATGGTGTGAACCCAGCCTCATTGGCTTAGCAGTCAAACTAAAGCTGAATAAGTTACCATGTGAGAACAGAGATCAGAGAGCCATGTTTGCTTTGTGTAAACAATCTGGCAAAGCAGCTGCTCTGTTAAAGAGGAAGTAAACCCTATTTTACAACTTTAGCTTACAGGTAAGCCTATATTAAGGCTTACCTGTAGCTAACAGGGATATCTCCTAAACCTGCACGGTTTAGGAGATATACCTGTATTTCCATGTGCCGACGTCATGCGGCACATGCGCACTAGCGACAACTGAAGCAACGGCGCTATATGCTGATGCTTCAGTTGTTATATGCCGCTCTCGTGCGCATGCGCGTGATGTCATCGCGGCTCTGGCAAATCACAGCGCCGGAGCCGCGATACCCGGAAGTCACTCCGGGAGAAGATGTCGGCGGTCGGAGGGGGAGAAGAGGACTGATGCCGAGGCTTCAATCTCAGGTAAGTGATGCATAATTAGCTAGTATGCTATGCATACTAGGTAATTATGCCTTTGTCTTGCAGGTTTTTTTTTTTTTTTTTTTTCGTTTTTGTTAAGAGGGTTTACTTACTCTTTAAGGCTGTATGTCAGAGCAAAATAGTAAAAACATACAGTGCCTTGAAAAAGTATTCATACCCCTTGAAAGTTTCCACATTTTGTCATGTTACAACCAAAAACATAAATGCATATTATTGGGATTTTATGTGATGGATCAACACAAAGTGGCACATAATAGTGAAGTGGAAGGAAAATGATAAATGGTTTTCATTTCAGTCCCCTTTACTCTGATACCCCTAACTAAAATCTAGTGGATCCAACTGCCTTCAGAAGTCACCCGATAAGTAAACAGAGTCCACCTGTGTATAATTTAATCTCTGTGTAAATACAGCTGTTCTGTGAAGACCTCAGAGGTTTGTTCGAGAACTTTAGTGAACAAACAGCATCATGATGGCCAAGGAACGCACCAGACAGGCCAGGGATAACGTTGTGGAGAAGTCTAAAGCATGGTTAGGTTATAAAAGAATATCCCAAGCTTTGAACATCTCACGGAGCACTGTTCAATCAATCATCCAAAAAAGGAAAGAGTATCTCACAACTACAAACCTACCAAGACATGGCCATCCACCTAAACCAACAGGTCGGTCAAGGAGAGCATTAATCAGAGAAGCAACCAAGAGGCCCATGGTAACTCTGGAGGAGCTGCAGAGATCAACAGCTCAGGTGGGAGATACATTTTTCACAGGACAACTATTAGTTGTGCACTCCACAAATCTGGCCTTTATGGAAGAGTGACAAGAGAACAGCCATTGTTGAAAGAAAGCCATCCCATTTGCAGTTGCAAGAAGCCATGTGAGGGACACAGCAAACATGTGGAAGAAGGTGCTCTGGTCAGATGAGACCAAAATTGAACTTTTTAGCCTTAATGCAAAACGCAATGTGCGGTGGAAAACTAACACTGCACATCACCCTGAACACACCATCCCACAAAAAAAATGGTGGTGGCAGCATCATGCTGTGGGGATGCTTTTCTTCAGCAGGGACAGGGAAGCTGGTCAGAGTGGATGGGAAGATGGATAGCGCTAAATACAGGGCAATCTTAGAAGAAAACCTTTTATGACGTGTACAAACGACCCGACTTTCCGTCAGAATAAACTCTGACGGTCTTTCCGACGGAGTTCCGCTGAAACGGACTTGCCTACACACGATCACACCAAAGTCTGTTCCTTTAGAACGCAGTGAAGTAAGACGGGAGTAGAAAAGGAAGTTCAATAGCCAGTAGCCAATAGCTGCCCTTGCGTCGTATTTGGTCCATTGGACTAGCATACAGATGAACGGTTTTCCCCATAGGAATTGATTCCGTCTAAAGATTCAAAACATGTTCTATTTCTAGGTCCGTCAGACTCTTTGAAAAAAAGAAGCCCACACACGATCGGAATATCCGATGAAATGATTCCGTCTGACCTTTTCTGCCGGAAAGTCCAGTCGTGTGTACGCGGCATTAGAGTCTGCAAAAGACTTGAGACTGGGGCGGAGGTTCACCTTCCAGGACAACAACCCTAAACATACAGCCACAGCTACAATGGAATGGCTTAGATCAAAGCATAATTCATGTGCTTTAGAATGGCACAGTCAAAGTCCTGACCTAAATCCAATTGAAAATCTGTGGCAAGACTTTAAAATTGCTGTTCACAGACGAATTGACTCGGGGGCTGAATACAAATACATGCCACACTTTTCACATATTTAAAATTTGAAAACCGTTTATCATTTTCCTTCCACTCCACAATTATGTGTCACCTTGTTTTGGTCTATCATTTAAAATCCCCAAAAAATACAATTACATTTTTGGTTGTAACATTATTATTATTATACAGGATTTATATAGCGCCAACAGTTTCCGCAGCGCCTTACAACATGAGGGAAGACAGTACACTTACAATACAAATTTATACAGGAGGGACTAGAGGGCCCTGCTCGTTAGAGCATACAATCTAGAAATGACCAAATGTGGAAAATGTCAAGGGGTATGAATACTTTTTCAAGGCACTGTATGCAGTGTATCTCTGCAATACATGGACATTTCCCCATGTGTACATCAATATACCTGTTGCTCCACTAGAAACGCACTTAGCTCCTAAGGCCTCACGGGATTTAACTCACAGCTGCGAGAATCTAGTGTATTCCTGCAGCTGGAATCATAGGTGGTTGCAGATAGTTGTGGTTGTTCTCCCTGTACAGAGCAGTGACAGGCTGACAGTGGCCGCATCTGTCAGATGTAATCGCACATGAGGAGATTACCTGCAGTTAGGAACAGATAATTGCCCCTGGACACAAGCAGTTTGCGTCTAGGGGTGATTATATGTGTTGTCAGCCCTACTCAGTTTTCTCTTGCCAAGCTACTCACCCCTATCTACTCTCCCATCTCCACAACATAAAGGCTAATCGTTCTATAGTCCCAAGATATGGATTGGGAAGGCTACTTACTCTCCTTAAGATGGCATAGGATGTGAGTATTGGACACAGGACTTTACAAAGAATACCCAATCGCATGCAAGAAAAATTTAAAACAGCATTTTTGCTTGCACATAATTGGATGATGGAAGTCAGCAGGGCTTTTGCTCATTTACTAGGCTCCGGAGCAACTGCTCTTGCAAAGTGCACTATGTGTTTGCCTTTAGTAAATAAACCTCTAAGAATGAAAAGTTGACTTTACCACCCAACAACCAAGAATGCTATAATGCATATCATATAAAGTGTGATCCATACATCTCAACCCCAGGTTCACTGTCTGGTTTTTAAGGGAATTATGAATAAACAGTTGTCCTGACCCAGATTTCAACCTCTCGCCTTCCTTTTGAATATGGATAAACTGTTATGATGCGTACACACGGTCGGAATTTGACAATAAATGTTTGATGTGAGCTTGTTGTCGGAAAATCCCACCTTGTTCATGCTCCATCTCACATTTGCTGTCGGAATTTCCGACAACAAATGTTTGAGAGCTGGTTCTCAAATTTTCCAACAACGAAACTTGTTGTCGGAAATTCCGACACACAAAATTCCACGCATGCTCGGAATCAAGCAGAAGAGCCACACTGGCTATTGAACTTCATTTTTCTCGGCTAGACGTATGTGTTGTACGTCACTGCGTTCTTGACGTTGGGAATTTTCAACAACATTTGTGTGACCATGTGCATGCAAGACAAGTTTGAGCCAACTTCCGTCGGAAAAAAATCCACGGTTTTGTTGTCGGAATGTCCAATCGTCTGTACGCAGCATTAGTTTATTTCACAACCCAGCCACCAGGAATCTTGTATAAGCACAGCTCATAAAATATAGCATGATTCATGCATCCTGATTCAGGTTTCAACCACTTGGCTGTCTCAAGGGATTGTGAATGAAAATTGTACTTTACCAACTGCAAGAATACTATGATTCACCCAGCACTTTAATTGAATGGTTGTAGAGATGGAATGTCAGGTAGTAAGGCTTTGGTATAAGTTGCTATTTAAAGAGTGATATTTGCAAGGAGAAAACTGAGCTGCCAGCCCAAATGTGTCTCTTTAGAGGAGGTAACCAGATCAAATATGAAATTTCATGGTTCCTTCTCTCCAGCTCAACATCCAGGTAGAGGAAGCACAGGCATAACTTTGCAAATCTCACTAGATAAGCTGAATTTCTCATTTAACATGTAATTCAGAAATGGGTATACAAAGGTGACCAGCTGCTCATTTCCTCACATTTTTCAAATACCAAATCAAGACTGAACCCATCCTCAAGGTATTTTATGTAACTTGGAAAGGGATCCTAAAAATGACAGTGCTCATGAAGTGCGGGCACCATCAATTTTATAAGTGCTCTGGGTTTTCTGTAGCCCACGCTCTTCTGATATGCAAACTTTGACTTTCAAAGCCAAAGTCAAGTTCATGGCCAGGAAAGGATAAGCTAGCCTTGACTTTTTCTGAGAAAGTCGACATTTACATACTGATAAACTATATGTTTCAGGGTTTCTGGGGCTACTAAAATTAAAGACGGGTGCTTCTGTGTGCACTTAATTTTGACTGTCATTTCATGGTCCCCTCCAGCAGAAATAATAATAAAGAAGTCATATTCAGAGGACCACTAATCAAGCACTTAGCGTTTACCCAGTCTGTGATTGTGGTCTACTACAGAATTTCTGTGTGTGAAGCAGTAGAGTGGTTGACAATGTTTATTGAGATACCAAATATTGAATTAACTGCATAGTTTTTGTAAAATAAAAATAAATCAATGGTTGTAAAGCACATCTGTGTCTATTTCTTATCACTTTTTCAAGTCTATAATTGTACGTCATTTAGCATCTTATACACATACAAAAATATTTATTTTATTAAAACGTATTAAAGTGGAACTCCAGCTGAATGCACTGCTGAAATACATATGTGTTTACTGTTTAATCTCACAAGGTTTTTTGTAATTTGGGAGAGCCATTCACATGTCCTGCACTGTACCACCAGATTGGTGAGACACTTCGTGGTTGAGCAGTGTGGCTCCAAGTTTCACCTGTTTCATCAAGCCTGCTTACTGGACAGTGAATTGGCATCATCACTTCTAAGATCAGATAATCAATAAATCTGCACCAAATGGTAGTTGAATGGTCTTCCTGGCTGTACATTGCAGCTGAGCAGAATTACAAATCCTCGGAAGATAAAACAGTTTATATAGGTGTATGTCAAACTTTTCAGTAACAAACACATTGATACCATGTTCTCCAAACCCAGCAATACTAGATATACACACTATATTATAGTTAATCTGTGGCAAGTAATTTAACATTCAAGTATTTAGATACTCTCAATAAGCAGTAAACAAGCTTCAAAATAAGTCCTCGCTGACCTCTGTAGCTACAGGCACTGCAGAGCAATTCATCTACAGTGCCTTGAAAAAGTCTTCGTACCCCCTTGAAATATTCTACATTTTGTCAAGTTACAACCAAAAACTTAAAGCGGGATTCCACCCTAAAGTGGAACTTCCGCTTTTCGGAACCCTCCCCCCCTCCGGTGTCACATTTGGCACCTTTCAGGGGGGAGGGGGGTGCAGATACCTGTCTAAGACAGGTATTTACACCCACTTCTGGGCATAGACTCCCACGGGAATCTGGTACTTGCCAGCGGCACTTGATCTGCTGCCGACATCGCTGGACCCTGGAAGAGGTAATTTATTAAAAGTCAGCAGCTGCAGTATTTGTAGCTGCTGGCTTTTAAAAAAAAAAATTTCAGGTGCAATCCCTCTTTAAATGTATTTTATTGAGATTTTATGTGATAGACCAACACAAAGTGGCACATAATTGTGAAGTGGAAGGAACACACCAGACAGGTCAGGGATAAAGTTGTGGAGGAGTTTAAAGCAGGGTTAGCTTATAAAAAAAATATCCCATTGAACATTCAATGGGGCACTGTTCAATCAAAAATCTATATTTGCTTAGAATAAAGGTCACAATTCCCCAGGCGAATAACACCATCTTTCCTGCTATACAAAAAAATTGGGCTAACTTTCAGTGAGACACTAATGCATTCCAATTTCAGAATTCCCCACACCGCACCTGCACTGAGGGGAGGCACTGTGCCCCCACACAGTGTAAAAGATGGGAAACATGGTTTGGTTCTCTCTTTGCTGTAGCTGCGATCTTCAGCTCTTGTGATGGGGAAGCCATTTACAGTCCTGCTAGCCCCATACACCATCTGGAGGAAGATGACTCGCTTGGTTGCCACTACCAATCTCGGAAAGAAGGGACTTTTCTGTGATTGAAAAAAACACAATCAGGTGACAGTTTGTGGAGTTACTGTTGAGCTTCTGGGAATTATTCCTGAACCTTTGCGTCACTTACTACTGAACCCCTGCACTTTGTGTCCCTTTAAGCCACAGCCAGTATTCAGTGCAATGAAAATAACACCCAACTTTTGCTGCTGTACAGAGCACTGCACTTTTCCTCAGCTGCGGGGGGCACAAAATATGATCTTACACACAGGCCCACTGCTTTCAGAAAATGCCCTTGACCTGAGCTCATCATTGCGCATCCATTCCAGATGCTTGTATGTAACATCACATACAAGCACGTGGGCTGGATGCGAGAGGTGGATCAGCAGGATGAGTGTGCCAGGACAGGTATGTGTCTCATCTCTGCTTCCTTTCACCACTCTGCATATTACGCATACCATAGATGAGAAGAGGATGCAGCAGTGGAGAAGATGAGCAGGAGGGTACAGTGGTGGGGAAAATGAGCAGGAGGGGTTCAGAGGTAGGACAGAAGAGCAGGAGGGTACAGTGGTGGGGAAAATGAGCAGGAGGGGTTCAGAGGTGGAACAGAAGAGCAGGAGGGTACAGCGGTGGGGAAAATGAGCGGGAGGGGTTCAGAGGTGGGACAGAAGAGCAGGAGGGTACAGCGCTGGGGCAGATGTGCAGGGGGGTACAGTGATGAGCCAGATGATAAGGGGGGTTCAGTGTTGGGCCAGATGAGAAGGAGGTTTAGTGGTGGGACAGAAAAGCAGGGGGGGTAGAGCAGTGGGGCAGATGTGAAAGGAGGTGTATTGGTGGGGCAGGAGAGCAGGGGAGACAGAGGTGAGAGATGTGCAGGAGGTACATTGGTGGGGCAGATGAGAAAGCGGGTTACAGTGGTGGGGCAGATGAGCAGATGGGTTCAGTGTTAGGGCAGATGAGAAAGTGATTCAGTAGTGAGACAAAAGATCATGGGGATACGGCAGGAGGGTTACAGTGGTGGGGCAGATGTGCAGGAGGTACAGTGGTGGGAGGGATGAGAAGGGAGTTCAGTGGTGGGAAAAAAAAGCAGGGGGCGGCGGAGGAGTTCCTCTGAGATATCCCGCTCCCTACAGTGGCTGGAGATCGTGTAGAGTTAATGAAAACGGAATTTACAGTAGGCGAAGTGGTAGCAGCTATTAAAAGTCTGAATCCGTCAAAGGCTCAGATGGATTCTCTGGCCACTACTATCGCAAATATGTTGAAATTCGGACCCCACATATATGTTCTTTTTACAACAAATTGAGAAAGGTTCCCCTTTACCACTACATGAAAAAAAAAAAAATGCCTTTATCCATGTTACTGTGGGGACTGTGCGAATTATCGCCCGATATCGTTAATGTCGACCTCAAAATAATGACAAAGATTTTAGCTACTCGCATGAACTCGTTCTTATCAAAATACATCCACCCGGACCAGGTAGGATTTGTTCCCAACAGGCAAGCCCTGGATCAGACCAGACGGATTATTGATATCATATCTGCTCTGAGCTCGGGCTGGGATGGTAGGGGACAGAGGGGGGGCTATTGTTATTAGACCTCCACAAAGCCTTTAACTCCCTGTCTTGGGATTACCACTCCTTCATTTTACAACGCTACGGATTTGGCTCGAAAATTTTGATGACGCTTAAAATGATCTGTAGCGCTCCACGGCACATCTCATAGTCAAAGGCTATAAGTCACAAAACATAGACATACGTATAGGGACTCAACAGGGTTGCGCCCTGTCCCCCTCATTGTTTATTATGGCGCTAGAACCGCTAGCCATCAAAATTCGAGATCATCCGATATACAGGGGGTTCAGTGCGGAGATAACGAGTACAAGTGTGTGTTGTTCGCAGATGACATATTGCTACTCCTCTCCTCCCCGGGCACCTCGTTGCCTAATCTAAACGTGGTACTATGACAATATACCTCTATCACAAGCTTACGAGTGAACCATTCCAAATCTCAAGCACTCAACGTATCCTTACAAACACACATAGTCCAAGCTTTACGAAGCTCATTTCCATTTAAATGGCAAAATGAGGCCCTTCCGTATTTAGGTATCTTTTTGACACCTTCGTTCCCCACACTTTATAGACGAAATTACCCTCCAATGTTTAAAAAATTATTAGAGGATCTCAAAAAATGGTCAAATAATCCCCCTTCATGGTTCGGTCGATTATACTCTATCAAAATGACCATTTTGCCTAAGGTTTTATACTTATTCAGGACCCTCCCGATATCAATAATAGTGTCTGATCTGAGGAAATTTCATGCAAAACTTGGAATTTATTTGGGAATGTAAAAGATCCAGGGTGAATAGACGAACATTACACACTCCAAAACTGAGGGGAGGTCTAGGAGTGCCTGACTTGATTAAGTAATACCATGCAGCGCAACTGGCCCAATTGACCCAATTCCACTCACGACAGTCCAGGCCACTGGATGTCGGTGGAATCCTCCCTATACCCAAACAAGGAGATTAGTCACTTGATGTGGATGAAGGGGAAAGATAGACCGGCAATATTGTGCCCAACTTTATAATTTTCCTTAAACCTATGGGACAGGCTGTCGGCCACACATGGATTTAAATCCCTACACACCCCACTAGCTCTGTTGCTAGATAATCCTTCATTCACCCCAAGTCTTCACCCTCATAATTTTACATGGTGGACTAATAAGGGTTTCATATGAATAGCAGATTTACGTGACCATAGAGGTGTTTTGTCGAAACAGGACCCTTCAGGAGCGGTACCATCTCGTCAACTCAGAATTATATTGCTACACTCAGCGCATTTCTTGGCAACATTGAATCGCACTTCTGAATTGACCACATCCACCTCGATGGAGCATCTCTGCAGGACTTTCGACAAACACACTGGCCACATATCAAAAATGTACAGTATTTTGTCCTCTACTTCTATAAAGCTATTCTATATGCAAAAATGGGAGCAAGATTTAGAAATCAGCTTAGAAGTTGAAGAGTGGAGTAAAATGGTACAATGTGCATTCAGATCATATATTAATACCTTGTTGATAGAGGCAAATTATAAAGTCTTATTGTGGTGGTACATGGTGCCAGTGAGGGTAGCAACCTATGTCCCGGGGGCCTCCCCATAGTGCTTCAGAGGATGCGACATGGATGGCATGTTCCACATATGGTCGACATGCCCGAAAGTGCGAAGGTTCTGGATATGTAAATATATTCATTGACCCAAGTGAACCTCATTAAATCACCTCTACAGGCACTGTTGGGACGCCCAGTGGAGGGGACATCAAAACATATGAGAAGACTCATAGCCTTCATATTCATAGCAGCAAGAATATCCATAGCCAAATCTTAAAAGTCCCATACGATCCCTTTTCACCTGCTGAAGGTCTGATTCACACCTATGCATTTTTAGTGCTTTTTGCATTTTGCAGATTTGCACTACAGTCCATTCAACATGGTTTCCTATGGAACACGTTCTGTAGTGCAAATCTGCAAAATGCAAAAAGCACTAAAAATGCATAGGTGCGAATCAGGCCTCAACTATCATGGATAATGGTAAATGAACGCCTCTCTGCAATTTTGAACGACAAGGTTGCTTTGTCCGACAAAATATGGGACCCCTGGATCAACTACCTATCGGCTGCATTGTGAGATAGGATTGACTCTGAAGTGTTCCTCTCTGGGGCTAGAGTGCACCCCCTTCACTACCTTCTATTCTTCTTTCTGTCATCTCTTTTCCCTTTCTCTCTTCCTTCAATCTGAATTTTCCATTTGATGGGCCCTCAGACCAATTACGGTCCCTGGGACTACACAGGAGTTAAGTTAGTAGGTTGGATCGAGTAACTGTAGCAGAGGGGGGGTGGAGATTTACCCCTCACCGTTTCCCATGCTACACATTGGAATACACCTGTGCAGTACCGAGAGCGAGAAGAGGGGTTCCAGAATTAAAAGAAGTTACATCATATATGCATATATGCACCCCCCCCCCCCCCCAAGTTTTGTATATTTCTAGTGAGATGAATGGGGAAGGCACAGAATATTATGAAACCCCATTGCTTGCTGTTATTCCTACATTTTATAGTTTTATAGTTTATACAGTCTCTATTTACGGTTTAAACATTTTTCTTTTTCTGTTTCGGTTTGATTCTTTCATATAAACCTAATATGTGGATGATGATACATTAAGTTTCACATCAATATATGCTCTTCTGTGCTGTAACTGAATCATTAAAGGTTTGTTAATGAGCAATTACTTTCCATTACAATGGCAATTGCTGTTGTAGTGATGGGGCAGATGAGCAGGGGGTTACAGTGGTGGGAAAGATGAGCAGGGGGGTCCACTGTTGGGGCAGATGAGAAGGGGGTTCAGCGGTGGGACAGAAGAGCAAGGGGGTACAGCAGTGGGGCAGATGTGAAAGGAAGTGCATTGGTGGGACAGATGAACAGGGGGTTACAATTGTTGGGCAGAAGAGCAGGGGGTACAGAAGTGGGGCAGATGTACAGGGGGGTACAGTGGCGGGGAAGAGAAGAAAGAAGGTACATTGGTGGGACGGATCAGTAGGGGGTTACAGCGTGGGGAAGAGGAGCAGGGGGTACAGAAGTGGGGCAGATGTGCAGAGAAAAAAGGAGGTATATCAGTGGAACACATGAGCAGGGGGAACAGTGGTGGGGCAGAAGAGCAGGGGGAACAGAGGTGGAACAGATGTGCAGGAGGTACAGTGGCAGGGCAGATGAGAAAGGGGGTTACAGTAGTGGGGCAGATGAGCAGATAAGTTCAGTGTTAGGACAGATAAGAAGATGGTTGAGCGGTGAGACAGAAGGCCATGGGGGTACGGTGGTGGAGCAGATGTGCAGGGAGCTACAGTGGTGGGGCAGATGAGAAAGGGGGAAGATTGGTGGGGCAGATGAGCAGGGGGTTACAGTGGTGGGACAGAAAAGCAGGGTGGTACAGTGGTGGGACAGTTGTACAGTGGTGGGGCAGATGTGCAGGGAGGTACAGTGGTGGGGCATATGAGAAAGGGGGAGGATTGGTGGGGCAGATGAGCAGGGGGTTACAGTGGTGGGACAGAAAAGCAGGGGGGTACAGTGGTGGGACAGATGAGCAGAGGGGTACAGTGGTGGGACAGATGTGCAGGGGGTTACAGTGGTGGGGCAGGTGTGCAGGGGTTACAGTGGTGGGGCAGATGTGCAGGGTGGCACAGTGGTGGAGCAGATGAGAAAGGGGTACATTGGTGGGGCAGATGAGCAGGGGGTTACAGTGGTGTTATATGCAGCAACATTGTAAAGCAAAACTAAACTCCAAAATATATTCACTTCCACCTTCCAGTGATGCATTGGTTACATCCCTCAATGGCCGTTGTCACCTTCTTATCCGGGTGCTGGATTTTTGGCGTCTTGATTGGCTGGTAGGCAGATATTATTATTAATATTAAACTGGATTTATTTAGTACCTACAAAATTTCAAGTCCTGAGCTAATAGCCAGGTCTTAAGAGTTAAGCCCCATACACACGCGCGGACAATCCGTGGACCAGGTCCGTCGGACCATGTCCGTCATACTTTGTCTGATGTTGGTTTTGCGTACACACTATCGGACAAAGTTGTCGGAAAATCCGATCATTCTGAACGTGGTGACGTTTGTTGCCTACGACGGGACTACGTAGAGGCTAGTAGCCAATAGCTTTGGTCTTGTAATGTGATCTGAGCATGCGTAGCACTTTGTCCGGTCGGACAAGCGTACACACGATCGGATTTGGTGTGATCGGACCGGGTTGACGGGAAATCTTTCCAGCAGGAGATAAGACTTTGTCCGACGGACAAACCGACGAACACTGTCCGATGGTGCATACACACGGTCTGATTTTTCAACAACCTTGTCCGATCGGACCAAATTGATGAAAAAGTCCGACCGTGTGTATGGGGCTTTACTCGCCACCTGTTGCCCCACCCAAACCCTACCCTGTCCCGCCCCTCACTCGCCAAGTGCGAACAGGCGAGTGGAATTTTTGAGGGCTGACCTACAGTTTGCACAGCACTTTACAATATAACGGTAGACAGTACAGTTACAATACAGAAGAATTAGGAGGGCCCCGCTTGTGAAGTGTACAATCTAAAAGACGCCAACCCGCGTGTTCATGCAGCAGTCAGTCATTCTGTCACAGCGATTGAGACAGCAATGAACGCTGAGCGCAGTGTACCATTTAACAGAAAGCTGCTGCGCAGGCAAGTGTATATTATTGCAGAAGAGACATAGCATGTCTCCTCTGCAATAAAGAGCTACCGTTTTCTAAACATTAGGTGTCATGGTCGAGGGTCAGGCTCAGAGACCAGTAGCAATAGCAGTAGAGTCAGGCTCCCACCAACCAGCAGGATAAGTATACAAGCAGGTCACCCTGGTAGATGATGCAGGCTCATCCGAGGTGCAGGGTCTAAGCACTCACTGGTATGTGGAGATGGGTTTACCTGTGTGTTAGTACCAGATGGTGGTCCTCAGGATCGCTCCACCAGGAGGTGAGCAAGCCAGGGTTCAGTAACAGGTATAGCAGGTAGGGATCAAACAGAAGGGTAGTCACTAAACAAGTCAAAGATTGGTAACAAATGGTTGCAGGTTGGGATCAAGCAGAAGCGTAGTCGAGGAACAAGTCAAATGTTGGTAATAAGTGGTTTCAGGTTGGGACCAATCAGAAGCGTACTTGAGGAACAAGCTAAGGTTGATAATAAGTGCTTGTAGGTTGGGATCAAGCAGAAATGTAGTCGACAAACAAATCAAAGGTCAGTAAGGAGTGGTAGCGAAGATACGGATGGCAGCAGGAGTGACAGGAATTAGATACTGGCTGGGGAGAGCACAATAATCTAGCAAGTGCAAAGGCATAGCAGTATAAGCAAGTTCATGGGAGGAGCAGAGTTCAAGGTTCACCATAAACAAGGTTCAAGGCAAGATTGTACAAGGAATTGTCCAGGGAACTGTCTAGCATCTCAGGTAGCTAAGCAAGAGCCAGAGATTGCAGGTTCAGATCTAGGTCCTAAAAGTACTCCCCTCCTCCCAGCACGTCCCCGGGATGTCTTGGGGCCAGGTTTATGAGGAAACCTCTAATTTGTTCCTAAAGATCCTGGAATCAGGAATTTTTTCGACCAAAAACTCTTCTTCAGTCTGTACCTAAACAGGTGGAGGAATTGTAAACATTGAAAAAGGATTTTCATCAAATGGTTTAAGTAGGGATATGTGAAAAACAGGGTGAATCTTCATACTGTCAGGAAGTTTTAAGCTAAAGGTGACTAGGTTAATTTGAGCAGAGATCTGATAAGGTCCCACAAACTTTTGACCCAACTAAGCAGATGGAACATGAACCTTTTAAATTTTTGGTAGATAACCAGACTTTGTCACCCACATGAGAAGTCGGGAGTGACCTCCGATGTCTGTCAGCAGCCAACTTGTAATATTTCTGAGCCTCCATCAAAGTATCAATACATTTCTCCTGAATCTCCTGTAATGTAGTTAATCTGTTGGTTACAGCAGGAATTGGAGTGAGACAGGGAGATCAGGAAAAAAAACTGGGTGATACCCAGTATTTAGGAAAATTGTTAGCAAGCTGCCGTAGTAAGATAAACCACCCAGTTATCCTGAAGATAACAAATAAAACTTGGAAGGGATTGCTCCAAAGTTTGATAGGTCCTCTTGGTCTGAGAATTAGACTGGAGGATGAAAAGCAGAAGACAGATTAAAGCCCCATACACACGGTCTGACTTTTTCATGGATTCTGTCCGATCGGACAATGTTGTTGAAAAATCAGACCGTGTGTATGCACCATCGGACAGTGTACGTCGGATTGTCCGACGGACAAAGTCTTATCTCCTGCTGGAAAGATTTGCGACAACACGGTCCGATCACACCAAATCCGATCGTGTGTACGGTTGTCCGACCGGACAAAGTGCTACGCATGCTCAGATCACATTACAAGACCAAAGCTATTGGCTACTAGCCTCTACGTAGTCCCGTCGTAGGCAACAAACGTCACCACGTTCAGAATGATCGGATTTTCCGACAACTTTGTCTGACCGTGTGTACGCAAAACCAACATCAGAAAAAGTATGACGGACATGGTCCGACTGACCTGGTCCTCGGATAATCCGCGCGTGTGTATGGGGCTTAAGTGTTACACCTAAATCTGAGCAAAATCTTTTCCAAAAATTAGAAGTAAACTGTACTCCTCTGTCAGACACCAACATTGTCAAGAATTCCATGTAATTTAATGACTTCTCAAACCATTTACTCCGCAATTTGTTCTGCGGAGGGTACCCCCTTTACGTGTATAAAATGAACCATCTTAATTAGGCGGTTGAAGACTACCAAGATTGTGATCATCTCTTTTGAGGGAGGAGGATCGACCATGAAGTCCATTGGAATTGACCCCCAAAGGAGATCAGGGTGTCTTACTGCGTGTACAGGTCAGACACAAGGTCACATAGTTCTTCACATCTTTCTTGTAACCAGGCCACCAAAAGGAATGTGATAAAAGTTTTTCTGTCTTAGAAACCCTAAAATGCCTAGCAAGTTTAGAGTCATGCACCAACCAGAGGCATTCTAACTGAACCGGTTTAGGTACATAGAGGCAATGTGCTAGAGTCTAAAAGCCCTTCTCGTACTCAAGGTTAATGTCCTTAGGAGGATAACTGAGGAGAGGGTCATTCTCATACCCCTCTTTGAGGAGACTCAAAAATGTCTTGTGGACCCTAAGAAGTTCTTCTGAGACAGGATTGTACATTCAGAGTTGCATTTCTGCAGAAGCTTAGACAACATTCTCGATAAGGCATTAGCCTTACCATTTCTTGACCCAGGTCGATACGAGATGATAAAATTTAACCTAGAAAAGAATAGAGACCAACATGCTTATCTAGAAGACAATGTCTTGGCAGAACAATTTAATTCTAAATTGTTATGATCAGTGAGAACAATTACAGGTTGCTAAGCCCCTTCAAGCAGATGCCTTCATTTGGAAAAAGCTTCCTCAATAGCCAGCAACTCTTTGTTCCCAGTGTCAATATACAAGAGAAATAGGCACAAGGATAAAGCTGAATCTTTTTTTTTTTTGCTGAGAAAGTATAGCTTCCAGAGTCTGAAGCATCCACTTCTACGATATAAATAAGTTAAGGATCAGGATGTACCAATATTGGTGCAGAAGAGAAAAGAGTCTTTATCTTAATAAAGGCAGTTTGTGCCTCAGGTGACCACACAAAGGGCATCCCTTTCTTTGTCAGCTGCGTAATTGTTGCTGTCACCTTAGAGAATTTTCTGTAGAGGTTGGCAAAGCCAACAAATTGTTTCCTTGGCCAATCCACCATGACTTTAATCTTCTCGGGATCCATGCTCACTCTTTCTTTAGAAATAAAATATTTGCAAGAACTGGATCTGGGTTTGTTCAAATTAAAACATTTCTCTAGTTTGATGTAAAGTTGATTCTTCCTTAATCTTTAACCACTTCAAAACTGGGCACTTTCGCCCCTTTCCTTCCCAGGCCAATTTTCAGCTTTCAGCGCTCTTGAACTTTCAATAAGAATTGCACAGTCATGCAACATTGTACCCAAATGAAATTTTTATCAAATTGTTCACACAAATAGATCTTTATTTGGTGGTATTTATTCACAAATAGGAAATTTTCTGTTTTAGAAGGAATCCAATAAAATCAAATTTTGTCATAAGTGTGAGCCAAAATGTATTCTGCTACATATCTTTGGTAAAAAACAATCCCATTAAGTGTATAGTAATTGGTTTGTGTGATCACGGACATATGTACGCAGATGATCACGGACATATGTGTGCAGATGATCATTGGAACATATGATTTTACTGGGACATATGTGGGGGACAGGTGTTTTTACTGTGTGAGGACATGTGTGTAGGGACAGTGTTTGGGGGACACTATTTTGGGAACATTTTGATTCTACATTGGGTGGGGACATGTGTGGGGACACTGGGCTGGTGATCAGTGTGTAAAAAGCTTTAAAAAACTGCTCATACTCACTGATCACCGGCTGGCTTCAGCGATCCGCTCTCCTCTCCTCACTGACAACTTCCATGTGAGGAGAGGAGAGCCGATCGCCTAGCAACCGGCTCTCTATTTACATCACATAATGGCTCTAATTAGGCACAGCCGTCATGTGATCAGGAGGGCCAATCACAGAGCCCTCCTGCCGATCGGAGATGTATAACGAGCGGATAACACAAGCGCATCGGGCACGCGTGCGATCCCCCCTCCTTCCGAGGGACGTTCCTGAACGTCCACTCAGAAGGTGGAAGCGCCCACCCGGCCGTATATATGCAGTGGCCGGGTGGGAGGTGGTTAACTTGTTGCCGACCGCCCGCCGTCAATTGACGGTGAAGCGGTGCAGCTCTTGTGGGGGGCCGCAGTCATATGACGGCGCTAACTTTTTGGCCACTAGGGGGCGCACACGCGCCACGGGAGGCGCTCGCGTGTGCCCGCCGTGTAGCTGGGGACCCGATGCGCGTGCCCAGTGGCCGCAATGTCTGCCAGGCACCCGCGATTGCCCGGTAACTGAGCAGGACGTGGATCTGTGTGTGTAAACACACAGATCCACGTCCTGTCAGAGGAGAGGAGACCGATGGTGTGTCCCTTGTACATAGGGACACCGATCGGCCCCCTCCCCCAGTCAGTCCCCTCCCCCCACAGTTAGAATCACTCACATAGGGAACATATTAACCCCTGCAGCGCCCCCTAGTGTTAACCCCTTCCCTGCCAGTCACATTTATACAGTAATCAATGCATTTTTATAGCACGGATCGCTGTATAAATGTGAATGGTGTCAAAAGTGTCCGATATGTCCGCCGCAATGTCGCAGTCATGATAAAAATCGCAAATCGCCGCCATTACTAGTAAAAAAAAAATAATAATAAAAATGCTATAAATCTATCCCCTATTTTGTAGACGCTATAACTTTTGCGCAAACCAATCAATAGACGCTTATTGCGATTTTTTTTTTTACCAAAAATATGTAAAAGAATACGTATCGGTCTAAACTGAGGAAAAAAATTGTTTAAAAAAAAAAAAAGGATATTTATTATAATAAAAAGTTAAAAATATTGCGTTTTTTCAAACTTGTCCCTCTTATTTTGTTTATAGCGCAATAAATAAAAATCGCAGAGGTGATCGAATACCACCAAAATAAAGCTCTATCTGTGTGGAAAAAATGATATAAAATTTATTTGGGTACAGTGTTGTATGGCCGCGCAATTGTCATTCAAAATGCGACAGCGCTGAAAGCTGAAAAATGGCTTGGTCAGGAAGTGGGTGTTCATACCTGGTAGGCAAGTGGTTAAAGACAGTGCAAACATGCTTGTGATGCTCCTCCATGTTATCAGAACAGATAAACAATTACAAACTGGTCCAACAGATCCTGCAAAACATCATTGATGAAGTTTTGAAAAGTTGGGCTACAAAGGTGTTACAAAGGCCAAAAGGCATAATAAAGGACATGAAATGCCCATATCTGGCCCTAAAGGTGGTTTTCCAGTCGTCTCCTTGACAAATGGTCCCCGTAAGTCTAGTTCTGCGATGATTTTGATAGAATTAAGTCTTTCCAACCTTTCAGAGATTGGGGGAAGTGGGTAGCGGTTTTTAGGCTAGGTTCACACTTAAGCGTTTTGAAATGTGTTTTGCAGAAATACAACACAGTCCATTTAACATGATCTCCTATGGATCCGGGTCACATCATTTCAGCCACTGCATTTTTTGGAAAGGGTCAGGGACTTTTTTTTACCAGCAGCAGTTTGCATTTTTGCTTCCATAGACCTCAATGGAACTGCATCAAAAATTCAAGTGTTGCAATTTTTAATGCGTTTATCCTGTGTTTTGAGTTTTTTAACTGTTAAAAACGCAAAACACATCAAAAACGCATTAAAACACATAAAAATTGTGTGATGAGGTGATAATTAAATCAGCATTTTTATCACAGACATCCTGGAACTCATGGCATTGAGAAGGCAGGTTGTAATATGACTGGGTAGCTACCACATCAACTTGTGATTTCTTGATCAGTGAAGAACGCATCAACAAGGCTCTCTACAATGTTCCTAACAATGGAAGGACATAAAATGAGGGTGGCACAGTGGTGTAGTGGTTAGCACTCTCACCTAGCTGTAAGAAGGGTCGCTGGTTCAAATCCCAACCACGACACTACCTGCCTGGAGTTTGAAATGAACGGACTTGCCGCTCATCGGAAAGTCCGTTCATTTAGCACATGACTTCAGGTATACGTAGCTAGCATAGGCAGTGAATGCCGCCGCGCTAGCTCCGTCACCTGGCATGGATTTAAAGGGACTCCCCACGCCGAAAAACGGCGTGGGGGTCCCCCCCAAATCCATCTCAGACCCTTATCCGAGCACGCAGCCCAGCAGGCCAGGAAAGGGGTGGGGACGAGCGAGCGCCCCCCTCCTGAGCCGTACCAGGCCGCGCGCCCTCAACATGGGGGGTGCCCTGGGGAAAGGGGGGCTGTGCGGCCCCCCACCCCAAAGCACCTTGTCCCCATGTTGATGAGGACAAAGGCCTCTTCCCGACAACCCTGGCCATTGGTTGTCGGGGTCTGCGGGCGGGGGGCTTATCGGAATCTGGGAGCCCCCTTTTATAAGGGGGCCCCCAGATGCCCCCCACCCTATGTGAATGAGTAGGGGGTAAGATGTACCCCTACCCAAACACCTAAGGTGTAAAATGTAAAGTAAAAAAACACACAATTTTGAAAAAATATTTTACCTTGCTCTTTTACCGGAGAAGTCCGGCTACCTTCTTCTTCCGTCTTCGGGGGTCTTCCGGCGCCGCCTTCTCTTCTTCTTCTTCCGATGTTTGCTCTCTCCACTATGCTGGGACTTATATAGGGACGTGGGTTTTCTCGGTGTACTCCGGTTTCCTCCCACAATCCAAAGACATGCAGGTAGGTTAATTGGCGTCTGTCCAAAAATTGGCCCTAGTATATGAATGGTGATCTTGTATTGTGGGATCCTTGAGGGTAGGGACCGATGTGAGTGTGCAATGTACAGGGATAGGGACAATTGTAGACACTCACTCAGGTTGGACTGGTGGCTTTATTCAAACTTACTAACTATGAAAACTATGAAAATTTATAGTCCGTGTTTCCCAGTTTTTGGACAGATTATGGGTAGAAATCCAAGGAATGGCCAGTGTGACAGAAAATGTGGGTGATGTAATCGGTGGAAAGCTGATTGTCTCACAATGGTCAGCCTCAAATTGGAGATCCAGAGGAAACATTTCATGGGTCACAGATCCTGACGATAAAGGTGAACCATCAACTGTCTCCATATCAATAGGGGCAGATTTATTCCGGCCCCTTGTCAGGCGGGGGTGTTTTTGAAGCACCTCATTAGAGCCATAGGCTCTAATAGTCTTCAGAAAAGGTGCACTGCGAGTGCAAACCATTGCGCTTGCAGTGCACCCAGGTGTGTTAGCAAAGAAAATTAATATGAGGACGTCATCTATGTAACGATGCCATGCTATAACATGGCTCATGTACATAGACAGCGTGTCGTCTGCCAACAACTGACGTTCCCACTCCCCCAGGTACAGGTTGCCGTAGGAAGTGGGCACAGCAGGTCCCCATAGCCACGCCCTGTACCTGGAGGAAGTGGGAGCCGTTGAAGGAAAACATATTGTGTTGAAGTATGAACTCCGGTGACGTCAATAAGAATTAGTTGTATTGGGGTTCATATTGATTAAATTGAAAAAAAACATGGCGTATCACTGCAAGGCCCTTATCGTGAGGAATTGTGCAATACAACGCCTCAACGTCTATAGCCACTAGTTGTGTGTCGTCACTGATATTGATATCTTGAATGATCTGTAATAAGTGAATAGTATCACGTACATACCATGGCATACATAACACAAATAGTTTTAAATGATTGGCAACAACACGGCTGGAGGTTTTCCATAAGGTTGCCACATCCGGATATGATTGGTCTACCGGGAGGGCTCTTAGAGTGTTTATGCAGCTTTGTTAGCATATAAAAGGTGGCTTCCCTAGGGTTATCAATGCAAATTAATTCCCAGATTTGTTTCCAGATAATATTTAAGTAAAAAGCTTCATCAACCATAGGGTAGAATTCCTTTGTAAACTTAGCCAATGCCAAATTTGATATAGGGCGATACCACTCAGAATTGTGAAGTATCTTTGTGCACATTCTAGTATACTGGGAATTATCCATAACCACGACATTGCCACCCTTGTCAGAGGGTTTAATGACAATTTCATGGTTAGGGGTCAAAGCCTGTGAATTTAGAGGCTCTCCTTATAGCAGTGAACAACACAGCTACTGCCCCAATGGATACATCCTACACTCATATTTAAAAAAAAAAAGAAATACAGTTTATATCCTCCACCCAGCTCCAATCCAAATGCAGCAACCTTTCTGAAACTGGTATCTGCTGATATCCAAAAATGTAAGGATCATTCCAAATTCTCTTATTTATTTATTGAAAAAAAAAGCCCTGGATGCTTTGGCCTGTAACCACGACATTGTCATTAAACCATCTGACAAGGATGTCGTGGTTATGGACAATGCCCAGTATACTTTTTATTTTTTATTTTCTGAAAAGTCCGTGGCGTGTGAAACACACCCTAAATCTCCACCCGGTGCCAAAAAAAGTGCAAACACATAAAGAGTGAACACAAAACGTGCAACGGGTGTACTGTGGTCCTCCAAAAGAAGGACCTTACCCTGATCCCTCGAGGCGTTAGGCTCCAGACAGGGATTGAGGTACTCACTATGGCATGTCTGGCTGAAACCAGACGGACCCCGTTCTCTGGGGGGGTCTGCCGAAACAGACCCACCCAAGTACTAGGTGGGGCTCCCCTGAAGGGAGAACCCATGAGAGAGGGCGAACCAAGCCATAAGGCCATGTCTACCCCCTCCCAAGACTTTCAGGGCAGGCCTGAGGACCTACACCCTACCAGTCACACAGTGACAAAAGTGTACACATCAAACGAAAAAAAATACAAAAAAGTGACAAACACTATAAATAAACGAGGTGGAGAAGAAGGAAGTGGAGGTAAGTGCTGGACAATGGCCGGCCCTTCAGCCAGGAATAAAAAATTCCTCTGGTCCTAGCCAAAAGGCCCAGCCCAAGAGGAAGGTGTGAAAAAAGTGTGTATGGCGCAGTGACCTAGGTGTCAATAAATCTCAGAGTGACACTCACACAGTGAGATTATACCACTCCAGAGGCACATGCACAAGGGCTCCACCACCGCTCCCACCTAATTATATTCGGGAAGTACTAACCTAGGCCACAACCCCCCTCCACACATGTTGTCTACTTTGATTGTTTAATTGAAATTTTCAAAATAGGGCTTGCTGGTCACCAAGTAGAGGTCAAAATGCTTATATAATAAATAGAGGGAAGGATAACTCAAATAATATATATATATATATATATATATATATATATATACACAAACACACATATACACACACACATACACACGCCTAGATATATTCAGTATATCTCAAAATTGAGTTAACCAATAGAAGGGAGGAGGGTAGAGGAGAAAAAAGAGGACTTGCCTTCCCAGAAGGTATAGTACCCACCTTGTTGTATTGGAATAAACACCAGACAGAGAGAGTATCCCCCACTTGGGAGGTCACAAGTAGAGCTTAACCAATCACCCGATAGTGTGGGGGAACCTAGGATGATAGAGGAGAGAGGGGTAGGGTACAGATATCCAAGTGTGAGGTTCACATAATTCACCACACACACCCAGTCTCCCTCAGCAAAAGGGGGCCATAGTGTTAGAATGCAAGGTGGGGTATAAATTATACACTCCAGTTAGGCCCCTTTCACACTGGGGCGGTTTTCAGGCGGTACGGCGCTAAAAATAGCGCCTGTATACCGCCTGAAAAAACCGGCCCCATTCACTCCAGTGTGAAAGCCGGCGGGCTTTCACACTGGAGCGGTGCGCTAGCAGGACCGCAACAAAAGTCCTGCTAGCAGCATCTTTGAAGCGGTGAAGGAGCGGTGTGTTCACCGCTCCTATACCGCTCCTTCCCATTGAAATCAATGGGAAACCGCGGGGATACCGCCCGCAAACCGCCGCTGCAGCGGCGCTTTGCGGAGGTTTTTAACCCTTTTGCGGCATACCGCGGGTAAAACGATGGTAAGGCAGCGCTAAATATAGCGCTGCTTTACCGTCGCCGCCCCGCACCGCCCCAGTGTGAAGCCAGCCTTAGAGAGAAACTCCACAGGCAAACTCACCTCCCTTGAAGGATCCACAGATCTATGGTGTCCCCACCGGCTCACAAAATGCCCAAATGGCGCCACAGATTGCACGACGATATATATGAATCAAACTCAGTAGACTGTTTTTCATTGCACATTGTGTGCTTTGTTATCCTTTGCCATCCCTAATCCCCAAACTACACTCAATTTTTTGTGATGTGCTTCCACACCACATTCAACATTTCTGACATTGGTATCAGAAACTATGTTTTTTTTGTTTTTTTTTAACAGAAAGTTTTATTTTAAAACAAATAGGCATTACAATTAAAAAAGAAAAAACAATAAAACATTTCACGGTGATGAACTGTAGAGGACGAATACATGAAGCACCAAAAAAGATGTACCGTATATACTCGAGTATAGGCCGACCCGAATATAAGCCGAGGCGCCTAATTTTACCACAAACAATTGGGAAAACTTATTGACTCGAGTATAAGCCTAGGGTGAGAAATGCGCAGCTACTGTAAGTGGAAAAGAGGGTCAACGATGCCCATTTGCAGCCTCACTGTGCCCATGCAGATGGACACAGTTGACCGATTTGGGGCCCTGTATCTCAGGGTCACTTAGTGCTAGGAACCCCAGCTTTAGATATGTTGTAGTGCTAATTCCACTGGGTTGGAATACAACATTTGGGGTTCCTAGCACCAAGTGTCCCCGAGATATGGGGCCCCAAATTCGGGTCAGAAAATGTCAAGCACTTTTCTGCAGCAGAGAATGACATTTTCCGAACCGACTTTGGGGCCCCGTATCTCGGGGCCACTTAGTGCTAGGAACCCCATATTATGTTATAGTGCTAGGTCCACTGGGTTGGCACACCAAATTTGGGACTCCTAGACCCAAGTGGCCCCGAGATATGGGGCCCCAAAGTCGGGTCGGAAATATTTTTTTTGCTGCAGAAAAGTGCTTGACTCGAGTATAAGCCGAGGGGGGCACTTTCAGCGCAAAAAAATTTGCTGAAAAACTCGGCTTATACTCGAGTATATACGGTATATCACAATCAGCATGCAATACAGCAGTACCAAAGCATCTAATATAACATGACGTGAAAGGTAGAAAGAACCAAACAGGTATTATCCTCTAGGAGATATCAGCGCCATCTCATTGACAAGCCATGTTTAGGAATACGGAGAGCAATGGGGAAAAGAGTGAAGGGGGGGGGGGGGGCAGGCAGTAGATAGGATGGGAAAGACGAGAGATAGAAGGGGAACATGGGATGGGGGGACAGGAACTCATCACGGAGAATAGCACATGGATATTAAAGAGGAACTGCAGTCTGCTCACAAAATTAAATTTTCCATTCTGAAGCTTCCCTCCAACCACTTTGCATATTATTTTATATATACTGCGATTCTGTACATGCCAAATATGCTGCAGAAATCTCCCTCCTCTAAGTCTGGCTGCATCCATTTTAACTGTGAGCAGCTGCTGCCTGTTCACTTCCTGGATTTACACAGACACAAAGAGGCACACCTCCAGCCCTCTTATGATTCATCCCCCTCCCTTCCTGGTCATTAGCCTAGGCTTATGACATCATGCATAGCATACTAGCTCATTATGAATTACTTACCTGAGATCAAAGCCCCCGCAATGGTCCTCGTTCACCACTCCGGCGGCCAACATCACTCCCGGAGTTACCGGTAACGGCACAGTCTGACTGAAGCAACGGCACGTACGTGCCATTGCTTCAGTTTGCTTCAGTGCGCATGTGCCGATGATGTCGGCACATGCAAATACAGGGGATATCTCCTAAACTGTGCAGGTTTAGGAGATATCCAGTGTAGCTACAGGCAAGCCTAATTATAGGCTTACCTGTAGCAAAACGTGGTTGTAAAGGGTTTACAACCACTTTAACTTTGCTACATCCTGGTGAAGTAAGGAATCTGTATTAGCAGGTCTTGCCTCAACAGAAGGTGCCAAATGTTTGGCATCCATGTGTGCCAGAACATCGACAGAATTTATACTTTTTTTTAATGCTGTCATTGCCCAAACAAATTGTTTTGGAGACTTTAAACCTCACTGTATGAAAAGCTAGCTAATTATTCTACCTATAATGTAAAGGCTCTAGAGATAACTGCTTAAAGTGAACTGTGTGGCAAAGGTATTGCCTTTAAAATTATATATTATATATATACACACACACAGTATCTCACAAAAGTGAGTACACCTCTCACATTTTTTTGTGTGACAACACTGAACAAATTACACTTTGCTACAACGTAAAGTAGTGAGTGTACAGCTTGTATAACAGTGTACATTTGCTGTCCCCTCAAAATAACTCAACATCAGTGATGTAAGTAACTGAGTTAAAATAAACTGAGTTACCTAACGCAGTTACTTTAGAGGGTAACGAGTAATCTAACTGATTACTTTTCCCCTCATGGTAACTCAGTTCCCATTACTTTGGCTTAGTTACCCCAATTACATCTACCGCCACTAGATGGCAGTAGTGTAATTCCGTTGTCCTGCCGAAAAAGTTCCCCTGCCGGATAAGGACCCCCTGTACTGCGCAGGCGCAGGGCTTGCGCAGTACGAAGGACTACGGAGCTTCCGAAAATTGCCAAACCTAAACAGCTCCGAGTGAACTCTACACCGCGCAGGTGCAGTTAACATGTAATTGTATGAGGCGATGCCGCACGCTCCTGATGCTCGTGCTAATCTGCAAGGGGCGTCTATCGTGTAAGTAAGGGGCGGGTCTAGTATTACTGTAACCAAGGGGTGCATTTATTATTATTGTTATATATTGAGCTCTGCCCATTAATTTAACATTCGCCCTCTTCTGTAGCCATCCGCCCCTTACACGATATAAATAATAGACCCGCCCCTTGCTTACACGCTATAACAGATCTGCCCCTTGTTAAGAGTAATAATAGAGCAGCCCCTTGGTTACACGATATATAACAATAATAATAAATGCGCCCCTTGGTTACAGTAATACTAGACCCGCCCCTTAGTTACACGTATAGAATATTAAAAAAAAAAAGTCAGTTACTTTGCTGAGTAACTAATTACTTTTCCAATGTAGTAACTGAGTTACTAATGCAATTACTTTTTGGGAGGAGTAATTTGTAACTTAACTAATTACTTTTTTAAAGTAAGATGACCAACACTGCTCAACACACAGCCATTAATGTCTAAACCACTGGCAACAAAATTGATTTCCCTCCCTAAGTGAAAATGTCCAAATTGGGCTCAATTAGCCATTGCTAACAAGGTCTAACAAGGTCTCATACTGGTCACTGGAAGTTTAACATGGTACCTCATGGCAAAGAACTCTCTGTGGATCTGAAAAAAAAAAGAATTGTTGCTCTACATAAAGATGGCCTAGGCCAGGGGTAGGCAACCTCGGCCCTCCAGCTGTGGTAAAACTACTACAAATCCCATCATGCCTCTGCCTCTAGGAGTCATGCCTGTGATTGACAGGGTCTTGCAATGTCTCATGGGACTTGTAGTTTCAAAACAACTGGAGGGCCTACCCCTGGCCCAGGCTATAAGAAGATTGCCAAGACCCTGAAACAGCTGCAGCACGGTGGCCAAGACTATACAGCGGTTTAACAGTAGAGGAACAGGTCTCACCATGGTCGACCAAAGTGGTTGAGTGCATGTGTTCAGCGTCATATCCAGAGGTTATCTTTGGGAATTAGACGTATGAGTGCTGCCAGCATTGCTGCAGAGGTTGAAGGGGTGGGGGGTCAGCCTGTCAGTGCTCAGACTATACGCTGCACACTGCATGGAATTGATATGCATGGCTGTCGTCCCAGAAGGAAGCCTCTTCTAACGATGATGCACAAGAAAGCCCTCAAACAGTTGTCTGAAGACAAGCAGACTAAGAACATGGATTACTGGAACCATGTCCTGTGGTCTGATGAGACCAAGATAAACGTATTTGGTTCAGATGGTGTCAAGCGTGTGTGGCGGCAACCAGGTGAGGAGTACAAAGACAAGTGTGTCTTGCCTACAGTGAATCAAGGTGATGGGAGTGTCATGGTCTGGGGCTGCATGAGTGCTGCCGTGACTGGGGAGCTACAGTTCATTGAGGGAACCATGAATGCCAACATGTACTGTGACATACTGAAGCAGAGCATGATCCCCTCCCTTTGGAGACTGGGCCGCAGTATTCCAACATGATACACACCTCCAAAATGACCATTGCCTTGCTAAAGAAGCTGAGGTTAAGGGTGATGGACTGGCCAAGCATGTCTCCAGACCTAAACCCTATTGAGCATCTGTGGGGCATCCTCAAACTGAAGGTAGAGGAGCGCAAGGTCTCTAACATCCACCAGCTCTGTGATGTTGTCATGGAGGAGTGGAAGAGGACTAAAGGTGGCCACACAAAATATTGACACTTTGGGCCCAATTTGGACATTTTCACTTAGGGGTGTACTCACTTTTGTTGCCAGCAGTTTAAAAATGAATAGATGTGTGTGGAGTTATTTGAGGAGACAGCAAATTTACGCTGTACACTCACTACTTTACATTGTAGCAAAGTGTCATTTCTTCAGTGTTGTCACATGAAAAGAGATAATAAAATATTTACAAAAATGAGAGGGGTGTACTCACTTTTGTGAGATACTGTGTATATATACAGTGGGGAGAACAAGTATTTGATACACTACTGATTTTGCAGGTTTTCCTACTTACAAAGCATGTAGAGGTCTGTAATCTTTTAATTTTATCATAGGTACTCTTCAACTGTGAGAGACGGAATCTAAAACAAAAATCCAGAAAATCACATTGTATGATTTTTAAATAATTAATTTGCATTTTATTGCATGACATAAGTATTTGATCACCTACCAACCAGTAAGAATTCTGGATCTCACAGATCTGTTATTTTTTCTTTAAGAAGCCCTCCTGTTCTCCACTCATTACCTGTATTAACTGCACCTGTTTGAACTTGTTACCTGTATAAAAGAAACCTGTGCACACACTCAATCAAACAGACTCCAACGTCTCCACAATGGCCAAGGCCAGAGAGCTGTGTAAGGACATCAGGAATAAAATTGTAGACCTGCATAAGGCTGGGATGGGCTTCAGGACAATAGGCAAGCAGCTTAGTGAGAAGGCAACTACTGTTGGCGCAATTATTAGAAAATGGAAGAAGTTCAAGATGACGGTCTCCCTCAATCTGGGGCTCCATGCAAGATCTCACCTCGTGGGTGATGATCATGAGGAAGGTGAGGGATCAGTCCAGAACTACACGGCAGGACCTGGTCAATGACCTGAAGAGAGCTGGGACTACAATCTCAAAGAAAACCATTAGTAACACATTACGCCGTCATGGATTAAAATCCTGAAGCGCATGCAAGGTCCCCCTGCTCAAGCCAGCGCATGTCCAGGCCCGTCTGAAGTTTGCCAATGACCATCTGGATGATCCAGAGGAAGAATCGGAGAAGGTCAATTGGTCTGACAAAAATAGAGCTTTTTGGTCTAAACTCCACTCGCCGAGTTTGGAGGAAGAAGAAGAAAGAGTACAACCCCAAGAACACCATCTCAACCATGAAGAATGGAGGTGGAAACATCATTCTTTGGGGCTGCTTTTCTGAAAAGGGGACAGGACGACTGCACTGTATTGAGGGGAGGATAGATGGGGCCATGTATAGCGAGGTCTTGGCCAACAACCTCCTTCCCTCATATAAGAGCATTGAAGATGGGTCATGGCTGGGTCTTCCAGCATGACAACGACCCGAAACACACAGCCAGGGCAACTAAGGAGTGGCTCCGTAAGAAGCATCTCAAGGTCCTGGAGTGGCCTAGCCAGTCTCCAGACCTGAACCCAATAGAAAATCGTTGGAGGGAGCTGAAAGTCTGTATTGCCCAGTGGCAGCCCCGTAACCTGAAGGATCTGGAGAAGGTCTATATGAAGGAGTTGGCCAAAATCCCTGCTGCAGTGTGTGCAAATCTGGTCAAGCACTACAGGAAATGTATAATCTCTGTAATTGCAAACAAAGAATTCTGTACCAAATATTAATTTCTGCTTTTCTGATGTATCAAATATTTATGTCATGCAATAAAATGCAAATTAATTACTTAAAAATCATACAATGTGATTTTCAGGATTTTTGTTTTAGATTCCATCTCTCGCAGTTGAAGAGTATCTATGATACAAATTACAGACCTCTACATGCTTTGTAAGTAGGAAAACCTGCAAAATTGGCAGTGTATCAAATACTTTTTCTCCCCATATATATATATTTTTTTTTTTAACAAGCAGTAAATGAGCTTTAATACAAGATTAGTATTGTTCTCTATAGCTGCAGGCACTCTGGAACAATTCTCCCTAAAATTCACAATACGGGGGGTCCCCGACTTACGAACGCCTGACCTACGAACATCCCCTACTTACGAACGGGGCGCTGCGGGGACCCTCCGCCATTTTCCGCCGTCCTCCGGCCGCTCTGCGCATGCGCGGCCAGACGGAGCCTCGGAAAATGACGGCAAACTTCAGAAATGTCCGTAATTTGCCGCGCATGCGCAGAACGGCATTAGACGGAACATCGGAAATGTCTGTAATTGTCCGTAATTGTCGGTCTGCGCATGCGCGGCCGACTTACGAACAATTCCGACATAAGAACAGGAGGCCAGTCCCTAACGAGTTCGTAACTCGGGGACCCCCTGTAGAGACGTTGGCAGCTGGTATGCTGCCAAATCCCTGTTGCCTTTGAAAACAGGGGGGGGGGGGAACTATAATTTCAATGTATTTGCTGTGAACTTTGAGGTGTGCCTGCATCCACATGGGTCAGAGAGGGCACATCTACTGCTTGTTAAAAATATGTAAACATTCAAATACCTGTTGCCTGGCCACATGTCTTCAATGCCAGGAGCCATAAATAATATGCTGTATTGCACACATGTAATCACTGGAGATCAAGATCACCAACTACTGGAAGAGGGCAGCCTCTGTATACGTTTAGCCAAGCCCTGAACATCCCCCGTCCCATAAGATTCTAAGCAGCTAATTGTGGGAAATAGATTGTGCATCTAAAGGGATATGCAGTCTCACAATAAAATGAGAAAGCATTATAGAAAAAGAAGATAAGGAAAAACTCAACACATCATCAAGCTAAAAATCTTATCACAGTCGTCTTTATTTAGGAAAGACCAGTGGCAGCACACATACTGTGATTGCGGGTCGATTGACTCTCACACCCTGTGCACAAATAAGCCAAGGTTTTAGAAATAGATTTAGTCATATAAAAAACATATTTAAATTTATCATTTGGAGTCTTGAAACAGCAAGGGGACCCCAAGAGCACTTTTTTAAGAAGGGGGTATCTTCTTGCAATAAAGGTATTTTTTCCTACTTGCAGATAGAAGGTATCCCACTACAGGAGGGTTCACTGTAACTAATACTGTTCATCCTTGTGTTATTCTAGATAAGATTCCTAGAACACGTGATGATGGTGAGAACATAAAGAGTGTAGAGCAGGGATATGCAATTAGCGGACCTCTAGCTGTTGCAGAACTACAAGTCCCATGAGGCATAACAAGCCACAAGCATGACAACAAGAGGCAGAAGCATGATGGGACTTGTAGTTTTGCAACAGCTGGAGGTCCGCTAATCGCATATCCGTGATGTAGAGTATCTACAGTATAACGAAAGATTCAACAGAGAACAAAAAAAAGGTGTAACTAATAGCTAGTAGCCTTTGTACAAAATGTGAACTGGTTTTCGTGGGACTTGATGGCATTCAGACATCCCAACTTTTGAATGCCATCAAGCCCTTGAAGTGTTAATATTATTAAAATATTAATATTATTAATATTTTTTATTAAATATGAAATCCTCATAACCCTACATAATGGTTCAACATGATACATTTTGAGTGTTATTCTCTGAGTTGCTTAGATGAAAATTCATTGGATTTGTATCTGAAATAAATAATTAAAATGCCTTACCATCTGTTAGCAGCTTGAGCTTGTGCCGAGTTCACTTAAAACCTTAGGAGAAAGTTCATAATGGCTGTAACAGATATCATTACTCCTTACTTAAACACAATTAAGAACCTAGAAGGCCACATAGGAAACAGGCATAGTGTCTGAATCAACCCAAAGATTCCAAACCGTATCAAATTTCAGGGGACAGCCACGCGAGTGGTAAGTAAGTGGCTTTGTAGAGCGGAACCAGTGAGTTGACCAGGGTCTTCCAATAGTCGAGGGTAGGGGCCTGGTCAGATTTCCACTTCAATACGACATAAAAAAGGAATTACCCCAGGAGATTTCTGGTAGCCTGCGTATGTGCCAATGAGTTCACCAGGCACAGAAGACAAATGACAGCTGTCTGGGGAAAGCGATTGTGGTTAATGAGTAAATTAATCCTGTAATTTCGGACCAAACATGTGATAAAGCAGGGCAGGTCCAGAATACATGCAAAAAATCTGCCGCATCACATACACATTTTCATCATCTAGCAGGGACCCCAGGGTATAATGAAATTGTTTGGGTGTCAAATAGCCTTTCTGTAATATTTTAAACTGTATCAAGCAGTCTCATAGATATTAGTTGGAGTTAGGGGTATTCCCACATGTGCTCCCAGTCCTCATTATCCAGGGTCAGTACCTTCCCACGCCATCGGGCTTGAAGCTTCTCTAACCATATGTGAGCCGAGGGTAGAAGAGATTTATAAATTTCAGACAGTGTTTTTGTCAAGAAATCATCTTGCAGGAGCGACTCAATATTGTTAGTGATTCGTTGTAGTGAGGAAGTGCCAAATTGTACAAGGAAGGCATGGCAGAGCTGCCATGAGTTTGGGAAGGCCGAAGCATTGTTTAAGCCCATCAAACATTATGAGAGGGCCTGCAACACAAAGCTGGCCGAGCATCCTAATACCCATGGAGGCCCATAATGAGGGGTAAAACTCAGATAGTCTAGGGTTACACCATAGGGGGGTGTGAGGGGACCAAACTGAGGAGGGAGAACAATTACCTGCCAGGCTTTAAGTAAAACTTCATGCACGGCAGCAGGAATGGGATAAGGGCATGTACACCCCTGAATAAGAGGTTGTGCAAGATTTCATAGGAGCTTGAATAGGCTGCTTCAAGCACGACCTCTGCATGAGAATAGCCAATTATGGGTGCAAGTCAGTAAGGCCACCAAGAAGTAGGTATACAAATACGGACACGTCTGACCTCCATGTGTCTATGATCTAAAAACCCACATCTTTAAAACACTTTCTATGTAAACTTTATATTTTACATGGCCCAGATTTTTTGATGATTGTGATTCCCTTATTCACGCTTTACTAATTCAAGTGCAATAGTCAAGCTTTTCGGTCAACTTCACTGATATTTAAAACCCAACTCAGGGATAAATATTTTATTTTATTTGCCCCCAGCGTAATAACACAAAATGCAGTTCCAGCATTCATTACTCTCTGGCACCGTTTTGCATGGTAGTTCTTCTCTATCACAAGATGTTTTCAGTTCTCCAGGTTGAATGATGCCCATAATTATTCAACCCGAAAGACTGAGTACATACTATGTGTGCAGTGTATCATGGACCTGCCCTTGAAGGGGTGTCTTAACAGCTGCCTGCAGTGACATACAGTGATGCAGGTATAGTGCCAATGTTATATATGATTAGAACCACCTAGTGCCAGCGAAGAGGACACGAAACATCATGGGACAAGCCTGAAGACTTCTAACATAGGCAAATATAAAAACAGCAAAAATGGGAGATCTGCACCCCATAATTGGGGTTGAACAATAATCTTAACAATGACTCCAATTAAACCTGAGAGGTTTTCCCTTGTGTTTTTTTCCTGGTGGCCACTCTAGTGGGGACACTTGTTCCAGTTAGAACAGTCTAAGAATGTATTGCTTTACTTTAGAGAAATGTCTCCTCACTTCCTTTTGTGAGCACAGGACAAGCAGTAAAGGGAATTTCCACAATGGTACACAGATGGCAAACACCCCCCAAAAACCCCATTGTATGGAGGACTGTCTAATGCTTTATAGCTAAATCTGGAAAAGGAATGTGTGTGGACAAAAATTTGGTCTGTCCGACCCGAAATTTGAAACAAAGAAAGAAAACCTGGTTGGAATCCCTAAGGGTCTATTATAGACAGACCAAAGAATTGAGTATAAAAAGTATACATTTATTTTTATTTCCGTATAACAATAATATGCATGTATAGAAATACATAAAAACAGTATCTGATACCCAATTTGTACAATTTGTATGAGCAAACCACTGTCCTGGTGCGGGACGGACTAGTGATGATCCATACAGATGTAAAAAACCTTACATGTTACAAACTAAGGCCCCTTTCACACTTGTGAGACTTCAAAGTTGCACGATTTTAATGCAATTTTGCCGCGATTTGCGGCCGCGATTTTTGCCTCGAATTTGCAGCGATTTCAAGGAATGCCTGTGTAAGTGGCATCAAAATCGGACCAAAGTAGTGCAGGGACTACTTTGAAGTCGGAACGACTTGAAGTCGTACTAATATGAATGGCTGTCATTGGAAATCATGGGGAACGACTTGTCATGCTATTTTGCAGTCCCAAATCGTGGGACAAGTCGTATAAGTGTGAAAGGGCCTAAAGTGTCCTTCTTCAGAGGTTAATTTGGTTCAGATGGGTACACATTTTCTACAACAGAGAAAATGTGCAATAGTACAGTTTAGTATACAATAATTAGTATCAATATTATCACAATTGCAAGAAATAAAAAATAAAATATGTATATCTACTCATGTATATTCAACCATGTATATGGACTACTTACATAAAAATAATCCAACATGGGGTAAGTCTGAGGAATAGGAGATGGTCATTCCAGTCATGGACAGCAAATACGATCCACTCCAGGGCACAACAAGTTCAGAAAGACAAGTAGCAACCCATCCTTCTCTGCAAGGACTCAAGATTATGGAGCAAAAAAGCTCCTGCTTGGACTGGACCAGTGTCACTTTGTTAAAGATATAATGTATGGCAAAGGTCAATAACAGGTGTATTAAGTGCATTCAATAAAGCACTAAAATAAAGACCTGGCAGCATCAACAAGGATGCAAAGGGTAAAGGTCTGTATTTGATAGTAATAAATATAGTAAGCATACCTTGAAATGCTGGATGTATTGAGGTGTGCTGCTTTTCAACCATGAGCTAAGTCAGCATATGCAATCAATGCTGTAAGTGCTGGTATATAAAGAAACTGTGTCAGGGCATCAGGCCAATCACAATGTAAATTGTGATGGTCGTCACCTGGCCTCAGTGGAGGGGCGGAGGCGCACGGCCAAGATTGGCATCAAACTCCACCCATGAGTCCACCGGCATGATGACACGTGGCACAAGCCCGCCCAAAGACGGCGGAGTCACATCCCGCGTCACCGATGCGCAAGTGGCTGCCTGTGCTTCAGATTGGAGCGCAGAGCAGAGGAAAAACCATAGCCAGAATGGTGTCCCAAGCTGCCTCTCCATAATGTAGGGGGAAAGACAAGGGGCACCCCAGACCCAAATGTGAATGAAGAAGCAGAGTACCAGTTGCCTAGCATTGCCTAGCATAGAATTTGCAAACAATCGGAAAATGTTAATAAAACTTGCATGATGGAAATGACACACAAACATAGCAAATATATGGATCTGAACAATTTTATCACCCACCCCTTTTTATGAGAGACCTCCCCTTGACCATGCAAATTAACCATTGGTCAAGACTCTCACATGAGTTCCCTGCCACTCAGGTCTCAGCCCATCCTCTCTTTTCCAGAACATTCCAATGTCAAGCAGAGGAGGTATCTCTGAGCCCAAGTGTAGGTGGTCACCCCCCCCGCTATACTGACACTCCCATTCCAGAATCAACCCAACCAGACCTGGAAAATTTACCTGTAACTAAATCCTGCACTACCAAAATACACTATAGCACCTACCAAAAAGTAGAGGGTGCTACATATATATATATATATATATATATATATATATATATATATATATATACACACAGTTTATATAGATATATCACAATCATTAAACTGTGCAAAGAACTGTAAAGATAGCCATCCTTGACCTCTCTATCTGTTTTTAAAGCATATCTATGGTCAAAATGTAAAATCATATATTCATATCTACATTTTTGCAGCATGTCAAGATCTGTTCTAAAAAAAAAAAAAAAGCTTCGATTTCAATGCATATAGTGTGAATTATTAAAATTAATTCCTCTACAATGCTTATAAATAAAAAAGGTGAATGATGGCTTGTTTTTAAGTGATTATACTACTTGTTCAGATTTTTTTAAATGCTTTAGTGTGTATGATTCAGGTTCAATTTAAAGGAAATTCTAAAAGCGGCTATAAATAACTATGACTGAAATGGAGAAAACATTATCATTAATTGAAAGACTAACAAAATTAAATTGGTTTAAAAAAAAAAGAGAGAAAGAAAAAGAAAAGAAAATTTATATATTACAGAATAGCTAAAAAAAACATAAAAAAAAAAATCAAATTTGTAATAGAAGAACTTAAATAGACAAAAATTGTGGAAAAAAAACTAGGGAATGTATATTTTCTATACTTGAATAACAGGATCTTTTCAACATAATATTTTTAATCTATTAACCACTTCAGCCCCGGACCATTTGGCAGCCAAAGGACCAGAGGTCTTTTTTCAATTTCGCACTGCACTACTTTAACTGGTAATTGCGCGGTCATGCAATTTTGTAACCAAACGAAATTTGCGTCCTTTTCTTCCCACAAATAGAGCTTTCTTTTGATGGTATTTGATTGCCTCTGTGATTTTTTTTTTTTTGCGATATAAATGGAAAAAGAGCGAAAATTTTGAAAAAAAAAGAGATTTTCTACTTTTTGTTATAAAAAAAATCTAATAAACTCAATTTTAGTCAAACATTTGGGCCAAAATGTATTCAGCCACATGTCTTTAGTAAAAAAAATGCCAATAAGCGTATATTTATTGGTTTGCGCAAAAGTTATAGCGTCTACAAACTAGAGTACATTTTCTGGAATTTACACCGCTTTTAATTTATGACTGCCTATTTCATTTCTTGAGGTGCTAAAATGGCAGAGAAGTACAAAAACCCCCCCAAATGACCCCATTTTGGAAAGTAGACACCCCAAGCTATTTGCTGAGAGGCATGTTGAGCCCATTGAATATTTTTTTTTTTAGTCCCAAGTGATTGAATAAAGACAAAAATAAAAAAGATTTTTTTTTTTTTTCAAAAAGTTGTCACTAAATGATATATTGCTCACACATGCCATAGTTATATGTGGAATTGCACCCCAAAATACATTTTGCTGCTTCTCCTGAGTATGGGGATACCACATGTGTGGGACTTTTTGGGAGCCTAGCCGCGTACGGGGCCCCGAAACCCAAGCACCGCCTTCAGGATTTCTAAGGGTGCAAATTTTTGATTTCACTCCTCACTACCTATCACCGTTTCGAAGGCCATAAAATGCCAAAATAGCACAAAACCCCCCAAATGACCCCATTTTGGAAAGTAGACACCCCAAGCTATTTGTTGAGAGGCATGGTGAGTATTTTACAGCTCTCATTTGTTTTTGAAAATGAAGAAAGTAAAGAAAAAAAAAATTTTTTTTTTCTTTTTTCAATTTTCAAAACTTTGTGACAAAAAGCGACATCTGCAAAATACTCACAATACCTCTCAGCAAATAGCTTGGGGTGTCTACTTTCCAAAATGGGGTCATTTTGGGGGGTTTTATGCCATCTGGGCATTCCATGGCCTCCGAAACTGTGATTGGCAGTGAGAAGTGAAATAAAAAAATTACACCCTTAGAAAGCCTGAAGGCGGTGATTGGTTTTTGGGGTTCCGTACGCAGCTAGGCTCCCAAAAAGTCCCACACATGTGGTATCCCCGTACTCAGGAGAAGCAACAGAATGTATTTTGGGGTGTATTTCTACATATGCCCATGACATGTTTGAGCAATATATCATTTAGTGACAACTTTTTGTAAAAAAAATATATATATTTTTTTTTTTTCATTATTCAATCTCTTGGGACAAAAAAAAAAAATATTTAATGGGCTCAACATTGCTCTCATCAAATAGCTTGGGGTGTCTACTTTCCAAAATGGGGTCATTTGGGGGGGGGTTTGAACTGTCCTGGCATTTTATGCACAACATTTAGAAGCCTATGTCACACGTCACCCACTCTTCTAACCACTTGTAGACAAAGCCCTTTCTGACACTTTTTGTTTACATGAAAACATATTTTTTTTTTGCAAGAAAATTACGTTGAACCCCCAAACACTATATATAATGTTAAAGCAAAGGCCCTACAGATTAAAATGGTGGGTGTTGCATTTTTTTTTTCCACACAGTATTTGCGCAGCGATTTTTCAAACGCATTTTTTGTGGAAAAAATACACTTTTTTTTATTTTAATGCACTAAAACACACTATATTGCTCAAATTTTTTGATGAAATAAAAAATATGATCTTAGGCCGAGTACATGGATACCAAACACGACATGCTTTAAAATTGCGCACAAACACGCAGTGGCGACAAACTACATACATTTTTAAAAGCCTTTAAAAGCCTTTACATGATACCACATTAGATTCACGGAGGAGGTCTACTGCTAAAATTACTGCCCTCGATCTGACCTTCGCGGTGATACCTCACATGCATGGTGCAATTGCTGTTTACATATGACGCCAGACCAACGCTTGTGTACGCCTTTGCGCAAGAGAAGGGGGGGCAGGGGTGCTTTTTTTTTTTTTTTTTTTTATTTATTTAGCTTTTTTATTTTATTTTTAAACTGTTCCTTCCATTTTTTTTCTTTGTTATGATTTTTATTGTTATCTCAGGGAATGTAAATATCCCCTATGATAGCAATAGGCAGTGACAGGTACTCTTTTTTTGAAAAAATTGGGGTCTATTAGACCCTAGATCTTTCCTCTGCCCTCAAAGCATCTGACCACACCAAGATTGGTGTGATAAAATGCTTTCCCAATTTCCCAATGGCGCGGTTTATATCCGGGAGGGGGGACATTCCCTCCCACTGCTTGTAAAAGCAGTCTAGAGGCTAATTACCCGCTAGAATTGCTTTTACATGAAAGCCGATCACTGGCTGAAAAGAATGATACCAAGATGATACCTAAACCTGCAGGCATCATTCTGGTATAACCATTCAAAGTCCAGCAACATACTGGACATATATTGTAATCTTTTTTTTTTCATGCAGCCTCTTGGCTGAACGAAAAAAAGAGATTGATTGGTGGGTATGCCCACCATTAGAATACCTCCCTTCATCCACCCACTTCTAATGATGGGCATACATGCACCATTTATATATGCCGATGCATGGGGGCATCCTCCCGCAAAAGTTATGCCGTGTACACACGGTCGGAATTTCGACCGTATGTACGTGGCATTAGGAGCCAATCGCTCCTCCCCCCCCCCTGCTGCCCCCATGCTCCTGACTGAAGCGACTGAATCAAAACGCTACCACAAAAAAAAACTGTTAGCGATCGCAGGGATCAGGCCTGACTCTGCGAACGCTGCAGTTATGTGTGCTTAGTGTTTTGTAAGTGACAGTGATCGATCGATACTGCACTTGGGTGGGCTGGGCTGGGCGGAGGGGGGAAAACGCAGGTGCTAGCAGGTATCTGGGCTGATCCCGCTAACAATGCGGTTTTTTTTGGAACCCTAAACTGCTGGGACGCTAGTATAGATCTGATCAGATCAGATATTGATCTGTTCAGATACTGTGCCACTAAGGGAGGTGTATGCTTTGTGCGTGGGTGTTTGCGGTACTGGCACTAACCTGGGGCGACGCAGACCTTATTTGACCCTAAAACCTAATTGATATCACCCGCCGGGCAATCAGGGGGTTAAACCGTTATTGGGTAATAAATGGCGGGTGCCCTGACAGTATAAAAAACAAGCTAACTAACCAGCGTCACCCGTAACAGTAATACAAAAAAAAACTGGTTACCTAGCGACACTAATGCAGCGATCAGAAAAACGATCGCTTAGTGACACTGGCAAAAGGGGGTGAAAGGGTTAACTAGGGGCAATCAGGGGGTTAAACCTTTATTAGGTAATATATGGGGGTACCTGACGCTATATAAAAACCTGACGGGGAACCTAAATAACGAAATAACTAACTGGCTAACCAGCGTCACCAGTGACAGTTATACAGTGATCACTGGTGAAAGGGTTAACTCTAGGGGCAATCAGGGGGTTAAAACCTTTATTTAGGTTGTAATATGGGGGTACCTGACCTATAAACCTATTTATGAACCTATATAAACATGGCGGTTACCTAAAAAAAAAAAATGGTTACCTAGCGACACTAATGCAGCGATCAGAAAAACGATTGCTTAGTGACACTGGCAAAAGGGGGTGAAAGGGTTAACTAGGGGCAATCAGGGGGTTAAAACCTTTATTAGGTAATATATCGGGGTACCTGACGCTATATAAAAACCTGACGGGGAACCTAAATAACGAAATAACTAACTGGCTAACCAGCGTCACCAGTGACAGTTATACAGTGATCACTGGTGAAAGGGTTAACTCTAGGGCAATCAGGGGGTTAAAAACCTTTATTTAGGTTGTAATATGGGGGTACCTGACCTATAAACCTATTTATGAACCTATATAAACATGGCGGTTACCTAAAAAAAAAAAAAATGGTTACCTAGCGACAGCAGTGACACTAATACAGCGATCAGAAAAACGATCGCTTAGTGACACTGGCAAAAGGGGGTGAAAGGGTTACCTGGGGGGCAATCAAGGGGTTAAACCTTTATTAGGGGGGGGTAGGGGGCTACCTTGGACCTAAAACTAACTGCCCTGACAGTTATTACAGTCACACTGACACTAAATGCAGTGATCAGTAAAAAAATGATCACTGCAACTAGTGACACTATGACTGGGGGGGGAGGGGGTGATCTGGGGGGTGATCAGGGGGGTGACAGGGGGGTGGAATATGTGCCTAACTGTACTGGTGTCAGTGTAGTGTTGTGCACTAACCTTAACATGTTCGCCGCTCGGCGTCTCCGGTCACATAGACCGGCGCACCGAGCGTGACATCACTTCCGCCTTCCTGTCTATACAATAGACAGGAAGGGGAAGCTTTTCATTGGCCAGGAGCGATCGCGAGGGGGTGGCCAGAAACCACTGGCCGTCCCCTCGTCCCGGATCGCTCCTGAAGCGATCCCGACCGTCCCCGCCGGCGGAGGGGGGTCCGATCAGACCCCCCAACCGCCGGAAGAATGTCACGTACAGGTACGTGATTCTGCCTGTACGTGCCATTCTGCCGACGTATATATACAGGGGGCGGTCGGGAAGTGGTTAATGCTCATCACAAAGTGATCACCCACTCTGAGCTGAGGAAATGAACGAGCAGGGCCCTCTGATTCCTCCTGTATTGAATTGTATTGTAACTGTATTGTCTGCCCTCTTGTTGTAAAGAGCTGCGCAAACTGTTGGCACTATATAAATCCTGTATTATAATAATAATAATACTCACTGGGTGTGTTCAGGAAATAAATTTAAAGTTGCCTGCAACTGAGCATGGTAAGTAAAAAGGGACTCTGCAACAGACTTAAAGTTTATATTTTTTACAAAATTGCCCCAGCCCCCTCACTAGCCCCCCAGGTACATTTATCTGTGTCCACCCTTGCAGGTCCATACTTACCTCCATCAACAGCTACAGCCTTCCATGCTGTCTGCGGCCCGGTTAGTAATCTAGTGCCAGTCTACCCTCAGCTGCACATTAACCACTTGCTGACCGCCGCATGTACATATACGTCGGCAGAATGGCACGGACAGGCAAATGGGCGTACAGGTAGGTCCCTTTAAATTTTGTGTCGGCGGCGACGTGACCCTGCCGCGAGCTCCTTGAGTGGGATACCCACGATCGTCTCACGGAGAGGAAGAACAGGGAAATGCTGATGTAAACAAGCATTTCCTCGTTCTGCCTAGTGACACTGGTCTCAGCTTCCTGTAATTGGGCGGTGATCAGTGTCGTGTCACACATAGCCTCCCCCCCACAGTTAGAATCACTCCCTAGGACACACTTAACCCCTGCAGCGCCCCCTCATGGTTAACCCCTTCACTGCCAGTCACATTTACACAGCAATCAATGCATTTTTAATCGCACTGATCGCTGTATAAATGTGAATGGTCCCAAAATAGCGCCAAAAGTTTCTGATCTGTCTGCCATAATGTCACAGTCACAATAAAAATCACTGCTAGCCACCATAACTAGTGAAAAAATTAATTATTAATAAAAATGCCATAAAACTATCCCCTATTTTGTAGACGCTATAACTTTTGCGCAAACCAATCAATAAAAAGCTTATTGCGATTTTTTTTTACCAAAAATATGTAGAAGAATACATATCGGCCTAAACTGAGGAAAAAAAATTTTTTTTATATTTTTTGGGGGGATATTTATTATAGCAAAAAGTAAAAAATTTAGCTTTTTTCAAAATTGTCGCTCTTTTTTTGTTAATGGCGCAAAAAATAAAACTGCAGAGGTGATCAAATACCACCAAAAGAAAGCTCTATTTGTGGGGAAAAAAAGGACAACATCTTTGTTTGGGAGCCATGTCGCACGACCACGCAGTTGTCAGTTAAAGCGACGCAGTGCCAAATCGCAAAAAGTGCTCTGTCTTTGGCCAGCCAAATGGTCCGGGGCTTAAGTGGTTAATGTCCCATCGACTTGAATTGGATGTTGTTTATACAAAACAGGTCCCACGCAGACCCTGGCAGCTTGTAACTTGATTTTTACCAACTGGGCTGTAGTCAGTGTGGGAAGCTGCAGCCATTGGAGGAGATAAGCAGGGACCTATTGGGGAGAGGACAGCTAAATGTAATGAGGAGGAGGGCTTGGGTAATTTTGTAAAAATCTGCAAAAATCTGAACTTGTACTTTAAACATTTTCATTGTAAATGGCTTGCACCTACAATCTGCTAGGAATTTAATTTACTCAATATTAAATAGGGATATAAAAAATTGCTTCCAGTTTTGCCTCTATTTTTATTTACCAATTAAAATAAAATATTTGATACCTGTATTTCTTAGGCCCTTTTCACACTGGGGCGTTGCGGGCATCGGCGGTAAAGCAGCGCTATATTTAGCGCTGCTTTACCGTCATTTTAGCGGCGCTATTCGGCCACTAGCGGGGCGGTTTTAACCCCCGCAAGCGCCCGAAGAGGGTTAAATGCAGCGCTGCCCCATTGTTTTCAATGGGAAGGGGCGCTTTAGGAGCGGTAAATACACCGCTCCTACAGTGCTCCAAAGTGCTCCAAAGGTACGGCTTGCGGTCCTGCAATCACACTGGAGAGACAGCAGCGGCTGTTTCAGGGTGCTTTGCAAGCGCTATTTTTAGCGCTGTAGCGCCTGCAAAGCTTCCCAGTGTGAAAGGGGCCTTACCACACAGGTATTTGCAACACACAAGAGAATTTTGACATTGAATACGCAGTAGATGTATTTTCATTTTGCTATATGTCATCCGTTGATTTATGCATACATACAGACTTAATATGAAAACAAGCTACAACCAAGAAACATTATTTCCTTTGTGCAGTTTTTTTTTGCTGTTTGCAAGAGAAAATACAATTAATGTTGGAAACGTAGATCTTGGCCTAAAATAATTTAAAAAAATCAAATTTCTTCATAAATTTAGGCCAATATGTATTCTGCTACATGTTTTTGGTAAAAAAAATCCAAATAGCAAATATTGATTGGTTTACGCAATCGTTATAGTGTCTACAAACTATGGGATATATACTGGAAATTTTTTCTTTATACTAGTAATGGCGGTGATCAGCGACTTATATATTGCGGCAGACATTCAGACACTAACTAACATGTTTGACACTTTGCAGGAACCAGTGACACTAATACAGTGATCAGTGCTAAAAATATGCACTGTCACTGTAATAATAACACTGGCTGGGAAAGGGTTAAACATCTAGGGCGATTAAAGGGTTAACTGTGTCCCTAGCCAGTTTTTGTGTTTACTATGCGTGCTGCTTTTACTAGGGGAAGTGATGGATTTGTGTCCCTGCTTTGCAGGAACAAAGAATCCATCCCTTCCCCCTGTCAGAACAGAGCTCTGCCTTGTTTACATAGGCGGAGCTCCGTTCTGAGTCTCTGTCTGACGATCGGCAAGTGCCAGCGGACATTGAGTGCCCAGCACTAGATCGGCTTCTACTGTGAATAATCATGCGCGCCCCCTGCAGACGGAAGTGAGGGATCACGTATATATATATATATATATATATATATATATATATATATATATATATGTGATCTAGTAAAACTGCTATAGGGAGGTCAGCAAGTGGTTAAGGTAAATGGTCAGGGGTTAAAGTCTTAGTTCACCTTTACAGAAAAAAATGAAAAGGTGAGCTAACACTGAACACCCTCCCCACCCACCGTTCGCCGTTCCCCTCGGTACTGTAAAGTGCCTACACAGCCAGTCTAGTGGTCCTGGAATTTGACATTTACGCTCCGCTCCTCTGTGCAGATCTTCTGGGATGACCAGAGCAATTCACTGTATAGGTGCTAGCCAATGAGAATCTCTCTGGTCCATACTGGAAGCGCTGCACAGAAAGGAGGAAGAAGAGCAAGGATTTCAAATCCCTGCATCTCTGAAAGTACTTAGGACCCACAGTGCACAGAAATGTCTTTTGGGGTATTCGATATCACAAGTCAATAAATAATCCACCAATGGCTTGAAAGAATTCATTAAAAGCTACATTTATTAAAATCCAGACAAAGCCATCTTTCAATCTCATTGACAACAAGCAGTAAAGTTGTAGATCTTGAACAAAGACATTAAGTTTAACTATACATTTGTGCCATGAATAAGCTTGTGCATTAAATCTGGCACTTACATAATCCCGGGTGTGGCAGTAATGGTGCAACTCGTCTCTAGCCAAAAAAACAAGCCAAAGGAAACACTGCTGTATTCTTGGATCGGGGCCGCGTATGCCGAAAAAGATATGCCGGAGATGATGTACCTGGGCCGCTCAGACTCCTGGGAGGAAACCACAGACAATTCATCATCTAGGGAAGTTAGGATGCACCGATGCACAGCAGGATGTTGCTATGACAAGCGTTTCACATGACTTAAAAAAGTGCATGTGCACGAAACGTGTTGTCATGTCATGGCCAGGACGGACCAGAAACATTCTCAGTGATCAGCACCTACACAGAGAATTGCTCTGGTGCATCCCAGAAGATCTGCGCAGAGAAGAAGAGGAACGCGAATTTCAAATTCCAGGATCAATGCAGTTTCCTGATTATACAGGAAAAGGTACCTCAGTTCAGGCATTTAATAGATTTTTATCCATTTTAGAGGTATTATTCAGTTCCAGACAAGATGAACAGAGTAACTAAAACGTTGTTGTACAAGGTATGAGGTTCTTGACAGTGTGCAGTTTATGTCATTCCAAACAGATACATAATCAGAACTAATGCAATTATAGTAGCACTAACATGTAGTGGGAGCATGGGGAAACAATGTATTCAACTCCAGCCTATAAGGGTCGAAAACAAAGTAGAGGGGAGGTAGAATATTTGACTCTGGGACCCCATATCTCCCAAGAGAGAAAAACTAGGAGAGAAAGAGAGGAGAAGTAAAAGAGAGGAAAGGGGGAGAGGCGTAGGGAAGGAGGAGTAAATTGCTTAGGAGATATCTCTATGAGAAGTCATTGGCTCCAACTCGGGGCAGTCCAACAGTGACCCACCATCAACAAAAGACAACCAAAAAAGGGGGAAGGCGAACACAGGAAGGAATAAAAAAAGGAAACTCTTCAACATCCATTTATATCTTAACATATAAAACTCCATTTGCAGGATGTTGATTTCTGCATACACCTGTGTGTTCATATGTGAGGTTGTCCTAGCAACAGCTGATTTGGAGAACAGTATTCCTATGTTAAAATGTTGTCAAGAAGAGGGGGAGATGCGAGTTGCCAGGGCTTACGCCATAGTGCAAGTATGTAAAACATATATGCACGTTATGGCAGAATTACCAGTGATCTTTCTTGCTGCACCGCTGATATCTTTGCGTAATCGACTAAAGGGTCAACATCGGCATTCTAAAACTATAAAGAATGCAATAAGAAATGCAAGAGCGTGATCTGAGCAGCTAAATTACAAGAGACACATTGCTGAGGGGTGTAAAATAAATAAATAATTTTTCTTAAGTATATATATAGTAAAAAGGTAAGGTCAGAACACATTGGACCCATTAAAGATGATCAAAAGAAGTTGGTCACAAATGACGGGGAGTAGGCAACTGTATGAAATACATTCTTCTCCTAAGTTTATATGAAGGAAAAAGAGGGGTATAATAAACAAGACAGTAATGTTAATAATAGTATATGGAATGCACCCTTGCAGTTGACAGAAACCAGTGTTCAAAAAAGATTAGAAAAACTTAATGTGAACAGATCACCAGGACCGGATGGCTTACACCTGAGAGTTATCAAAGAACGAAGCCATGTTATAGCCAGACCATTGTTTCAAATATTGAAGGACAGCTTACTGATTGTAAAGTTACCAGCAGACTGTTAAAAAGCAAATGTGGTACCAATATTCTAAAAAGGGTTGAGATATATACCTGAAAACTACAGACTAGTCAGCCTAACATCAATAGTATGTAAACCATTCCGGTAAGAGACAATATCCAAGAATTTGCTGATGAAAATAGTATTATCTTTAGTAGTAACCAACATGGATTCATGAAAAACCATTCTTGCCAGACCAACCTTTTAACATTCTATGAAGAAGTAGGCTGTAATTTAGAGTATAGTGTATCTGGATTTCACAAGGTATTTGGTACAGTACCTCATAAATGCTTAATTTACAAATTAAGGTCTTTTGACATCCATTTTATTTATTTATTTCAGGTACTTATATAGCACCATCAGTTTACGCAGCACTTTACAAATTTATTACACATTCACACCAGTCCCTGCCCTTAAGGAGTGTACAATCAAAGGTCCCTAGCTCACATTCATACATACACATACTAGGGCCAATTTAGACAGGCGCAAATTAACCTACTAGCATGTCATTGGAGTGCAGCACAGGCACAGGGAGAACATGCAAACTGCAGGCGGGTATTGGGTTGGGATTCGAATCCGACAACCCTAGTGCTACTAGGTGGAAGGGCTAACCACTTGATATTGATAATATTGTATGTACCTAAATAGAAACTACTTGCAGGAGTGTGTCCAGAGGGTAGTCATTAATTACATATTTTCTGAATGGTCTAGAGTTGTGAGTGGGGTACCCCAAGGCTCTGTCCTGGGACCAATTATGTTTAACATGTTCATAAACAATATAGAGGCTGAAATAAATGGTTTAATCTCAGTGTTTACAGATGATACAACACTAATGAGGGCAATAAATTCACAACAGGATATAGTGACTTTAGAAGAAGACCAAGATAGAACAGAGGGGTGGAAAGCTACAGTGCCTTGCAAAAGTATTCACCCCCTTGGCTTTTTACCTATTTTGTCACATTACAGCCTTTAGTTCAATGTTTTTTTTAATCTGAATTATATGTGATGGATCAGAACACAATAGTCTAAGTTGGTAAAGTAAAATTAGAAAAATATATACATAAAACTATTTTCAGAAATAAAAAAATGATAATTGGCATGTGCGTATTTATTCACCCCCTTTGTTATGAAGCCCATAAAAAGCTCTGGTGCAGCCAATTACCTTTAGATGTCACATAATTAGTGAAATGATGTCCACCTGTGTGCAATGTAAGTGTCACATGATCTGTCTTTACATATACACACCTTTTTGAAAGGCCCCAGAGGCTGCAATGCCTAAGCAAGAGGCACTACTAATCAAACACTGCCATCTCCAAACAAGGGACAATGTTGTTGAGAAGTACAAGTCAGGGCTAGGTAATAAAAAAATATCCAAATCTTTGATGATCCCTAGGAGCACCATCAAATCTATCATAACCAAATGGAAAGAACATGGCACAACAGCAAACCTGTCAAGAGACGGCTGCACACCAAAACTCACAGACCGGGCAAGGAGGGAATTAATCAGAGAGGCAGCACAGAGACCTAAGTTAACCCTGGAGGAGCAACAGAGTTCCACAGCAGAGACTGGAGTATTTGTACATAGGACGACAATAAGCCGTACGCTCCATAGAGTTGGGCTTTATAGCAGAGTGGCCAGAAGAAAGCCATTACTTTCAGCAAAAAACAGAATGGCACGTTTTGAGTTTGCGAAAAGGCATGTGGGAGACTCCCAAAATGTATGGAGGAAGGTGCTCTGGTCTGATGAGACTAAAATTTAACTTTTTGGCCATCAAAGAAAATGCTATGTCTGGCGCAAACCCAACACACCACATCACCAAAAGAACACCATGCCCACAGTGAAACATGGTGGTGGCATCATCATGCTGTGGGGATGTATTTCAGCAGTGGTAACTGGGAAACTGGTCAGAGTTGAGGGGAAGATGGATGGTGCTAAATACAGGGACATTCTTGAACAAAACCTGTACTACTCTGTGATTTGCGGGTAGGACCGAGGTTCACCATCCAGCAGGACAATGACCCCAAACACACTGCTAAAGCAACACTTGAGTGGTTTAAGGGGAAACATGTAAATGTGTTGGAATGGACAAGTCAAAGCCCTGACCTCAATCCAATAGAAAATCCTTGGTCAGACTTAAAGATTGCTGTTCACAAGCGCAAACCATCCAACTTGAAGGAGCTGGAGCAGTTTTGCAAGGAGGAATGGGCATAAATACCAGCGGTAAGATGTGGCAAGCTCATAGAGACTTATCCAAAGCGACTTGGAGCTGTGATTGCCGCAAAAGGTGGCTCTACAAAGTATTGACTTTAGGCGGGTGAATAGTTATGCATATTGACTTTTTCTGTTATTTTGTCCTATTTGTTGTTTGCTTCACAATAAAAAAAAAAAAATCTTCAAAGTTGGCATGTTCTGTAAATTAAATGATGCAAATCCTCAAACAATCCATGTTAATTCCAGGTTGTGAGGCAAGGGGGTGAATACCTTTGCAAGGCACTCTATATGGTAAATGAGGTTCAATATTAAACAAATTTAAAGTATTGCACTTGCCAACTAAAAATAAGCATGAAAGTTACACACTATGGAAAAGAATCTGAGGGTCTTAGTAGATGACAGACTCAGCAGTAGCATGCAATACCATGCTGCAGCAAGCAAGGCTAGCAGACTCTTAGCATGCATTAAAAAGGGTATTTACTCAAGAAATAAAACTATAATTCTACCACATTACCAAACTTATTTTTGAGTATTCTGTCCATTTCTGGTCACCAATCCTCAGGAAGGACGTACCTGAACTGGAGAGGGTCCAGAGAAGGGCAACAAAGCTAATTAGTGCTCTGGAGGACCTCAGTTATGAGGAATGATTAGAAAACATTTAACATATTCTCCCTGGAGAAAAGAAAATTAAGAGGGGATATGATCACAATATACAAATCTTTAAATGGTCACTGGGAGGAAATTATTTAACCTAAGGTCTCGAAAGAAGACACACGGCCACACAATTAAGTTATTCAATCTCAAACTGCTGTTAGAGCAGTAAGGATGTAGAACTTTCTTTCACAGTTATTGGTGTCAGAGGGTAGTGTAGTTAAATGAAAAAAACTTTAGATGTGTTTATTATTGTGCACAATGTACAGGGATATGGAAAATAGCAGTCACACACTCATGCAAACGCACACACACATGTGCACGCACACACACACAAACTCTTTGAGGTTGAACTGGATGGACTGGTGTCTTTAATCAACCTTACCAACTATATAAATATGTCTTGCATGCTTAGTCTTGATTGGCCTAGCCTGAAAAGCGTAGCTCCCGTGCATGCGCATGGTAATTAATCTATGCCGGCACCCATGGCATATGCAATTCAGTACAAATTTATAAGAACACTGCTGGCAAGCAGAAGAGTAGCTTTTATTGCAGAAGAGACATACAATGTCCAGAATTGTTTGGCTTAAGTTTCACTTAAAATGGCAGTTATCTTGGATTTGTAGTATGAAAAAAAGTATCAAAAAGCAACAAAGGTACTACAATATATCCCACATAGAACTATATTTGAGAGCAATGGACCAAGATGCTGAAGTTCCTTTAATCAACCTTAACTATAATCAATGCTTGGTAATATCGCAACACATTCAAGCAAGAGTCGATCTATACTGCGTAACTTAAGTCGAGGAGGCTGGGCTGCACTTTCAAATAACTTTTTTAAAGCACCAGGAAGTGGTTGTAAATAATCTATACAATCTGAATTCCTGTAATAAGGCTCCAGGGACGTGCGGTGAGGTCAGTGGTTGGTGAGGCACTGGCTAGAATCAGAGCCAGATACACACACGTTACATAAGCCACAAACATTAGAGCAATAATTCTAGAACTAGACCTCCTCTGTAACTCTAAACATGTAAGCTGTAAAAAAATTTAAAGCGTCGCCTATGGAGATTATGTACTGATGTTTGGCACCATTTCACAAGTGTGCAAAATGTTAGGTATCTATTTACTCTGCGTAACATCATCTTTCACATTATACAAAAAAAATCGGGGAAACTTTAGTGTTTGTGCGCAAATACTGTGTGACATAAAAAGTTGCAATGACCACCGTTTTATTCCCTAGGATGTCTGCTAAAACAATATATATAATGTTTGGGGGTTCTGAGTAATTTTCTAGCAAAACTTTTTAGATTTTTTACATGTAGGAGAGAAGTGTCAGAATTGGCCTGGGTGGCAAGGGGTCAATTACCATAAGGAAGTAATATAAGAAAAATATTATATATTATTTTTAAGGTCATTTACTATATTTTCAAAAACTGTACTCAAGCAGGTGGCTTAATGGACAAATTACTAAAGTTGGAAGTTTTAACTGCAAACCAGTGATTTCACAGTAAATAGATAAATAATAAATTATTATCATATAACATATAGCATAATAATATATGATTTAGCTTGATTATAACAGTACCTTTTCAACAACAGCAGATTTTCATTCTGCCTCTTAAAGTGGAGGGCCACCCAAAAAAAAAATAAAAAAAAATGCATTAATATTCTTTAAAAAATGTAAAAAACTAAATAAAAATAAAATAAAAAAAGATGGAGGCGTTAAGATGGAGGCGCCGGCAGCCAATCCGATGGATGGATCTGCCTCGGGGTGGCTGACATCGCGGGCTCGCTGGACAAGTAAGTGTCCTTATTAAAAGTCAGCAGCTACAGTGTTTGTAGCTGCTGACTTTTTAAAAAAAAAAAAAAAATTCTTGGCCGGAACGCCCCTTTAACTATGTGAGAAAAAAAATGGATTATGGGTTAATCTTATACCCATAAACCCATGTTATTTCCTTGTAGTTAAGAGGGCTGGGCTGGACGGGAGCATATGTCTTTTAGACATATGCCCCCTTCTATGACACTGCAGTGAGAGGCCAGCCTCCACTGCAGCATTTTTATTGGCTAGCTTGGGCCAATGTTACTTTACCATTGGTTCAAGGCTCCAAGCTATCCATTGAGCTCAGTGCCTCTGACAAGAAGTAAGGAGAGGCACTGTGAGCTCATCCTCTCAGTCTGCTGCAAACAGAGTGTGCCAGCTTGTATTTAAACTGGTCGCTCTGTATGTAGCTTCTGACAGACTGCGCAAGAAGCCCCATATCTCTGGAACCATAGATGATAGGACCCCCAAATGTTTAACAGTGGTAGGGTAGGACTTGAGCCACATACCCCATAGGTCGACGAGCTACGATGTTCATGGCTCTGCCTCACCTGCCTCCCCTGACTGCATGTCCCTGTAAGGCTCCATCCAGGGTAAGATCTTTCTTCTGTAGATTTATACCTAATACTAGTACAAATAGGGCCACGAATAGGGGGGTCCAGGCTGTCATTCCATGCCGTACCTGGGTCCCATTGCATCAGCAGGCAGGGGCCACCCTGGCAGAAGGGGGAAAGAGACTGGTTTGGGACTAACCTCTGGGCAGGACTATCAGGGACCTGCCTGTTCATCTGGACTTACCTATACTGCTCGCAGGAGGGGGAGAAATTACACTTTCCAACCTGTCCCTTCTCAGACTTGCTTTCTCACTTTATTCTATACATTAGGGTGTGGAGAGCAAATTATGGGAATGGTGAATACATAGAGGCTGGTAGAGTAGCTGAGCAGGATAGTATTCATATAGAGGCGTGTATATGGTTTTATGTCTTTGCTGGCATGGTTTGGGTATCTGTGTGTAATGCTGCCCACCTGATAGTATGTGTTTAGTAGTGAGTGTGTTGCGCTGATGTGCCAGGGACACACATTTCTTCTAGGCTACTCATAGTCTTCAAATTCTGAGGAGACACTCAAGACTGGGACCCTCATCCCCAAATAGGAGTCTCACTGGCAGAGGAGAAATGTCCCACCTATGGAAACTTCATTCAGGATTACACACATCTTCTCAGGATACAGCTCATCCCTGACTGTCAGTGAAGATGCACTCTTGTGTCTTGTTTAGGGCACTGTTTTTACTCTAGGTAGCCATATTTTGGGGAACTTACCAACAGTGCTGGGCTTTGCTGTACACCTCCAAAAGAGGCTACTTGAGAATACATAGGAATGGGTTGTTTGTTTTCCTGAGGCTGAGGACCCTGGTGATGGGAAAGGCTGGTATAGAAATTTCAGGGAATCTAGCTATGGGCCTGGACAGGAAGGGAGCTCACTGAAGGTATTTTGGCTGGATTCAAACTTCTAAGCTCCTGTGTTTCTGGTTAAAGGGATTGTAAAGGTTTTTTTTTTTTTTTTCTAAATAGGTTCCTTTAAGCTAGTGCATTGTTGGTTCACTTACCTTTTCCTTCGATTTCCCTTCTAAAAGTTTTTTTTCTTTGTTTTCTTTGTCTGAAATTCTCACTTCCTGTTCCTCCTCAGTAAGCTGTTCAGTAAGCTGTTCTGGCTGACTAAACAACGCTCGGATGATGGTGTGAAGTTTACTGAGGAGAAACAGGAAGTGAGAAATTCAGACAAAGAAAAAAAACATTTAGAAGGGAAATCGAAGGAAAATGGAAGTGAGCCAACAATGCACTAGCTTAAAGGAACCTATTTAGAAAATAAAAAACTGACCTTTACAACCCCTTTGATGCATTAAGGAGCCTATTTGTTTGAATGTATTTATTGAAGGAGTTTCAGACCAAAGGATAAAAGAGTCCAAATTAATTTATTATTTATACTAAATACAGTAAAGGGGGTCATAAAAAAATCTCCCTTCCTCAGGGCTTAAGTTAAGATAAGAACCTAGCGTATGCTGTCCAGTTCTGGGCACCAGTCCTCAAAAAAGGATGTACTGGAAATGGAGCGAGTACAAAGAAGGGCAGCAAAGCTAATAACGGGTCTGGAGGATATTAGTTATAAGGAAAGGTTGCAAGCACTGAACTTATTCTCTCTGGAGAAGAGACGCTTAAGAGGGGATATGATTTCAATTTACAAATACTGTACTGGTGACCCCACAATAGGGATAAAACTTTTTTGCGGAAGGGAGTTTAACAAGACACGTGGTCACAAATTAGAAGGAAAGAGGTTTAACCTTAAACTACGTAGAGGGTTCTTTACTATAAGAGTGGCAAGGATGTGGACTTCCCGTCCACAGGCGGTGGTATCAGTGGGGAGCATCGATAGTTTCAAAAAACTATTAGATAAGCACCTGAAGGACCACAACATACAGGAATATACAATGTTATACTGACATATAATCACACACATAGGTTGGACTTGATGGACTTGTGTCTTTTTTCAACCTCACCTACTATGTAACTATGTAACCTGGAATACACTTACCGTCTTATTGTGATTGCTTACGTCAGTGGTTCTCAACTTCTGTCCTCAGAACCCACTAACAGGCCATGTTTGCAATACTGAAATACATCACAGGTGATATAATTTGCTACTCAGTGATTTCAGTATTCTACTTTGCATCTCCCCAAGGTAATACTTAAAATCTGGCCTGTTAGTGGGTCCTGAGGACAGGAGTTGAGAACCACTGGCTTACGTGGATTCTTCTGGCCAGTAAGGTAGGCCTTAGATGATGCAAGTCAGCGTTAATAGGAGAATCCCTTCTGTGGAGCCGCCCCTGCCAAGTGAACACAATGATTATTGCTAGCAGCTATAGCCGCTGGCAATAATCACATGCTATAAATCCGACATGCTGGTTGTACCCAAGTCAAATGATAGATTGACTTGGGTACAATCAACCTGCCCATACATGGATCAAATCTTGTCCAGTCCATGCTAAACCATGCTATGGTACTTTAAACATCATATTTCATCTAGTAAATCTGTTTGAAGCTTCAAACTATACACAACAAGTGCATCTACTAGCTACTGTTAGTTGGTCCTACAGGTTGTACCAAAGCTATTGTTATGCAGTTATTGATTTTTAGCTAGCCAGCCAATCACTGGTGGTCTAGGATGGGTGATAAGAGCTATACAGCAATTCTAAAAATTTGGAGCCTGTGTTTCTAAAGAGTTCCAGGGAAGGTGAAGAACAGCCTGCAGTTATGTGACACTGGAGTATATTGCATAGAAGCTAATGACAATTGGGGAATACACAGAAATCTCCATAGACTGGCTGTTCCAATGTCTAATGCAGAGAAAGCACAATGTGGATGGCTACCTCGGCAGGATTCTGTGTAGGCCACTGGTGACATCTGACATCCTCTAAACATGGTTATACTGTATTTACAATAATGCTGCCCTATGTACAACACAAGAATGATGACTCCTTTTGCACAAGCTCCACCTCTTGTTTAATGTAATATTTTAATGATTGCAATGCAAGGGTGCTTTATTTTAAGACATGCAATTCAACTGTACAATACACCGAAGGAAGTAGTTGGTCTTGCCTAGGGTGCAAAATAGTCTAGCCTGTTGCCAGTGACACTGTTTTGCAGTGCCGATCCTGACCTCCCTGGGGCCCTAAGCAAAATTCTGCTAAGGGGCCCTCTACCTGACCCATGATGCCGTGAGCTATGTAAACCATTTGCCATTGACATCAGGGTCCCCAGAGAGCCCCCATTAAATCAGTGTCCCCAGAGATTATCCCCTTACATCAGGGCCCCAGAGAGCCCCTCCTTACATGAGGGTCCCCAGAGAGCCCCCTTACATCAGGATCCCCAGAGAGCCCCTCCTTACATCAGGATCCCCAAAGAGCCCCCCTTACATCAGGGTCCCCAGAGAGCCTCCCCCTACATTAGGGTCTCCAGAGAGCCCCCCTTACATCAGGGTCCCTAGAGAGCCTCCCCTTACATCAGGATCCCCAGAGAGCCTCCCCTTACATCAGGATCCCCAGAGAGCCTCCCCTTACATCAGGATCCCCAGAGAGCCCCCCTTAAATCAGTGTCCTCAGAGAGTCTCCCCCTACATCCGGGTCCCCAGAGAGCCTCCCCCTACATTAGGGTCCCCAGAGAGCCTCCCCTTACACCAGGTTCCCCAGAGAGCCCCCCTTACACCAGGGTCCCAAGAGAGCCTCCCCTTACATTAGTGTCCCCAGAGAGCCTTCCCTCTTACATTAGTGTCCCCAGAGAGCCCCTCTTTACACAGGGTCCCTAGAGAGCCCCTCCTTACACAGGGTCCCCAGAGAGCCCCCCTCTTACATTAGTGTCCCCAGAGGGCCCCCTCTTACATCAGTGTCCCCAGAGGCCCCCCTCTTACATCAGTGTCCCCAGAAGGCCCCGTCCCTACATTAGTGTCCCCAGAGGCCCCCCTCTTACATCAGTGTCCCCAGAGGGCCCCTTCCTTACATTAGTGTCCCCAGAAAGCCCCCCTTACATCAGGTTCCCCAAACAGCTGGCTCCCCCCCTTGCAGAGGTTCCCCTGTACCTGGCTGCTGGAGGTGGGATCGGCAGCTCTATGGTGTCCACAGGCAGGGGGATCTCCCTGGGGCTAGTAGTTCTGTCTCCAAATGTATACAGTGAAGAGGGGAGGGGCCTCTGACCCGGGCATCAGCAACAGTGTTCAAGCAGAGTGAAAGTGAAACTGATACCTGCCCGGGTCAGAGGCCCCTCCCTTCTCCTCTCCACTGTATACACTGACACTCGAGAGAGTACTACAAGCCCCAGGGACATCCCGTCGCCCACACAGGCACCATAGAGCTGCTGATCGCCGACTTCCACCTCCTCCCACCTCTTCCCACTGCACTCTAAACGGCCAGCCAGAGGTGCAGGGGGGGATGCTGGGTCTTGGGCCCCCCCTTCACCGCGGTATAACGGAAGGGCCCAGTCACAAATACGACTGCAGCGACCCTTAAAGTTCCGCCACTAGATGTTGTTAACATTAATTGACGCACTATGACATGAGGGGGGGGGGGGGGGCCTCGAGTAATTTGCAGGGCCCTACGTAGCTTGCATAGTGAACATATAGGGCGGCTCAGCTCTGCTGTTTTGTCGTTGCTCAACATATTGTATCTCTGGAGAAACAGCATTGCCACCCTAGGACATGACTACAGAAACCCCCTTTTCTCCGTTACATTAGGGAGGTGGAGGTTGTTTTGTAGTCCACAAAGAGAGCTGGAAACAGTGTAACTAATAACAGTCAACAGAGGCAAATTGCATAGGACATTAGGAGTGTAAGTTTTAGATATTTTTAGGGTTTACATACACTTTATAAATACATTTTACCTGTTTGTTTTTTCATTCTCCAGAACTGCTGTTATGACAGAAAGTTGGAGGACATACAGTGAAGAGTGAAGCCCCTCTCCTGGTAAATCAGGTGTCACTAGTGGACCCCACAGACAGGTAAGTTCCCTCTGGGATCATTTCATACTTGTGCATAGTCAGTCAAAAGATTTATGACTCATGTCAATGGACCTTCTTATCAAATGCTGCATCTACCAGTGGAACCCAAATACATGTTTGAAAGACAAAAGTGACAATTGACAAGGAAAGGCTCCATTTATTCAGCTTTTACCTGTGGCCAGGCATGCTTAAACATAGCTTCTCATCTGCCATGTCTACTACTCAAAGTCAGTAGCATTTTGCTGACCTGCGTTTGCCATCCGTTCCAAACACATGTCAAACGGAGGAAAAATGCCTTTCTACGTGAGCCCCTAACATGGGTGTTTGGGTGGTTTTAAATTGCTTGAAAATCTATCGCAGCTGCTAATTGTAGGCTGTGGTGCATACTGTGTATGACGTTATCCTCAGAGCCAGGTGGTCCTGAAATAGGTTAAGGGATTGCGATCTACTGGTTGCCGATCCCCAGTATAGGCAATAAATCAGCTTACTTAGGCTAGGAATTTAGAAAATGAAAGCAATCACAGCAGCAATACCCAAAAAGCCGAATCACCTACTATAAACATGCCAGAATTACAGCATACCTAACAGCATCAGCTGCTCATACTTCAACACGCTCATCCAGCTTGCCACTACTCCATTGCTACACATGTGCCAAATCCAGTCTCTCCAGTCACAGTAGTAGCCCTATTTACTGGTTGTTTCCGATGGTATCAGACTATCAGGACTGGATTTTTCTGCACTTGCCGGCAGCTACTGTGGTCAGTAGACATGTGCACAACAAAAAAATTAGTTTATTTTCGTTTCGTTTTTTTCGTTTCCGTTGATTCGTAACGATTCGTATATTCGTAAGTCGTTGGTGTTCGTATTCGTAACGATTCGTACATTCGTAAGTCGTCGGTGTTCGTATTCGTAACGATTCGTACATTCGTAAGAGTTATTTTTTCGTTGATTAGTTTTTCCGTTAGTTTAATTTTCGTTTATTCGTTTATTCGAAATTCGGACGCATTCGTATTTATTCGTACATTCGTAACATTCGTAGATTCGTAATCGGAGCATAATTCATAATTTTATGTAATGTGTATGCTATATTACATTTTAAGAGACACGGAAAATTACGAATCGAAAAAAAAAAGTTACGAAAGTACGAATTTTTTCGTTCAATCCATTCGAAGCACGTTAAGCAGCGCCATTGTAAGAGACACGGAAAATTACGAATCGAAAAAAAAAAAAAAAAGTTACGAATGTACGAATTTTTTCGTTCAATCTATTCGAAGCACGTTAAGCAGCACCATTGTAAGGGACACGGAAAATTACCAATTCAACAAAAAAAATAAAAGTTACGAATTTCCGAATTTTTTCGTTCATTTTCATTTTCGTTGTTCCTGTTTTAGTTTTTCGGATTTTCTTCATTCGTACATTCGTTGTTTCTAATTCGTTTTTTTCGGATTTTCGTTATTTTCGGATTCGTTCGATTCGAACGATTCGTTAAAATTTTTAGCGAATCGTTTGTTTATCCGTACGAAAACGAATGAACGAAAATAACGGAAAAAAAAAGAAAAACGAAAAAAAAAACTAAACGAATTGCACATGTCTAGTGGTCAGATGCACTGCGGTGGCAGCAGTTGTTCCTGTGGCCAGCAGAACTTTGCAAAGAGACATCTTATGCCGTGGACTTTCCGGCAAACTAGGTCCGACGGTCTTCCCGGCGGATTTTCAGCGGAGTTCTGACGGTCTTTCCGAACGAGAGCCAAAAAGATTAGAATTGTGTAGATGTCCCAATATTTATGGACCTGACTGTATATTATTTTTTTTTCAACATAGGGAGCTGTACTCTGTCACTAACATAACCCCTCTATCTTTTTCCTCCTGTCCCCATCATGACCTCCTATGTAATCCTATGTAATGTAAGGGACGTTTCAGTAAGACCGCCAAGGAACTAACACGCTAAACATCAGCAATGAGAGGTGCACTTTAAAGTAGAAGTTTAGTCTCTATAACTTCTACCTTTTAAATACTTCTGCCCCCCCCCCCCCCCCCCATTGCACTAAGGACCATTATGCACAAATTGCAGTTCAAACTTCCCTAATCAGGGTTTTCTGCGTTCTAATGGTTAGAAGGGAAAGACAATAAATTCAAATCGGGTAAAGAAGAGAAGCATCATTCATCAGGGGCTGAGGTTTAGATGGGGAATAACTAAGAACTCCACTCATCCACTTTCTGTGAGTCATTGGTAATTTGGCATATAGGATATGCCCCCTGGGAGAGCATCATTAAGCTGCCCTGGGCTCATAGGAGAATAATACAGAAAAATGTGCCTCTTCGCTGAGCTCCTTTCTCTGTATCATTGAAAAGTGCCCACCACTGCCCAGGAGGAAAAGGACCACAGGGTGTCACGTGTGACTGTTGCAAAGACGGCTTCAAAAAAGGTGTGCTTAGAAAATGTTTTTGTTAAAACTGAAATATTGAGTTACTTACACTGCATTACATGCTGAACGTTTATTCCATCTTCTGTTAACTTTGTGTTAATTGACCCAATAAATATTTATTTCTTTATTGAAAAAAAGAATAAAGGCGGTGCTACAAAGAGGTTGAGGGCTGCCCATCTTGGATTTAGGCTTTAACCAGTTTGGCTCCAGAGCAATTTTTTTTATTTTCCGCATGTAAAAATCTTAATTTTTGGCAATAAAATTCATTAAACCGCTAGAGCATTATATATTTTCTGAAAGCAGAGGCCCTGTAATGCCGTGTACACACGAGTGGATTTTCCGTCAGAAAAATCTTGGATGTTTTTTTCCGGCGGAATTCCGCTCAAGCTTGCCTTGCCTACACACGGTCACACAAAAGTTTGCTGAACTTTCAACCGTCAAGAACGCAGTGACGTACAACACTACGACGAGCCGAGAAAATTAAGTTCAATGCTTCCGAGCATGCTTTGAATCGTTTCCGAGCTTGTGTAGGAATTTTGCGCGTTGGAATTTGTACAGATGATCGGAGTTTCTGTTCGAAAAACTTTTTCTGACCGAAAAATTGAGAACATGCTCTCAATCTTTTGCTGGCCAAAATTCCGCCAGCAAAAGTCTCATGGAGCATAGACACGATTGCATTTTTCGACGAAAAGCTCTCATCGGTCTTTTGCTGGCTGAAATTCCGATCGTGTGTACATGGCATTAGATTAGAAAGGTGATAGTTGCAAATTTTTGTTTCACATGATATTTGCTCAACTGTTTATTAAATGCAAATGTTCAGGAAAAAATATAATAAAATACAGTTTAGTACAAAATCACACCATATAATACCCATTTTTGGTTAAAATACAAAAGATGAGGTTGCACTTAGTAAATATATACCAAACATTCCATGTCTTAAAATTGTGTGCACCCGCAATATCGCCAAAAACTATGATGCCCAAAAATCCCCTTAGGTGACGCTTTTAAAGTCTTTACAGATCAGTTTAGAGTTAAATAGTAGCTCTTGTGAATCTTCTAATGTGAGTAGTGGTGAAGTCTAGGAATGAGTGTGCCATCTGGGAGCATGCCTGGCTGGGCAGAGCTATGCAAGGGACCAGTGGAGGCTGGTGAAGTTTTAGGATGGGGGGGCACCAGACCCCGCCATTCCTTTTTGACTCCTCCCAGTTCTCATAAGCCCCACCCCTTATAGAATCCACCTGCTCCGTCCCCTGTTTTCCACTTGCTTCCATCCATATTGTCAGGAGTATACAGCTCAGCATCACAGGATAGAGTATATGACTCAGCCTTACAGATCATGGTGTACAGATAAAGGTATACAGATCAGGATATACAGATCAGGGTGTACAGAGCAGGGTTTACAGAGCAGGGTTTACAGATCAGGGTATACAGAGCAGGGTATACAGAGCAGGGTGTACAGATTAGGGTATAGAGATCAGGGTATACAGATCAGGGTATACAGATTAAGGTATAAAGATCAGGGTGTACAGAGCAGGGTGTACAGAGCAGGGTGTACAGATCAGGGTATACAGATCAGGGTATACAGATAAAGGTATACAGATCAGGGTGTACAGATAAAGGTATACAGATCAGGATATACAGAGCAGGGTGTACAGATCAGGGTATACAGATAAAGGTATACAGATAAAGGTATACAGATCAGGGTATACAGATAAAGGTATACAGAAAAAGGTATACAGATCAGTATATGCAGATAAAGGTATATAGATAAGGGTATACAGATAAAGGTATACTGCTAAAGATATACAGATCAGGATATGCAGATAAAGGTATACACATCAGGGTATACGGATACAGGTATACAGATCAGTGTATACAGATAAAAGGTATACAGATCAGGGTATACAGATAAAGGTATACAGATACAAGGTATACAGATCAGGGTATACAGATAAAGGTATACTGATCAGGGTATACAGATAAAGGTATACAGATACGGGTGTACAGATACAGGTATACAGATCAGTGTATACAGATGTATACAGATAAAAGGTATACAGATCAGGGTATACAGATAGAACGAAACTCCAGGTAGACGGGACTAGCGAAGGCAGTGAATGCCGCCTCGCTAGCTCCGTCACCTGGTATGGATTTAAAGGGGAATCCCTATGCCGAAAAAACGGCGTGGGGGTCCCCCCAAGTCCATATCAGACCCTTATCCGAGCATGCAGCCCGGTCGTTCAGGAAAGGGGGTGGGGACGAGCGAGCGCCCCCACCCCCTCCTGAGCTGTACCTGGCCGGGTGCCCTCAACATGGGGGGTGCCCTGGGGAAAGGGGGGCCCTGTAGCCCCCCCCCCCACCACAAAGCACCTTGTCCCCATGTTGATGAGGACAAGTGCCTCTTCCCGACAACCCTGGCCGTTGGTTTTCGGGGTCTGCGGGCGGGGGGCTTATCGGAATCCGGGAGCCCCCTTTAATAAGGGGGCCCCCAGATACCGGCCCCCCACCCTATGTGAATGAGTATGGGGTACGATGTACCCCTACCCATTCACCTAAGAGAAAAAAGTGTAAATAAAAAACAACACAATTTTTAAAAAATATTTTATTGCACAGCTCCGGGGGTCTTCTTCCGTCTTGGGGGGTCTTCTCGCCGGACTCCTCCACTATCTTCTGCTCTTTTACCTAGCTCTGTCACTAGCGGAGGAGCCCGGCTTTCTTCTTCAACGCCGTCGTCATCTGGGGGTCTTGTTCCGACTTCGGGGGTCTTCAGGGGTCTCTTCTGTTCTTCTTGCCGGTGGCCGGGGCTTCTGTTGCCATCCCTGTCGCTGTCGCCGCCACCGCTGCCACCGCCACCGCCACCTTCTGCTTCTGCTTCTTGTTCTTTTTTTCTTCATCCGATGTTGGCATCTTTGGAGCGCTGTAGGAGCAGTGTATTTACCGCTCCTAAAGCATCCCTTTCCATTGTAAACAATGGGGCAGCGATGCAAACCCTCCTGCAAAGTGATTTGCCCTGGTAGCGGCCGAATAGCGGCGCTAAAACGACTGTAAAGCGCCGCTAAATATAGCGCCGCTTTACCTCTAGCACCGCTAAATATATCGCCGCTTTACCGCCAGCACCCGCAACGCTTCAGTGTGAAAGTAGCCTAAGGCTTACAAAAGCACCATAAACAACAAGCCCGAAACATAACCACAGAGTACATTTTTTTCCTGGTGTTCCAAAGAGACAGGGCAAGGCACTTAGGCCCCTTTCACATTGAGGCGCTTTAAACTGCCAGTAAAACACTGAGCACTTTTGAAAAGCTTTTCAGGTGCTTTTGAAGAGCTTTTTAGGCCATTTTGAAGCGCTTTCCATTAATTTCAATAGAGAGGGGCGTTTTTTCACCACCCTGCCAGCACACTGCCCCAGTGTGAAAGCATTCATTGATTTTAATGAATAGGTTTTTGTGAGCGTTTCAGGTGCTTTTTTTAGCGTGAAAGCGCCCGAAAAGTGCCTCAGTGTGAAAGGGGTCTAAAAGATGATTTAACAATGAAATACAACCAATGTACAGGCACCCAAAGGGGATCACAAAACCTAGAATAAACCAATTAAACTAGTAAATATCACAAGGTAATCAATCTGATTATCGAGGCGATTCAGTTCGCAGTTGCAGCGCTATACAAATCATTCATTCATTCATTCATTCATACAGTGGACATAGAATTAACCCAGCCCCCCCAAATCTTGGTAAATTTTGCATCCCTACCTTATTGGCATTGGTTGCTTTATAAAATGGCAGAGCCTTATTAACTAGGGCCTTCCATGCTGACACAAAATAGTTTTGAGTGCTATACACTTGGGCCAGTCGCACTGGGGTCAAGTAAATTCTCTGTAAGAACTTATAATGAATCAACTGGTCCCTAGCCAACACTAATCTAGTAAAGGGAGCCTCTCACATATCAGCCCAGTAGTCATTATCGAGTCTGGGGACATCTGCACTCCAAGCATTCCTACGTGGTGCGAGTAGTTTATAAGTTTCCACAAATAATTGCTTATAAATAGTGGATAAAGCCTTAGTGAGGAAATCATCACACAGCAAAGCCTCAAGGTCACTAGATTGGAGAAGGAGCACTTAAACTGGGCCTGAAATTGATGGTGGAGCTGCAAAAATCTAAATAAATGGGAGTTAGGCAACTGATACTGAGACTTCAACCTGTCAGACTGCAGCAGGATCCCATTACGGACAACATCGGTAGGTTTTTTAATACCAAACTTCGTCCAGGTGACAGGATCAAGATAAGAATAAAAATGTGGGAGTTATGGGTTCTTGCAAAGTGGGATATGGGGAAAGGTGGGGGTGGCGACCATTGACCTCCGCTTTCCGTGGCACTTCCTATGCTCATAAAGTAGAGCGCATAGAGTTCGTGAGTGGATATGGAGAATTGCACCCCCCCCTCCCCCTGATACACATGATGGGACAGAGCCTCATAATGTAGCTGCCTCCAGAGACACTGCAGCATCATCTAAGGGAAAATACTTTTAAAATTTGCCCCCCCCCCCCCCTCCTTTCACAGCTGCTGCAGCACGCCAACCTAAGTCTAGGATTACCCCACTGCCAGAGAAAGGCAAAAATAAGACCAACGATTTTTTTTATAAATTTTAACCACTTTCAGACCGGACCAATTTGCAGCCAAAGGACCAGCCCCTTTTTGCGATTCGGCACTGCGTCGCTTTAACTGACAATTGCGCGGTCGTGCGACGTGGCTCCCAAACAAAATGGACGTCCTTTTTTTCCCACAAATAGAGCTTTCTTTTGGTGGTATTTGATCGCCCCTGCGGTTTTTTTTTTTTGCGCTATAAACAAAAATAGAGCGACAATTTTGAAAAAAATGCATTATTTTTTTTACTTTTTGCTATAATAAATATCCCCAAAAAAATATATTAAAAAACATTTTTTTTCCTCAGTTTAGGCCGATACGTATTCTTCTACATATTTTTGGTAAAAAAAATCGCAATAAGCGATTATTGATCGGTTTGCGCAGAAGTTATAGCTTTTACAAGATAGGGGGTAGTTTTATAGCATTTTTATTAATAATTTTTTTTTATTAGTAATGGCGGAGATCTGCGATTTTTTTTGTGACTGCGACATTATGGCGGACACATCAGACATTTTTGACACATTTTTGGGACCATTGTCATTTTTACAGCAATTAATGCTATTTAAATGCATTGATTCCTCTAAAAATGACACTGGCAGTTTAGGGGTTAACCACAAGGGGGCAGTGTAGGGGTTAAGTAGGCCTAGGGGTGTGTTTCTTACTGTGGGGGGGCGTGGCTGTCAGCTAGTGAATGCTGATCTCTGCTCCAATCACAGGGAGCAGGGATCGGCGTCACTAGTTGCTAGGCAGAATGGGGAGATGCTGTTTATCTCGGCATCTCCCCGTTCAGCCGTCACGTGAGACGATCGAGTCCGCGGGGACCGCGATCGGACTCACGGGGGTCCCGACCTGCGCGGGAGTGCGCCGCTCCCTGTGCGCTCCCGGCGCGCTCCTGATGGCCTGGACAGGCAGAAAGGAGGGACTTATATATACGCCCTCCTGCCTGTACGTGCCATTCTGTCGACGTACATCTGTGTGCGCCGGTCGGCAAGTGGTTAACATATTACTGATAGTTCAAAGTAATATAGTGAGAATATTGCTTTCTTGGTTGATGTTTGGCCAAGAAAGTTAGTCTATAACGTGGAAATCTATTCAGTAATAAATGGAAAATGGGTGAGGGGTGAATGATCTGACTTTCTTTATTAAATATAATCTAAAATCAGGTAGAGAATGTTTACGTATTTCCTCCTTTCTCAATAACTTTTTAAAGAAAAAAAATAAAAAGCCTGTTAACAAAGCTCAATAGCTCAAGCCAAAATTTCCACACACAAGTTATTAAGTCAGAACATGGACTCATCCACCTCTCTCGCTATCCTTTCTCTTTAAAAATCACTTATATTGTACTCATTAATCCATTATAGTCTCCCTAAACATAGCCAATCTTGCCTCTTACAACATTACTCAGTATATGAATGCCAAAGATACAAGGCAGAGCTTGTCTGCAACATCATTCACATGCATAAGCTAAAAATAACAAATAAATGCAGCTAAGTGCGTCATCTATTTGTATATATCTACAATGTATGTGCATATGTATTTATCACTTGCTTTTACAGCAAATTATGTTTTTCTTACCTAGGCAGTGGGATTGTGTGGGTGTGTATGTAGGTCTGTTCATATTTTTATGCATAGGTTATTGTTTTATGTAAACATTGTAAATAGAATTAAAGGTACTTCTCTGATTAAATGTATAAAAATTATACATCATGGCCACGGCCATAACCATGAAAATAAAGAGTCGTAGGAGTCAAAAATTCTAACATCTTTATTAAATATCTGATAATAAGTATCACCCCTAAACTGTTAGGCTAATAACTTTATATTTGCACTGCGTCTCCCTTGGTTTTCCTTTTATCATTAACACTTTTGTTTGCCATGAAAGTAATGATTCTCTTTAAAAAAAAATGGTTGTCTCCCACACATTTAACATTTGACTCTCGCAAAGCCTTTTTCTCCATGCTCTGATCCAGAACCTCAGTACATTATTGCGTTGTACATATCCTTTCCTCCCACATGCAGTTTATAAATGTGCTGTACTATTCTCCAGTTGCTCTCAGCAAATTGTGTTCTGCACTGTATTATCGCATAGCATCCAATATCTATCTCTTCCATCACCATTTGTTCACAAATTCATTTTTTTCTTGTAAAATGACTCATCCTAGTACATGTGGACATTCTTTAATATGAATGAATATGCATGATAGATGAGTTCTGGGAACATAAAGTGCTGTGCAGAAAGGCATATAATCTGTATTTATCGACACAGATTTTTTTCTGTTTTGATTAAAATTTGAATTGTATGCTTACTAAATATAATTTAAGCAAATCTTGCTCTTTTAAAATGTTGCTTTTTAATGCCTTAATGCCAATCACAGTGGCCACATGATACAGAAGTCCCGTCACCTCCTGGACATTAAAGCCCACTAAAGGGCCGCTGGCAGATGGCGTGGTTTTTATATCATATGATCAGTTTGATTGGCTCTCACAGCGGTCAAATTATCATGAGCCTGTCCTACTGGCTCCCATTCAGGGGACCGCCAATGACAGCTTCGTTAGTGTTGTGGGAGGAATCTCATGTTGGCGACCATTAAAGCCCACCTATCTTGCTGTTGTATATATGAGTTATTTAGTCGTCAAGAGGTAAATAGTTTTCTATTCTGCTAAGTTAATGTTCACACTCAGATTGCTAACTAAATAATGTGTTCATATATTCTGACGCATTTGCTGTGTTCTTAAAACTGCGTTATCACCACAAGATACTACAGTAAATACTCCCAATGCTTTCTCTTACATTAGTGCTACTTTAACCACTTCAGCCCCGGACCAATTGGCAGCCAAAGGACCAGGCCCCTTTTTGCGATTCGGCACTGCGTCGCTTTAACTGACAATTGCGCGGTCGTGCGACGTGGCTCCCAAACAAAATTGGCGTCCTTTTTTTTCCCACAAATAGAGCTTTCTTTTGGTGGTATTTGATCGCCCCTGCGGTTTTTATTTTTTGCGCTATAAACAAAAATAGAGCGATAATTTTGAAAACAATGCAATATGTTTTGCTTTTTGCTATAATAAATATCCCCAAAAAATATATAAAAAAAATTTTTTTCCTCAGTTTAGGCCGATACAAATTCTTCTACATATTTTTGGTAAAAAAGATCGCAATTAGCGATTATTGATTGGTTTGCGCAAAAGTTATAGCATTTACAAAATAGGGGATCGTTTTATAGCATTTTTATTAATATTTTTTTTTTACTAGTAATGGCGGCGATCTGCAATTTTTATTGAGACTGCGACATTATGGCGGACACATTGGACATTTTTGACACATTTTTGGGACCATTGTCATTTATACAGCAATCAATGCTATTTAAATGCATTGAAAGAGTTAACCACTAGGGGGAGGGGAGGGGTTATGGGCTGTGACGTGTTGTGTTTTTTTACATTAGGGGGCGGGGCTGACGTCTGACGTCATTGATCGGCTTTCCCGATGACGGGAACAGCCGATCAATGACAGGCAGAGTAGGAAGTGCGGGGAGAGGTTTGTTTACACAAACCTTTCCCCGTTCTCCAGCTCTGTGACCTGATCGCGGGACACCAGTGGCGATTGGGTCACTGGTCCCGCGGCCGGGGTCACGGAGCTCCCGACCGGGTGGCGAGCGCGCCGCTGGTGGCGCGCGCGCGACCCACAGGCAGGCAATTAAAGGGCCACGTACAGGTACGTGATTTTGCCCCTGCCCGTGCCATTCTGCCGCAGTATATCTGCGTGAGGCGGTCGGGAAGCTGTAAAACATACCATTGCAGTGCTATTTATCTTCGTCTCTATTAACCACCTAACCTCTGAAAAGGTTTTACCCCCTTCATGACCGGGTCATTTTTTGCTATTCAGCACTGTGCTACTTTAACTGGCGATTGCACGGTCATGCAACACTGTACCCAATTTAAATTTATATAATTTTATTCACACAAATAGAGCTTTCTTTTTGGTGGTATTTGATCACCACTAGGATTTTTATTTTTTACTATATAAACTAAAAAAATTTGGAAAAGAAAAACAATATTTTCAACTTTCTGTTATAAAACATATCCAATAAAATCCAATTTTTTCATAAATTTAAGCCAAAATTTATTCTACTACATGTCTTTGGTAAAAAGAAATCTGAATAAGTGTCTATTAATTGTTTTTTGTAAAAGTTGTGGCGACTACAAACTATGGTGTATATACCGTATTTATCGGCGTATAACACGCACAGGCGTATAACACGCACATTCATTTTAAGAGGGAAGTTTCAGGAAAAAAAAGTAAAATTTTAAATAAGGAACTTTGAAGCAAAAATAGGGTCAGTGCCCATCTGCAGCCTCACCATTGCCATCAATGCCCATCTGCAGCCTCACAAGTGCCATCAATGCAGCCTCATCAGTCCACATCAATGCAGCAGCCTCACCATTGCCATCAGTGCAGCCCATTACAGAGGCCACCAAGTAAACAGGAGATTCTCACTGTATGTAATCTTACGGCGCTTGTCCCGCCCCCTCCCTGTCCCATCCGAGGCAGCTAAAATTTAAGTATTGGCGTATAACACGCACGCGCTATTTGCCCCCGGTTTTCATGGTGAAAAAGTGAGTGTTATACGCCAATAAATACAGTATTTGAAATTTGTACCTTCAGCCTGTCTCATTTCCTGAGGTCCTTAAAAAGCCAGGTCCTTAAAATGATCCAATTTTTACAATTTTTTTTTTTAACATATTTTCATCAGAGTAGTTCAGTGTCACCATAATGACATTGTATTACTCTCAAAGGGTGATCAGGCATTTTAATTTTTTACACTTTTATTGCTGTTACAATGATGATCACTGTAACAGCATTGTTTTAAACTGTCATGAATGCATTACATATGTAACAGCTGTGATTTACTTTTGTGTGATGTAATTGGCTATCAGATATCACATGGTACAGGGTGCTGTGATTGGCCCAGGAACCATGTGATATCTTTGGGCCAATCACAGCATCACTATAGGAAATATAACTGTTATGAATGAAATTAATTCATAACAGCTTTGTTGACATTGTGATCGCATAGCTATCACATGATCACCCTGCCGCTCAAAGCGGTGAACACATCGGTTGAGGGAGCGGCGCACTGCGTGCCACTAACCCGGAAGGGACAGGATGACGTAGATGTACATGATCCTGCCTGGCCATGTCGCTCTGCCACAGTAAATGTACTGTGGCCAGGCGGCAAGTGGTTAAAGTAGAACTGTAGTGAAAAAAAACACAGAATTTTTAATTACTGTATTTTCTGGCGTATAAGACTACCTTTTACACCGAAATTACACAGCCAAAAAGCGGGGGTCGTCTTATACGCCGGGTGAAGAAGCCGCCAGATGGATTAGTAAAATATAATGCCTGCCGTGATTGGCTCAGCGGTGCACACTGTCTGCACACTGTATTCTGAAGTGTACCTGGCGCTACTGTACTAACACAGCATCATATACTGTGTGTACTTGGTGCTCTACATATTAACAAAGCATCCTGTACTGCACATCCAGCTCCAGATCTCCCCTAAAATACAGGTATGATTTATGGTGCTTTGGAGGAGAGGATTCATTGTTGCTGCCTACCAATTGTGGGATCTCTGGGACTTGTAGTTCACCAGTTTCCTTTTTCTGATGTTAAGTCTGATGTTTTTTTTGGTTTCTGATGTTTTTTTGTAAATGGTGTTGCCTCGGAAGGGGGTAGTCTTATATGGCGAGTATAGCCCCAAACCTAAGTTTTCACTGGAAAAATAGGGGGTCGTCTTATACACCCAGTCGTCTTATACGCCGGCAAATACGGTATCTAAAACCCCAAATACAACTTTCGTTTGTTATGGAGACGAGGAAAAGGGTAGGTGTTCTATAGTTCCAAGCTAGGGTTTCAAAGCTGCTCCTCCATGGATACCGTACATTGAATGAGCATAGTCACCCTAGGACAGGAAGTGTACAGTTTTCCTAACAGGATCGCCAGGTGAAAATAAAGGAGAAAAACTGAAAAAGAACAACGGCCTTGCACCTTTCCCCCATTTTACTCTTACCCTGACCTATCCCCCCCTCCTCCCTTTTTTCACCTCTTCTTTCTTGCTTCTCTTCATACGTGATCTTACCTTCTTCCTCTATGCTTGTAGCCAGGCCTAGATTGTTTTTTAGAGGTTTGTTTGCGTAACATCGTTTTTGACAACACACAATTTGCATGGCCTAATACTGGTCAGAATCTAAGAACAATGGCTGTTATAGATGGTGGTAAATGAGGAGATTAGTGGGATTTTAAATGAGGCAGTAATGGACAAATGAGTAAAAATTCATTATCATATATATTGACATAAACAATATCATAGCACATTGCAGATGGCACAAGATAAAATGTATTTCATATATATATATATATATACACACACACAAACACTAGAATTCCGTTACAGTTCAAATATATAAAAAAATGGCATAGTGGCACATTACATGCCCAATAAATAAGATATTGTTTCTCTGTGTCATAGGGTCAATTCAAATAGCAGGAGTTGTATAATGTACTCTACATGACAGAATGCCATGTAATGTGGACATGGCTGCATCCTAAGTGCTCAACACGTTTCGTGGAGTGATTCCACTTCCTCAGGAGCGGATGCATGACATGTCTATGGAAGATATAAACAGTAGTATAATCTAATATTTGACCTACATATCAAAGGAAGAGTAGAAAATAGGACTGGAACGGTAAGTATCCATCCCTAACTACATAAAAGGCTCAAGTTCAAGCGATGTGTGATACTGCAAGACAAGAATAGAATTGTCTGTCCCGGGAGCTGTGGCAGTGTAAACCCTTGGGAAGACTCCTTCTTTACATGTGGTTATGCTGTACTTGCTTACTTTTTTCTTGTAAGCTCTGGGGTTCTTTTTCTGGTCTTCCTGGGTAGTGGGTACTGGTTTTCACATCTATTATTATTTTTATTAGTACCATCTATACAGGATTGTTACATATTTATTAATTTATAGATATGTTGTTTGAATACCATACAATACTATGTATCATCATCCAGAACCACATGGAGACCCTATCTTGTTTGGGGAAAATCTTTAAATGTCTGGTCTTCCCAAGGGTTTACACTGCCACGCCCCCGTTCAGACGGTTCTAGCGGCCCTCTTGTCTTGCAGTATCGCAAAATGGAGGAGGGAGAAACTGACAGAGTCGGCAGAGAACTATCAGAATAGGAGGTAAGGGACCGCCCTGTGCAATATTGTTGTAAATTTGACCCCTTTTTTATTTTAAACAAAAAAAAAAAACGTTATCATCACTTTAATATGGAAGTCATTGTATAAATGTACTTTATCATTTATGCCCTTAGGTTTGTATGTCACACAATGATTTCTACCACTGATCATTTGTGTTCACTTTTATTATTTATGAAATCCTTTTTGAACAAAAAATTATTGAAACTGGGAAAAAAATTATATCTAAGTACTGATAAGATGCAATATATATATATTTTGTTTTTGGGTTTAGATATTTTTTAACAATTTAATTCCCCAGTCACTAGATTGATATTTTAGCCATTGTGTGTCATGCTAATAATCCAGTTAGTCTCGGTTCACCCTATGGACCACATGTGAATCGCAAAGGAACTACACAGCATTCCCCGATTCAATTTATTTTGTGTGATGAAAGTTGAGCCCATTCATTTTGAATAAGCTTAAATAGCACAGCATCGCACCAAAGTTGAACAAGCACCAATTTTTAAACCGCACTGCAACCATATCCGATGCCGGCAAGCACACTGCGTATGCAGCCTTTGTTTGAGTTGTCATTAAGAGTGCACTTACACTCACTGTGGATCGCATGGGCAGTGTGTTTTGAATGCGATGCGGGTAACGCAAATGGATCGCTGGGTTTCCCATACTGCATTAGTGTGACCAAGTAAGTGCAGTAACATATGACAGCCTTCAGGAGAGGAAAGTTTCATTGGTTCTCATAGATCTTTATCTTAAAGTGGAACTAAACCCATCTAACATTTACAGCCAAGGAAGCTGCCAACGCTGAAACGTGTTAACTTCTGCTGTACATATTTATCTTTTATGTAGTTACAATAAATTTGGACTTATTTAAGAATCTATATGGAGTTGCGGATTGTCTTCTATCTTCTAATGTAGGATTACAAATGGTTCAAGCTGCATTCTTAGCCTCTGTTTGAACTGCAGTTTTCATGGTGCACTGTCTTTGGGGAAGTATCCAGTATTAAACCCAAAACCAAAAATGTAATATGTTGCTGCTTACTAATCATTAGATGAAGTGGCTGAATTACCTTTTTTTTTGTAGGCTTTTCCCCCTCTGTTTACACCTGGTGATCTGGCCAGCAACATACCTCCTGTATTAGAGGGCCCCACACTGGATGAAGGAACACAGGGGCACCTTTGGACAGCAGCATTGTGAGTCTGGGGGGGGGGGGGGGGGGGGGGGGGGGTCGTTAGATGTACTAGCAGATTTCAATATACTGAAACATTTTTTATCTTTATAAGCAGTTAAAGAAGTTTTTTTCCTTTTTGGATAAAGGTTTTACATAAATAAAAAATAAAAAACTGATCATCGGAAGCACCCGTCAATGGTAAATGGTTTGTCTCAACCCTATAACTTCTACATCTGAAGGACAGCTTGTTCTTTTGAAAAACAACAGACTTACTAGTCTGGCAGCATCCAGGCAAACCAGCAGCACCTTGTGGGAAGGAGACAGTTTATGGAAGTTTTCTAAAGTTTAAAGTTTTGCACCCCTTGGCAAGCGGAGCAAGGTATGCAGTAAAAGATTGAGAGCCAAGTGACTCCAGGAGTGATCTACCACAGTTGAAGAGTTTGGTGATTGTTTTCCAGAGGAGTTCGGATTAAAGACCCGGGCAGGGGTATATGCCATTTGCCTATCTGGTCTCTCTTAAAACGGAGATCAGATCAGCTGGTAAGCTGCCATTTTTTACCTTCTGGTGGAAGACCTCTATTTTGGCTGTCTAAATCACTTGTTTCGTGGGTGTCTGATGTTACAACACTGAGAACGATCACTAGTAGAACCCTAAACCTTGTGGTGGACCCCTTTGCATGAACAGAACTTTCTCCCATAATTGTTATTAGTCCACATGTTGGACCTCTGTTGTTCTCTATGCGATCATATTTGAACTCGGATTCACTATTATGTACTTCTGTTATTATTAATAGTATTTCTGTTATTATTATTTGTATTTTGGATTATATATATATCACACTTGTCACAAAGTGCACACAATTTAGATAGCTTTAAAAGATTTTTTATCTAAATCATACACTAAGGTAGTTTATATTTTATTAGACTACACAACAGGAGGGTTTATTGATTCCCATTATTCCAGCGCAGCCAGTTTTTCTTTTTCTTGTATTTTGTGTGTATCTCACATAAGGTTGCAGCAGGAATTTATTATATTTTTTTCACAAAAGACTTAAAACAATATGTTTTCACATTAAGTTACTTATATAGTATATGTGTTAACTTTTTACTAGTTTAGACAGCACTGTTACTCCAACAATTTTACTAGTCAGATAACCAGGTGAAAATAAAGGAAAGAAAGCCTAAAAAAGAAAACAAATCCTTTCATCGCATCTGAGAATTTGTAAGCTGCAAAAAAAAAAAAAAATTAGCTTTTGGGTTTAATACCACTGTAAAGAGGAAGTAAACTCTGATGGGTTTACTTTCTCTTTGTTTCCCTGCAAAGGTAAAGCATAATGGACTACTATGCATCGCATAGTAGTCCATTATCTGTCATTATCTGAGCCTGCGAAGTCACCGCTGTCCCCTTGTGTACAGAGCCTCCATCTTCTTGGTGGGTCTCCCTGCTCCGGCGCTGTCATTCGACGGAGCCGCGATGACGTCGCTCCCGCGCATGCGCACGGGAGCCACCACTCGCAGCATATCGCCGTTGAGAGCGGCGCACTCAGTGCACCTGCGCGCTGCTGTCTACGGCGCATGCGCCGTAGACAGCGGTGCCTGTCTTTTGGCAAATATCTCCTAAACCATGTAGGTTTAGGAGATATTAGTTGGACCTACAGGTAAGCCTTAATCTAGGCTTACCTGTAGGTCAAAGTGGTATTTAAGGGTTTACAACCACTTTAAGTGAACCTGATATTGCCTAAATATTTATAAGGTGGACGGTAGCTGTGTTAGTCTTCAAATCCCTTTTTGCATTCCTTGGAGCCTCGGGATGTACATAAAGCCCTGACCTCTCCAAGTTTAAATTAAGCCCCACCATCTCCTGGTGATGAACCCCGCTTTCTCCTGTTCCACTGTCAAACTGAGTCTACTGCTCATGGATACTCTGGAAATTGGTAGTTGAATAGCAGCTGTAGTAACCGTTAGGTAATGAGCAGACAGATTTGTCAGGAAAAAGTCGTATTTAACTCATCTCCAGGTCATTTGAAGGACAATGCATTGAATTTTCAGAAAAACTGTTATTGTTTTTTAAGAACAGTAAAGGTACAAAAACAAACATCAGCTTTCAGCAAGTCATATGGCTTGTCTTAACTCGGTGTCCTAATCTTTCAGCAATAACATTATTTTTAACTTATGAATTATGAAGAATTGATTTATACAAGTTGTGCACACTGGAGCTCATGTGATGCAGTGAGTGGATTGTCATTTTGATTATCTTTTCCCGTCAAGTGGACATGTAGGATTACAGATGGTTCATTAAACATTGTTCAAGCTGGTAATCACCACAAGGACTTTATACTGTATACTGAATACGCAACTAATGTTGTCTGAGATACTAATGACAATTGAAAGGCTGTACAAGGGTTTTGTTTACCAGCTTTTATACATATTTTAATATTTGCCACTAAAGCGTCTTGTCATGCATGACACAACTAGGGCTGGATAAAGAGCATCATGAGCCTGGTGCTGAGGATTTTGGTGGGCCCTGGATTATGAAGCCCCTTGTCCCATATGCTACAATACAATTTTCTCTAAAGCCCTGCCTTCCTTATCCACCACTTGTGCACCTAGGCATTCCTTTCCTCACCACCCACCGCGCCTGGGACCCCTTCCCTCACTATCTAATGTGTCTGCATCCTCCCTTGCCTTACCACCCACCGCACCTGCAGCCCCCTTCCCTTACCACCCACCACACCTGGACTCCTTTCTCTTACCACCTACTGTGCCTGTAGCCCCCCCTTTCCTTACCACCCACCGCACCTTCAGCCCCCTTCCTTTACCACCCACCACACCTGGACCACATTCTCTTACCACCTACTGTGCCTGTAGCCCTCCTTTTCTTACCACCCACCACACCTGCAGTCCTCTTCTCTTGCTATTCGCCATGCCTAGACCCACCTTCCCTCTCCACCTACCATGCCTGCAGCCCCCCTTTGCTTACCACCCACTAAGCCTGCACCCCCTTCCCTCACTATCTACCATGTCCGCGTCTTTCTTCTTTACCACCCACCAAGCCTGTGGCTCCCCTCAACACTGTACTACACTGCACACACCACCCCTCCTTTTTTTTTTTTTACCAGCTCAGCTGGGTCACCCCTTTACCACCATATTTGGACTGTGCACACTTTCCCCTGCTCTCACTTCATATGTCCATTTCTCCTAACTTTTGCCTCCCTCTAAAGCCACGTACACACAATCCTATTTTCCGACGGTAATTGTGTGATGACAGGCTGTTGGCGGAAAATCCGACCGTTTGTACGCTCCATCGGACAATTGTTGTCAGATTTTCTGCGGACAAATTTTGGATGGCAGGCTTTAAAATTTTCCGCGGACAAATGTCTGTTGTCGGATTTTCCGAGCGTGCATACACAAGTCTGTTGGACAAAAGTCCAAAGTACAAACACGCATGCTCGGAAGCAAGGACGAGCCAGAAGCACTCGGTCTTGTAAACTAGCGTTCGTAATGGAGAATTCACATTAGTGACTCAGGAAATTATGAAATCTCGAAATGCAGCGCACATTCTCTTCTTCTTTAATGGGATAATAATGAACTGCTTTGCTGGTGATACTGATGGAGTTCTGCCAAACATATTTTAAAAGGCTTTTTTTTCTAGTGATATCAAGAATAATATTATTATGCTTTTTTATTTTTATTTTGGGCAAGTTACCACAACACCATTAACCCGTAGTTTTTAAGATCAAATACACAACTATGTTGGTGTCCCTTGTAAATTTTACATTGTATTTTTTTTTTATTTAAATGCCTACTCCCAAATTAAGTAAAACACATAGCCAAGTATTATTCTCCACAATTTTTTTATTGTGCATTAAAAAAAGAAAACAATTAAAATTAGACATGCTATCTGCCAATAGAACTTAACCAAAAAAGTGCATTCTATGCATCCAAAAATATAGAAAATATAACTAATCGCGTCATTATTATTCAACCAAAAAATAAAATAAAAGCCTCATGCATGTGTCCTGCTTTTTAATATAGGGGGGTCACCAATGCCAAGAGTTGGTGAAAGCAGGGGTCCGTCATCTGGAGATAATTCCGAAAATCATCTGGATTATTCTTCTGGAGCTACCGCAGCAAAGGCATAAGACATAATTGGTCACGATTAATAAAGCAACCAATTTTTGGTTCAAGCAATCCTCCTCCTCCTGTTCCTGTACTGGACTTGGGTCACAGCAATAACTCCAAGGCCAATAACAAATAACACGTTATCTCCTCCGATTCCACAACATGTCTGGTTCACGAACGGCCGTTCAGAAACAAACTTAAAAGCGCAAAATGAAAAGCGCAGACTGAAAAAAAAAAAAAAGCGCAAATCAACACTCACCAAGCTTATACTAACACAAAATTAGCAGAAGGAGCCAAAAGGGTGGCGCTAAAGAGCTGAAAAAACACGTAGTACTTCACTACGTTTGTATTTGTTGGCCGTCAATTCCTTGCTATTTGTATGAAAGACAAAATCCAGGCACACGCCTTTGGACAAAAGTCAGTGGTTTTGTCGGCAGAAAATCTGATTGTGTGTATGAGAGTTTAGACACTATGCCCCATCAAAATACACCTTCCACCTTCTCTCACCACTGTGCCTATAACTGCCCCCTCCACCACCCTTCCCACCCACACACACTGCAGTGATGGGGCAGTCAGTGTTTGTAGTGATGGGGCAATCAAGCAATTACTACATTGCTGGAGATGAAAGGCTTCCCGGGCTGCTATATCTGCTCTTTCTCTTTCATATTCTTCAGCTGCTAGCTCAGCCTGAATACAGCAGCCACCTGCACTAGAAATGGAAGCAGCGGCTACACCCCTTGCCCCTCCAACCAACTCCAGCAGTGCTGCCTGTGTGACCAGCCTCCTATACTGTGACAGCAATCTTAATAGTTCCTGTTTTAGGCAATACTCTGGGCCCACCGACCCTGTGAGGCCCCTGGGAGCCCCGTACAGTGGGCAGAAAATCTTGGAGTAAAGGCTTTGTGGTAGGTGAAACCAGGGACAATCCGTGGGAGCTTGAATGGAATCACAAATCTAGCAGAACCACCGCAGCAAAGAGGTAAAAATTTCACAAACAGAAAACTGAAGGCTAGACCGTGACACACTCTGCCTTTGTCCAGAGCATCCAGTGTCCATGTCCTAACCAAACTCTGCCTTTTTCCAGAGCAGCCAGTGTTCACGTCATAGCCACACCCTGCCTTTGCTCAGAGCATCCAGTGTTCATGTCCTAACTACACTCTGTCTTTGCTTAGAGCAGGGTTCTCCAAACTTTCTGAAAAAAGGGCCAGTTTACTGTCCTTCAGAGTTTGAGGGGGCCAGACAGTGGTCAGTGTGAGTAGAAAATGCCTGATGTCAATGGGAGTAAAGAATGCCCCATTAGGCTTGTATGGGAAGCGCATAAAGCAGTGATCCGAGGAGTGTTTATAAAACATGGGGCAAGGATCAAGAAAAAGAGAACAAGACAGATAGAGGAGCTACTAGACAAGCTTCAGAAATTAGAAGTGGAACACAAACAGACACCATCCAGGACAGTAGGCAGCGCTCTGGACGAAACACGTACAAAACTGACGGACTTACTTCTATTTAAAGCCAAGGCAGCACTGCAGATCTCACGTAGACAGGCTTATGAGTCAGGAAATAAGTGCAGTAGACTACTGGCGCAATCACTGAAGGCACAGACAGTAGCCTCCTATATACCACACATACACAACCCATCAGGACTGAAAAAAACACTACCCAAACAGATAGCCCAGGAGTTTAAGTCGTATTATGAAGCCCTATATAACCTGACCACCACGCGGCCATCACTAGCTCAAGTGAGGGAATACATCAGAAACTCCAAAATGCCCGCCTTAGAGACGGAGACATGCCAGCTTCTAGAAGAACCCATAACCCTGACAGAATTGCATGGAGCGCTAGCAAGCTCCAAAAAAGGCAAGTCACCGGGGCCAGACGGCCTCACGACCCACTACTACCGGACGTTCCTCCCATCATTAGGCAACCATTTGGTATCGCTCCTAAATGACCTCGGTAAGGGGGGGAGACTACACGACAACACGCTACAGGCCCAAATAGCAGTGATACCAAAGGAAGGGAAAGACCCGGGACAATGCGGGAGTTACCGTCCGATATCTCTGCTGAACACGGACCTGAAGCTGTTCACAAAGATCCTGGCCATGAGACTCCAAACGCATGTTCCACACGTTATTCACCTGGACCAGGTGGGCTTCGTGTCGTCAAGGGAAGCGAGAGATAACACCACGAAAGTGTTAAACCTGCTACACCACACAACCCACACCAAAACTCCAAGTGTCTTTCTCAGCACTGATGCTGAGAAAGCCTTCGATAGGGTGAACTGGGATTTTATGTTCGCTACACTGAAACACATGGGCCTCAGATCTACCATGTTAAATTGGGTGACAGCAATATACACAATGCCAGCGGCAAGAGTGAAAGCTAACGGTATCCTGTCGGATCCCTTTCTGATCAGAAATGGGACACGACAGGGTTGCCCACTTTCACCTATCCTCTTCGCACTTTCACTAGAACCGTTTCTGGCTCACGTTAGGGGGAACACAAACATTACAGGGATACTAGTACAACAAAATCAATACAAGGTCTCGGCGTACGCGGACGACCTAATGTTTACCCTCTCGAACCCGATAATCTCTCTCCCCAATTTACTAGAAGAATTTAAAATTTATGGTACATTGTCAAACTTAAAAATCAATTTTTCGAAATCGGAAGCGATGGGGGTGAACATTCCGCCAGCCCAATTGTCCCGCCTCCAATCCAGCTTCAAACTGAAGTGGACAACATCAGCTCTGAAATATCTAGGCACGTTAATTCCCCAAAACTTCACGAAAATCTATGACCTGAACTTCCCCCCACTCCTACAAAAAGTTAAGATACTACTGCAGAAGTGGCAAACCGGCCTACACTCGTGGCTGGGACGCTGCAATATTTTAAAGATGTCCATCCTTCCAAAGTTTCTGTACCTGATGCAGGCCCTTCCTATACACATCCCGCACACCTATTTTAAACAGACCCAATCCCTATTCACGCAATTCGTCTGGGCCGGAAAAAGGCCGAGGCTATCTAACAGGCTTTTAGTCCTCCCCAAACAGTTTGGTGGCTTAGCCCTACCTAACATACGAGCCTACTACCAAGCAGCACACCTGGGCAGACTCCTGGACTGGTGTCGACACCAGAAGACCAAACTGTGGACCCAAGTGGAACAGGCCCAAAGCACGGCGCCTCTGCAGGGCACCCCATGGTGCTACCCAAGACTACCACCAGAAACTAAAAAACACCCATTGATAGGGAACACGGCAAAGATATGTGCACACCTCATCTCTCTGAGAGAGATCTCTACACCGGACTCGCCACTGTACCCGATATTGGGAAATCCCCAATTCCTTCCAGGCATGGGAAATGGCCCCTTTAGGCATCTAGCAGAATCAGGCATACATCAAGCCCAACACTTCAGCTCGGGGGGGAGGTGGAAGTCAGTAGAAGAACTAACAGACCCAACGGGCCATTATGGCCTAGACTTTATGAGAGCCCTACAGATCCAGCACTTTCTCAGGACAATTCCACCACCCCCAGACCGTGGCCAAAAATTCACAACATTAGAGGACATGTGTAATGACACTGGAACCCTTCCTCACACGCTATCCTTAATGTACACCCTTGTGAACAGTCCCGCAGGAGATTTTGTACCACCGGGCATACTTAAATGGGAAGAAGAACTAGGGACTACGTTTAGTCCCACCAAAAGACAACACATCCTCCACTATACCCATAAATCATCTATATGTGCCAAATCCCAGGAGACTAATTATAAGATCATGTCTAGATGGTACAGAACCCCGGTACTGTTACACAAGTTCTTTCCGACGACGTCAGATCTCTGCTGGAGATGTCAAAATGAGAAAGGGACCCTGCTGCATATCTTCTGGACATGTCCAAAGATACAGCATTTCTGGAAGGTTATTCGAGAGACAGTACAAAAGCTCACAGAACGGACCATCCCAGATGACCCAGCATTTTTCCTCCTTCACGCGAATGACATACCCAACAGAAAGTATAAAAAATCGGTAATACGCCACCTACTTGACGCCGCTAAGGCATGCATTCCACTATGCTGGAAATCCCCTCTCCCACCATCCATTGATCTATGGCTCCAGAAAGTTGACGATATTAGAAGGATGGAAGACCTCATCCTCACGGCGCAGAAAAGACAGGAGACCTTTACTAAAACATGGCAAGTATGGACCATGTTCATATATTCCACAGAAGGCCAAACACTGCGCGGCTCCACAACAAGCCCCTGATACGGGAAGACACAGACCCTGACGCAGATACACCCACTATTGGGAAACAGGTTAAACGAAGGCCTACAAAACTATACCCATTTACTCAATGCTCCATGGCTGCAGGCGGCCCCCCTCCCACACTCACCCCCTACCCCTCCACATCCCCGTACCCCACACCCTCCTCCCCCTCTTACCCCACTCTATCTCCCTCCTTTCCCCCGCTTTACATCCTCCCTACTTCTCCTTCTGTCTCTTTCTACGCCGGCTTCCCCCCCCCCCGAGACCCCAAGCCACGGAAACACCCCCATGTTAAAGGGGAGCCGTGGGGAGGGATCGGAGGAGGGGGGAACCCTATACAAATAAGCAAATAGAAAAAGGAAAATGTGGAACGTGGACTGCTGACGCAAGCCCAGATCACTTAGAACACTAGATGACCTAGTCAAACAGACGATATAGTTCCTCTCACAGACCCCACCAGCAGACAAAACCCCTCGTGTTCCTTCTTAACCGAGTACACAACACCTATACCCTGCAGAGAAAGAAGGAAGAGTCCCCGATAGGACATATACAGTGTTCCTGCCGACTACTTACACAGGGAGTGAAACCACGAGGAACAACCAGTTGTACATACCTGTCGCCTGTAATGTTTGAAAATTGATGTCTGTTTTATATACTGTACTGATATGTATACTGTTGGTTCAGACAGACCATGTTCCTAAGTTAAATAAAAAATTAAAAAAAAAAAAAAAAAAAAAAAAAAGAATGCCCCATTATTGATATCAGCAGGAGCAATATTGCCCCATTGTTGGGACATTTCTTCCCCTAATACCATCATTGGTGTCATTGGGAGTATTAGTGTCCAATTGTTGGTATCAGGGCAAGGAAGAATACCCCATTATTTATGACAGTGGGAAGAATAGGGCCCCGCAGTTGGTGCCAGTGGGAGGAATAGTGTCCCATCATTGGTGTCAGTGGGGAGAATAGTGCCCCATTGTTCGGGACAGTGGTAGGAATAATGCCCTATTGTTGGTATCAGTGACAGAAGTTATCACTCATTGATGGTGTAGAAGGAAAAGTGTCCAGGGCCATCTTATTAAAATCATGGGGCCCTGGGAAAAGTAATGCACTAGGGCCTCTACCTCTACCAGGGAGATGGTGACCTGTGGCACGCTATGCGCATGGTGGCAAGGAGTGGGTCTGGCTAAATGATGCTACATATTGGGCGTGGCTTTTGAGTCTGATTAGCAACAAAAAATACAGACAACCAGGGAATTATCCCAAAATAAATTCACCCCCTATACACACTGTCCCACCTTCTCTACACACTGTATACACTGCCCCCCCCCCCCCTCATATACACTCACCCTCTGTATACGCTGACTGTTTTCCCTGTTTACACTGATCCCACTCCTTTTTAAAACTATTTGAACCTCCCTGTACACACTGCCCCCTGCCATAAATGCCTCTCCCAGCCTATCAGCGGCCTGCATTTATGTATGACTTTACACAGTATGGGGGGGGGGGGGGGGGGACAGGAGGGCATAGTAAAGGGGGGTTGGAGGACACAGTAAAGGGGAGGTCAGGAGGGTACAGTAGAGGTGGTATAGTGGGAGGCTTGGGTAGTATAGGTATAAGTGGTATAGTGGGAGGTTTGGGTAGTATAGGATGGTATAGTGGCAGGTTTTGGTTAGTATAGTGGAAGGTTTGAGTAGCATAGGGTGGTGTAGTGGAAGTTTTGGGTAACATAGGGTGGTACAGTGGCAGATTTGGGTATTATAGGTGGTATAGTGGCAGATGTGGGTAGTATAAAGAGAGGTATAGTGGCAGATCCGGGTGGTATAGAGTGGTATAGTGGCATATGTGGGTAGATAGGGAGGTATAGTGGCAGATGTGGGTATAGGGAGGTATGGTGGCAGATGTGGGTAGATAGGGAGGTATATATATGGTGTGCCTTACTTTTTTGTGCTGCAGCTCAGCACTTCCTTGTCACTTAGGCAATTATGACATTGCTCTTCCCGGTACCTCTGATGACGCATGTGCACCACTGGATTACATACATGTGCAAATGTGCCACAGGGCTTCAAATCCCAGCCTCCAGTAGATCTGTACACGGGTGGAAGTTTCAATGTGTATGAGCAAAGATGCCGCAGGTATTTAGCCCCATGATCTCAGGGAGCCAGCAGCTCATGTGTAGAGAGATTCATGTACGTGCCACACAGGGCCGTAGATAATTTTTTTTTTCCTGGGGGGGGGGGGGGGTTTCAGGTTTTTCAAACTTAAAGGCATCATTTACGCTTTTATGTTGGGGGAGGTAAGGTTAAATCATGTGACAGCAGAGTGGGGCCATGAGACTTTGCAATGCAGCGCAGAAAAAATTATCCCCATTCATCGGAATAGAATGCAATGCACGTAATTGTGGTGCAGTAGTGTACTCATTAGTACAGCGAGCTCCTCCTAAGCTCCCTAATTTTTTTTTTGATCAGCCCACTGGGTTGAACTAAAAAAACTTACCGTGTGAACCAGGCTTTAGATCTCATTCATATGTTTTAAATGACCATGGAATACCTACAGCCAGGATCCCAGATGTTACAATTTTTGTCAGCTGCTCAGCCTGTTCACCTGAGTGATTGGCTGAAAAGAGCCACTGCTGTTAACATGTATCTGCACATCCAATGGTCCAGGTGACAAAGCAAAACACCATAGGACTCCGTGGCTGTGCGGCACCAGGGATTTTTTTTCTCTTATCCCTTCAGTGACTACAGGAGCTGGGATGAGCGCCATCCCTTGCCGGCACTCCTGCAGCACATTCGGTAACATTACTCCCCACATCGATTAAGCCTGAGCGACACACTAACAAACCGTGGGTCACAGTGGTTACCTGCTGTTAGGGACAAATTTCTGACCCTGGGTGCAGAGAGATTTTATCCAAGGGCAAAAATAAATGTATCCCTACCTGCAGGTAACCACTGGATGGGCAGATACAGGTGGATACATGTTTACAGCAGCAGACAGCCTTGGCTCTTTTCAGCCCATCACTCAGGTGTACAGGCTGAGCAGAGATTGGAAAATCTGAGATCCTGGGTGCAGGTATTTGCAGTATACTTGCTGTACCATGGTAATGTAGGATGTATGAATGAGACCCAAGACTGGATTTTAGCTAACCTTACTGTGCAAATTGAGCAGGTGCAAGGGGCAACATATTGTGGTTGGCAGTACATTCTGTGATTTATTTGAACCTTAAAAAACTGTGTCCTAAGAAATTTTATGAAATGTTTTAAAAGGTGAAAAAAAATATATTGTGCACTGCCTACCACAGATGGTGCCCTTTGCACCTGGTCAATATGGTTGGCTTTTATTCAGTCTTAACAAGGAAGCCTATAATAATGCTTACCTGTAGGTACAGTGAATATCTCCTAAACATGTAGATGTCACCGGTGCATGCACTCTGAAGGGACGGCATACCATTTGGTTGTACTTCTCCTGGGGAGGAGTGCAGTTCGTTCTGCACTTTTGTGACCCATTTTTAGCCGACAGCCAGCTATAGCCGGCTGTCAGCTGACATCGCTCAGCAGGTCCAGGCTGTGGAAAGATCCTAATTTAAAGTCAGGATTCATCCAGATGCCTGGACCAGCAGCTCGCTCAGCCTCTCAGTGAGCCGCAGAGACCCTGAGCCAGCCACTCCTGCCTCCTCCACAGCCTGGCATTCCAGTGAGCTTGGGGGAGGGGGGGGCAGAGGGGGGGCAGAGCCAGAGACTGACAGTCATAAATTTTTGCTCACGGAAGGCTGTGAGTGATCAGCGGTCTTTGATCGCTCTGTTGTTGGTCTTAGAAGCAGCTGGGGACAGATGCAACATTTGATCGATGCTCCATCCACCTAGGTAAGTATAGATTTAAAAAAAATCCCCCTCTCCCTCCTAAGAACCCTCCCTCCCAAGCAAAAATTCCCACTGTAAAATATATCCCCCCAAAAATTGAACCCCCCTGTCTCTAAACCGACCCCCCAAAGAAAAAATATCTCCCTCAGACAACACCCTCTCCCCCAGCAAAGATTCCTAATTATGAAGAAAATCTCCCTTCATCCAATTAAACTCCCCTCCCAGAAGCAAATCCCTGCCATTAACCACCCCCTGTAAACTTCTCTACAAGAAACTCTCCCCCTTCTCCAAAAGCAAACCCACCCCTTTCCTTAACCCCCCCCCCCCCCACCAAAAGAAACTCCCCCAGGCTGGAATTCTCACTTCTTCCTTCCCAAAACAGAAAATTGATGCCTCCCCACTTACCAGACCTCAGACTCAGCACATGACAGAAGTAGAAAAACTTCTGCATCCCCAGTCTCCATTCGGCTGTGTCATATGATACCTCACAGTAATTTCATACTTTTCAGGGGGACCCCTTATTAAACTGAGGGGATGGGGCATAATAGAATTGGAGCTGGCTGCTGCACTCCGAAACTCTGCTTCTACTGTGCTGATGCTGAGGCTAAACAGCAGGGACACTGTCTGGGAATTTTGTCAGGATGCTCTGGGGGGGTTTGAACACCCCTGACCCCCCCTTTATCTACGCCCCTGGTGCCACAGGTCTCTGCCAAGATTTTCAAAGATGGTGATGCTAGAGAGAACGGGCAGGGCCAGCATTACAGTGGACTGAAGTTTCTCTTTAATGTACCGTATATACTCGAGTATAAGCCGAGATGTTCAGCCCTTTTTTTTAGGGATTAATGTCCCCCCCTTGGCTTATACTCGAGTCAGTGCCGTCTGCCTACATGAACAGCGTGTCAAGCAGACAGACGGCAGTGTTCAAAAGCCGCGCCTCCTCCTCCCCCCGTCCGTGATAGGTGGACACTAATTTTCCCAGCAGTAAGTCAGTGTGCGTCTCATGGACGAGGATGAGAGGATGTCCGTGATAGGCGGAACACTGCACACTGACTGCTGGGAAAACAGAGTGTTCCTCCTATCACGGATGAGGAGGAGGAGGAGGCGCGTCTTTTAAATGTGTAATGGTGCCTTACACGCTGATCGCCAGGATCAGCAATGGGGGACACAGGATCAGCACAGGAGGAACAAGAGGAACAAGGAGGCATGAACGATCGCAAGACTGTTGGACACAGGTGGCAGATCGGAGGGAGGCAGATCGGTGGGAGGCAGATCGGCACAGGTAGGCTGCAATGGGGACACAGGGGGGGGGGGGGGGTTGTACAGGACACAGGGGACATGCAGCTGCAGATGGGCATTTGCTGACCCTCTTTTCCACTTACAGTAGCTGCTGCATTTTTCACCCTCGGCTTATACACGGGTCAATAAGTTTTCCCAGTTTTTTTTGTGGTAAATTAGGGGCCTCGGCTTATATTCGGGTCGGCCTATACTCGAATATATACAGTAAGCTCAATATCTATTTTTCAGTATGTTTTGCATCATGCCATCATGCAATAAGCCAGTGCCCTGCAATTAGCAACAGCATTGTCAACCTGCCACACACACTCCTTCAGTTGATCATTAGGCTGTCTATCAGATCTGCAGGAGGCATGTGCAGACCAGATAGGCAACATGCCAGTTTACTGAAGGAGTGTGCATGGCAGGTTGAGAACCCTACTTCTAAACGCAAGGCATTGGCTTACTGTTTTCAGTCGAATCAGGTGGTGCTGTTACTAGCTGCCTCATAATCACTGGATCCAGATGAATCATTATCTGATTTCTATGGTCGCCTTTACAGTGCTGATGAATATTAGCATACCGTTGACTATGTATTTTAGATCTATGTTATCTTTTGAATATTTGTTATGTGTTCTATAAACAATGTGTTTTTCTCTTTATTAAGTGGGCTCTTGGAAGACAAAAGGGAAACTTCATACTGAGGACCAGCATCAACACGACTAATTGAGTATGTTAGTCTGGATGAACTATGAGGGCTTATTAGTAGAATTACTGAGAACATTTTCTCCCATATTCCACTCTTCTTTTATGAAAGCTACTTCTTTCCAAACTGAAAATAGCAAAGAAGTCAGCAATATGTAGAGGAGATAAATAAACAGCCATTACATGTCTTCATAACTGAAGTCATCCTGTTAAAGTGAATGTATAGTGATTTTGATTTATTTTTTTATTTCTTTATTTTTTCATACTGTATATTTTTTAGTCCGGGAAATTTAAAACATTTGCATGTTAAAATATGTAGTCTTCTATCCAGCCAGCTGGTGGAGCTCTTGGCTTCTTTCATCGTTCTCCCTCTACCTACAAAATGTAAATTCTGTTTACAAAGATAGATAGCTCAAGGTGAAATATACACACTGCGCTAAGAAACAAACAATATACATAAAGTGACATCAATTAAAATAAATGTGAATCCTTGTGCGGGTGCACAAATAATAATATTAATAGCACCAGGATTCACATTTACACTTATTGATGTTACTTTATGTATATTGTTTGTTTCTTTTTAGCGTGGCACAGCTGCTTATAAAGTCTTTTCATTTGATTACTTTTTTGGGGTTTATTGGTAAATATAGACACTGAACTTGATGTCAAATAAGTGACTCATCTCACTTAGTCTGGGGTTTTATTTCTGTGCTATATCTCTTTAGATAACCCATACATCCCTGAGAATCCTTTGTATTTTAGTAAATGTTTATCCTTAAATGAAGATTTTATATACTGTATACTATACTAGTATTGGGACACCTGCCTTTACACGCACATGAACTTTGATGGCATCCCAGTCTTAGGCCATAGGGTTTAATATTGAGTTGGCCCACCATTTACAGCTATAACAGCTTCAACTCTTCTGGGAAGGCTGTCCACAAGGTTTAGGAGTGTGTCTATGGGAATGTTTGACCATTCTTCCAGAAGTGCATTTGTGAGGTCAGGCACTGATGTTGGACGAAAAATGCCTGGCTCGCAGTCTCTGCTCTAATTCACCCTAAATGTGTTCTATCAGGTTGAGGTTAGGACTCTGTGCAAGCCAGTCAAGTTTATCCACCCCAAACTCGCTCATCCATATCTTTATGGACCTTGCTTTGTGCACTGGTGCACAGCCATGTTGGAACAGGAAGGGGCCATCCCCAAACTGTTCACACAATGTTGGGAGCATGAAATTGTCCAAAATGTCTTCATATGCTGAGGCCTTAAGAGTTCCCTTCACTGGAACTAAGGGGCCAAGCCTAACCCCTAAAAAAAAAAACAACCCCACACCATAATCCCCCCTCCACCAAATGATTTGGACAAGCCCAATCCCTAACCTGTGTGGCAACCTGAGGCTGAACCTCCACTAAATGGGAGAATGACATATTGTACAGTCACTCAGGCAGTGCCTCTGCTCTGTTGGGCCTTGTGTAGTTCAGCTGCAAATACCTTGCTCCCAGGCATTGTACTCACTCTGATTCCTTGCAGAATAGGCAGTCCAGTCCATGGATGTCTTTTGAAGTTTTATTTGCAAAAGTAGACCAGGTGGATGAATGACCTCAAGAGATAGAAACATATTTTTTAGATTGTTAGGTTGACACATCATGATGGAGTTTTCACTTCCCATTCACCCAGCAGGCTGAAATAGCATCCAACCATCCAGCGTTCCTGTGTCTTTCCTGCACCATGTATATGACTGCAGCAAGATGGAGGTGGAGGTTCTAGTGTGGCTCATTTTCCACAGCTTCTTCTTTCTCAGCAGGAACAGCATGAATTAGGTCCTTTATCTGTTTTAGCAATGTAAGCAATCAGCCTTCAGGGCCTCATCTACAGCTCAGGACTTCGGGACTGCAGCCTAGGTCTGCGGGAGCCGACATGTAGGTGGGATGCAGAGCTGTGCGATGGTGATCACAGAAAAAGTCCAAGTGTGATAAAAGAACTTGTATTGAAACAATTCAAAGACAGTTATATACCCAATGGGAAGACAGCCCCAACCAGGAACACTCGCAGGTCCAACAGTGTGTAGAGAACTGTTAGGAGGGGCAGAATGCAGCCTGACCATCTCACGCCCAAGCGAGAAGATGTCCAGAGAAGTTGCGACCCCTACTCTATCCCTCCTCATCAGGAAGTCTTCCCTGCCACTAATTCTGTCCCTACCAGATGGGGTATCTGTCCCTACTCTACCCACTCACAAATGCACACCAATCTGGGGAGCCAGGGCCTTGAATAGGCTCTGCCTGACCCAAGATGGCTGCTAGAGTTACATGGGGTGGCAGCATCAAACCGAATAGCTTCCCCAGTGACCCAGGAAACCATGGAGGAGCCATGTTCCTCTTGACTTCCTATCCAACTAGAGTGCTGGTGTGGATGAGTGCCACCTACAGTGGAGAATGTATACTGCACTTGCTTTCACACAGACTGATTAAAATTCAGCCTGTCCAGCAGGCCAGTAAAGCAAGGCATTAGGTATTGGGATTAGGGCATACCAACACTCATACACAGGTACACCCCACCATAGGCCTTCTCATATGGTGTGGTCATTATTATCAAGCTTTCATAGATGAGCACAGTTGGTTGCATGCAAACCCAAAATCATTATTAGGCATGATATTTTAGAGCATTTTGGATTTTTTTTTTTTTGCAAACACCAATAATTTGTGGCTAGGAAACATTCTTTGCTGTGGTCATTACAATGAAACCAATGTGGAGGAAAAAGTTGTCTATTGCAGACAAAATTGTTTATTCTCTGCACAAGAAGATGACAGCTGTCATGTATTTGGCAATGGTGGACCAAACACACCTGTTCCTTGTTCCTCAAATTCACATTACTACAAACTCTACAAGCTTTGAATAGTTCTCAGCAGTTTGTTCCTTCCACAGTGCTTAAAATGCATGTCATACTTTACTAAAACTGCAAAGCATGCTTTCATACTATACATATTTATATTTATCGGCAATAAAAAATCTAATTTTGCAGAAATGACTGAAAGAAGAAAAGCAGACTATTTGGGGTGTTTAAGATATACTCATTTAGATTTGCATGCTTGATTTCTGAAGCTAAAAGCATTAGGTAATAGCTACAAGTAAATCACAAATCTCCTTTCTGCAGACACAGCAGGAGGATATGAAAATAAATCCCAGGAAGTTACTAAGAGAGCCAGTCGGCAGAGGAGTTTGTGCTGTTGGGAGGTAAGATTGTAAAGAATCATTTTCTTCTGCTAGCACATGCGTGGGCATACTATACTGTGTTCTGACTCACATACAACGCACTCTTCTTTCCTCTTTCCTTGACGTTTTACTGTATAATCATTTACATCTAAATCACTGGTTTGAAAATACCCCTCTTCCAGATATGGAAATATAGGGAATAATAATTTGGTTTGATTAACGCATGTTATTTATAGATTTCATGCTTCTTTTTCTGACTAGCTAAATAGCAGTGGTTATTATAGATTTTAAAAGCCTTCACATAAAACAAACAGATTTACATCAAATATGTGTTTAGTTACAAATAATCATATCACATGAGATAGAAAGAAAGATCATTTTGCACTATGGCCAAAAAAATCCAAAGCTGTAGCACAAAGCATAAACACAATTATTAATAAAGGAAAAGGTTGACCTGGCAAACTCAAAGAAAAAAAGAGTCTCACTGTGACACCACCCCATTCGTTTCAAATTCAATACAAAGTAAATTCCCCTAATGAAGGAAGGCCGGGATCCAACCGGATACAAGGCTATTCCTCCACCGGGGAAGGGACTTTAAATGTGCCAAACAAGTAAGAAACCAAATAATATATACAAAAAAACCCTCACGTCATAAAAACATCAGTTTTATTGTATCTTGTTAAAATATGCCATCTAGATTAAAATCAAAACAATCAGACAAATGTACATAAGTATAGCAAGCGTATGCACTGACGCGTTTCGCTACAAGATAATTACAAAAGCACAATTAGAGAACAAAAAAGTGCAGCGCTATGTGCAAATATTAACCCTTACCTCCTATCAAAAAGTGCAAAAAAATCAAAAAGTGCAAAAGAATTTATACAACAGAAAATAGCAAGTGAATGTCATATGGTGAAATTAAACAAGTGCACAAAATCAATATTTCAGTTCACAGAGGAATATAAGCGATTAAAACATCAATCCACAGTGCTTCAAATTTTATAAGAAAGTCCAAGAGTAAGGAAGTCCTCTCATCCAGAGTGAGCAGAAAAGTGAAAAGGCTTCCAAGTGCCAGATCTCATGTGCACAGCACCACCCAGGTGAGACAAGCAGGAGGTTACCAGAACAAAGGGACCACTATTATATAGTGGTCAAAAGGAGCTTAAAACTATTCCTGGTGGCTTTCAGTTCCCCACAGCTTTTCTTTAGATCCACTATTAAGCATAGAACCTCTGGACAGGCTCTCCTGAAAGTGACACCTCGAAAAACGCCAGCTCATACACGTGGTTAAAGGTAACAGCCGCATATCATACCACAATAAAAAGAGAAAGCATTGTCCATATTGAAGAAGTCCCTGATGAAGTCACGTATGATGAAACGTGTAGGATGGAGCTGGGACACATGCAGGACCATGGCCATCTTGGAACCTGGCGGATGGACATTCTTTGTGAATGCTGATAGCATTGTTATCTCCACTAAACTCTAAGTGTATTGGCCTAATAAAATCCCTTTGTTTTATACGGATTCACTATGGAGAATATTTTTTCTTTTTATTGCGGTATAATGTTTCCTTTAACCACATGTATGAGCTGGCGTTTTTGGGGGTGGCACTTTCGGGGCGATACCCTGTCCGGATGCTCAGTTTTTTTATTATACGCTGACAAATTTAGAAAATGTAAAAAGGCATTTCTGTCTATTTCACACATAATAGTTTGTATATGTTGCAATGATTTAAAGCACTGTATCTTTTCAACCTGCAGATGGCACTGTGTGTCCCTCACCTCTAGGTGTCTGCACTTCACACTGCACATATACAGCTGTGAGAATATGGAGTGCACCTACAGGTTGTCTGCTATTTTTAAGAATAAATTCAAGACAGAAGCTTGGCTTTTTCAGGATTCTGCTTAGGCACAATTAACATTTAAAATGTCCCTCACTTTTATGTCCAGGTCCACTCTTATAAAATGTGAATCACCAATCATATATTACAATATGCAGCTTTAGAACATGCTTTTAAATATTTCAGGGTTTTTTTTTTTTGAGGACTACAAGGGATGTAAAGTTTGGGGCTCTGTAAAGCCCCATACACACGGTCGGACAATCCGCGGACCAGGTCGGTCGGATCCTGTCCGTCATACTTTGTCTGATGTTGGTGTTGCATACACACGGTCGGACAAAGTTGTCGGAAAATCCGATCATTCTGAACGTGGTGACGTTTGTTGCCTACGACGGGACTACGTAGAGGCTAGTAGCCAATAGCTTTGGTCTTGTAATGTGATCTGAGCATGCGTAGCACTTTGTCCGGTCGGACAACCGTACACACGATCGGATTTGGTGTGATCGGACCGGGTTGTCGGCAAATCTATCCAGCAGGAGATAAGACTTTGTCCGTCGGACAATCCGACGTACACTGTCCGATGGTGCATACACACGGTCTGATTTTTCAACAACATTGTCCGATCGGACAGAATCCATGAAAAAGTCCGACCGTGTGTATGGGGCTTAAAAGTTTTCTATTAACCACTTTGTGTTTCATTTGCTGAGGTTTGACATCCATATACTGTGATGCTATTACAGTAATACCCCGTACACACGATCGGACTTTCTGACAACAAAACCGTGGATTTTTGTTCGAGCGATGTTGGCTCCAACTTGTCTTGCATACACACGGTCACACAAATGTTGGCCAACAATTACGTACCGTGATATCTCCATTACGAACGCTAGTTATATTTCTGGCTCGTAATTGATTCCAAGCATGCGTGGACTTTTTCCCAACGGACTTGTGTACAAACGATCGGAAAGTCTGACGTATTTGAGAACCTGCTAGCCAACATTGGTTTCGGCGGAAAGTCCGACAATAAATGTTTGATGGAGCTTACACACAGTCAGACTTTCCGCCAACAAGCTCACATTCAACATTTGTTGTCGGAAAAATCCGATCGTGTGTACGGGACATAAGACTTCCTGGAGAAAGATGCAGGCTCATCTGAGGCGCGGAATCTAAGCAACAGTTGGTTCTCACCAAAGCTCCTTATGGTGGACATGGAACAGAAGGCCTAATAGCCCCCCCCCCCCCCCGGAACTGTTCGCTGGGGTCTGGTATTAGGTCGCAGCCCTCAGGATCACCCCACCAGGGGGGGAGTGAGGACAGAAAAGCTATGGTATGGAGTCAGGTCCAGGCAGTAGGCAATTAAAAGAGTGGTCAGGTCCAGGTGATGGTCAACACTCCTAAGGCACCACATTCCAAAATGTAAAAACTAAACTAATAGTTTTACATAATGCAACAGTGGAGGTCATTTTTACAATGCAATATATCTTTTCAAACCAGTACTGACTAGTATTCCAGCATTTCTCTTCTCCTTTAGTTCCTCTGCCTCATTCAGCGAACATGACTTCAGTGCTGACGATGAGAGGGGCAGGGGAGGGGCATACTAAGAAGTCCATAGATGCCCGATGTCCACCATATCACACTAGTTATTAGGAGCTTGTGGCTGGCCCGCATGGTGCCCAGCGTTTTAATGCTGCACAATAAAAACCTGCTTTGTGTAGGAAGAAAAGGTAGGCCTGGTTCACTTGCTGGCTTGTTGACACCCAGAAGGCTCCCCAGGGTGTCAGGGCACCCTGATTGAAAAAGGTTGCTCTACAGTGATCTATGATGAGTTTTTCACATTCCCATTTTTATGTACAGTTAATATAATGAAGTTGGAAAAATAATATCACAAACCTGCTTTTCAGACATGTGATATCTTGGCTTAAGTTTTACTATCCTTATACTTAACAATTCATTAGTCTTTTAATGTTGTTAATGTTTATATCTTGTTCTTGTATCTAGGAACAAGAGTTTGGAGAAAGGAACCAAGGAAAGTGCAAGCATGAAAATTTTCAAGAAAAAGATAATAACAATATACTAATGACTAAAGTGATTTAGTTCTCAGGAAATCATGATGGACCTATTATGAATTACTGTGCTTCAACCATGGAAGGCTAATACCACCTGCGGTGCTGTTGGTTGATGGCAAGCTGAACCATATTCTATCTTCTATTTCTCAGAAGCTGTAATGAACAATAATGTCACTGGAATTCCTTAGTTCTGCTCAACTGCTATGGCCATTGCAAAGTCTACCAATGTCACACCACTCTTTGGATTTTCCATGAACAAATAACTGAAACCCATGTCATCACTGGCAGAAGTTTGATACAGAAACTACTATAGGGGAATCTTGGAAGATTGGCATCGTGAAATTGCTTTAATTTTCTTGTACCCCCTTTGCCCACACTATTGTTGTATGTCAGAATTAGGCTTCAGCTGCTTCAGTGGTGAATCCCTCATTATATCTTTTATTATGTATAATGTATAACATAAGTTGGGCCTATTACTGCCCTACTACAACAAAAGTATGGAATAAAGTCATCAACAACTAAGTTTAAGCCTCAACAGGAACCATTATTAAAGCGTTACTAAACCCACAACATTAAAATCAGTATATGCATACTTGTTATACTCACTGTGGAACCTAAGGGGTTAATCTGCATTGTGTAAAAAGGCTGTTTAATCCTTCTTCGATCCTCCCCTTCTTTCACTGTCCCCAACCTATCTCCTGATAGAACAGAGGATAGGTGACAATCTGCGCAGGCTCAGTTTGGTGTGAATTGCTAGAGTTTTTTTTTTCTTGGGAGAGTGCATGTAATCTGCACAGGGCCAATCAGCACAGTCCAGACAGAGGGTCAGGGGTCTTGCTGCCTCATACAGTCAGTCAGAGTAGAATAAAAACTCCTCCTACAAGCTTTCACCAGACACTGATAGAAGTCACAAGACTGCTCTAACTGCTGATGAGAAAAGGTATTTAGTAGTTTACAACTATTCTTGTTCTGTGTTCTGTGTACTGTGGGAGGCCAGATATAGTGAATACAGGGTCCTGGGTTTAGTAACACTTTAATCAGAATCAAGTGGCAAAGTGTAGTACTTTAATCATATCTATATTTTTACTGTGTAATATTATTTAGTGAAAGGAAATAAACTACTGCACTTCTTTGCAAATTCTTAAATGCACCATTTGATCTTTGCCCACTGCATTGTCAATAAAATGTTTGAACGAAAACAACCTTTTCTTTTTTGCATTGTTTGTAATGTAATGATTTATATACTGTATACCAGAGAAACACTGATACACAAACTGACCACACTAGCATAAATCGGCTTGCATGGTCAGATTGGTAAAGCAAGGATGTATGACTAGCAGGATCACCAGGTATTTCTATGCTAAACAAGAAATAAAAATACAACAGACTACAGTTTCACACACTAAGGCCCCTTTCACACATGCGGACCGTATGTCCGTTTTTCATCCATCTGTTTTTGGATGAAAAACGGACATACATGCACCCCTATGGGATAGCGGGTGTCAGCGGTCCGCCTCCCGCTATAGTCCACCTCCGCTACTGTCCGATTCTGCAGATGGAGGAAAACCCTATTTTTTCATCCGTCTGCAGAGCGGATCGGATGAACACGGACAGACGGTCCATGTTCATCCGATCCCCCATAGAGGAGAGCGGAGATCTGACAGGGCGGTCCCTGCACAGTGTGCAGGGACCGCTCTGTCATCAGCCGGCTCAGCGGGGATCAGCTGAGCGATCCCCGCTGAGCAGCGGATCTTCAGGGGGCGGATCATTACGGATCCGTCCCGTGTGAAAGGGGCCTAACATATCTCTAATTATAAATTTAGGGGTAACTTACACTTTAAGATTTCTTCTCAGCTTTTGTGATATTAACTGTGAAATGTTGGATTTCCCACTATTTTTTTTTATTCGCATGACAGTGGTCACCAAGATAAATAAATAACCGTCCTCCGAGCAGCAAAGATACTGTATGCACAGCAATAAAAAGTTTTGGCTAGAAATACACATCAACAAGAAGGCTATGTGCCTGTTATGGTTTGTTCACACCTAAAAGCAAATATTACAGGTATAGTATGCATTTTTACATGCTCTGCATTACAATTCTAGCACCGTGCCTTCAACCGACTCAAAGTGCACTGCACTAAGACATATGCATTACCTTGATGTGACATCAAAAAGCACTGATCACAGTTGTCTATTACACAGTAAAGAGAGGATAAAACATGTATTAATTGTTTATTAGCTAATCAATTTCTTTGGTGGACTGTAAATGCATATATAAAATAAAGAAAATAGGGATAGATTACACATTTAGTTACATTTAGTCCCTATCTGTGATTACGACATCATGATTGAAGGATTAGATCCCATTTTGACATTTTGACAGCCTTTAAAACCTCATCTCATCTCTGCATAGGGGGGGGATTCTATGTTAAAGTAGAACTTTGGCCCACCATTAAATAAATGTGTTGCAGCACTTAATTATAGGTTAACGCATTTAGTTACATCCCTAACTGGAGGGTTTGGAGGATTATAGCACGCATAATTATATATTCATCTGCATTTTTTTTATTATTATTATACAGGATTTATCTAGCGCCAACAGTTTGTACAGCGTTTTACAATACAAAAAGGAGAGTGCTGGCAAACGGGGATCACTTGCCGGTATTTTGTACTCTTATTCATGTTGGTTTAGCACCCCCTCATGGCCAGAGCCAAATTACTTAACTGGACCACACATAAAGAAGGATGATGCATTTTCACCTGCCAGAATAACTTGTCTCAGCACCAACTCCAGAGTCAGTTTGAGGGGAATAGCTTTGAACAACTATTTCCCTACACAAAGTAAAAGGTGTGATTGGGGACCAAGTTTCAAGTAATCTATGTAAATAAAGGTACCAACATCCCTTTCGATTTAGAAAATAGTGAGATACAGGATATGGGATTTTAAGGGTACAGGTTTTAGATACACACTACACTTCCTAAATATAAAAAATACAAATCTTTTATGGTATATAGCACACAATAAAATAAAAATGGTAAGTACAAATATATTCAAAATCATAGGTATATACACACAATCCCTATTTATGACATTGATAATACTCTAATCACACATGTATAATCCTGAGTCCAAGAGCTTCTACATGTTTCGCTGAAAAACGGCTTTATCAGGAAAATAGATTTTTCAGGCAAATTTATGTTTAAAAATATGTATGGTTTCAAGCACTCTCATACACATCTGCTGGAACTCTAATATCTGTATGGGGAGCTCATGCACAGGGGGGGGGGGGGGCGCACATGGTAAGCATACAGGACCAGTTATCGAACGATAACTGGTATCAATCTTGTGCCGCCAGCCCTGTTGCATATGAGCTCCACCTATTTCCCTACACAAGCTCTTCTCACACATTACACTACATTATGTTCAGCCTGAAAGCAAAGAAAGGAGCTACTGCACTTACTCCGAGAGGCCTCACACCATGGCTTTAGGCCAGGTCCCTAGGAGGGTTTTGTTTGCATCAGGCCCTAAGATAGGGGCCTAGACACTTTGAAGTGGGCATACAACTAGACCACCCTACCTATGGAACCTCCATCACAGGCTACAACTGTTCCCTCTCCCAAGCCAGCTGCACCTCCTTCCTGTTACTTTGCACTCTCCACCACCCAGAGGGTAAACTTGAAGGATTACACTTTTTTCCCCAGATCACATTTACTGTAGAAGCACACACTCTCTTCCCAAAACCTAGACCAGGCAACATTACTTAACCTTAACTTCTTTTACTGAAGTAAATCACTTGAACATACAGTTCTTTAGTTGTTTCCATAGGAACATGATATAGTGCAACATCCAGAACAAACGGTTTCATTCTCCTCATTTGTAAGTGCTGTGACTGTGGTGCACATACCTTTTTGTTGTGCTAGTTTTCCTTAAGGTGGTTAGTAAAGACTCCTGTATCAGGGTTGGGGTAGCCCCATTCTTGGTATAATGATTACATGCCCAAGTGTATGGTCTAACGCTCAACTCCCCAAAGAACCAAAAGGTCCCACCTCCTGCATATATTACTTGTATAAAGGATGCCTCACACGCAGGGGGAAGACATACCACAGCACACCATTAATCCCTGGGTAACCAAATATTACCCCCTTTGGGCAAATTAACTGTGGGGAATGAGCTGATGGAAGTAGTCGATGTGCAGTTATTAGGTGGAGGCAAGGTAGGCTTTTCTGAACAAATGAGTTTCAGGAAACAGCTAAAGGTGCACAGGGTAGCAGATAACCAGTCAGACTGGGGTAGGGAGTTCTAGAGTATAGGAGTGGTTCTGGAGAAGTCCTGGAGGCAAGCATGGTAGAATTTGACAAGGATGCTAGAGTGAAGGAGATCTTGGAAGGAGCAGAGTGGATGATTTAGGTGAAATGTCAGGATGAGGTTGGTCATGTAACTGGAGGCAGTGTTTTGGATGGCCTTGTATGTTATAGTCAGTATTTAGAATTTTATACGTTGGGCTAGTGGAAGACAGTAGAGGGAATAGCACAGTGGGGCAACAGCCACAGATGGGTTAGTAAGGTAGATGAGTCTAGCAGCAAAATTCATGATGGACTGGTAGGCTAGTAAGAAGAGAATTGCAGTAGGCATGGGGGAGATAACCAGGAAGCGAATACATTGTTTTGTGGTGTTGTTAGTGAAAGTGATAATAAACTGCTGAAAAAAAACAAAAAAACAAAAACCCTGCAAGACAATAGTAGTTTGTGCTCGAATGCATCGCATACCAGCACATTATTAAATACTTATCTTAGAACAAGGCCCCCACAGCACGCCCAATCACCGCTGAGGGAGCTGACATGTTCCCTTGGCGTTCCTTCTGGGTTTGCTGGCTCCGGCGATGTGAGTGGCCGGAGATGAGATGACGTCACTCCTGCGCATGCACGCAGGAGTTCTCTATTCCCGAGAAGGTACTCTGAATTTCTGGCACGATCCGCCGGACCTTCAGAGTGCATGCGCTGCTGGCGTCAGAAGCTGCATGCATGGTGAAAATCTCCTTAACTGTGCAGCCTTATTATAAGCTTACCTGTAGGTAAAAATGACTAAGCAGGGGAAACAACGGCTTTAAGAAGGGGTGAATTTTGGAAAAGTTAGCACTTATAGTTTTCTCTTAGCCCCCTGAATAGTCTTACATTGAAGTCCACCTAATACAGCTTCATGTGATATGACAATGATGATGCACTGCTCCTGAATTCAGAGCAAAGTTGACATTAGCATTGTCCCTGCTGATTCATAATCCTGTAGCTTGTCAGTTAGCACCTGGCCATACAGTTGTGCTCATAAGTTTACGTACCCTCGCAAAATTTATGATTTCTTGGCCATTTTTCAGAGAATATGAATGATAACACAAAAACTTTTCTTTCACTCATGGTTAGTGTTTGGCTGAAGCCATTTATTATCAATCAACTGTGTTTACTCTTTTTAAATCATAATCTTGGTTGGCAGTTAAATGGTCAGAGCTCAAACAAAGCATATTGATAATATTGATAATTGCCATATGAATTATGGAGGGTGCCCTTTAGAGCACAGCCAGTCATGTGCAGAGGCAGGTGTGGTGAAAAAAAGAACTTTACCATCATCAATGACTCGTATGCCGCGTACACACGAAGGGACAATCCCGCGGGATTATCCTCTGGACTGAAGTCCAGCGGATAATCCCCTCGTGTGTGGGCGCCGGCGGACTTTTTGGCGCCAAAGTCCGGCGGACTTTTTGGCGCCAAAGTTTGAAGTTTTGTTTTCAAATTATCCGCTGGACTTGGCAGTCCAGCGGACAATCCCGCCGTTAGTGGGCAAGTCCGCGGGACTTTTGAAATGAACGGACTTGCCGCTCATCGGCAAGTCCGTTCATTTAGCACGTGACTTCAGGTTACGTAGCTAGCGTAGGCAGTTACTGCCGCCGCGCTAGCTCCGTGACCTGGCATGGATTTAAAGGGATTCCCCACGCCGAAAAAACGGCGTGGGGGTTCCCCCCAAATCCATGTCAGACCCTCATCCGAGCACGCAGCCTGGCAGGCCAGGAAAGGGGTGGGGACGAACGAGCGCCCCCCCCTCCTGAGCCGTACCAGGCCGCGTGCCCTCAACATGGGGGGTGCCCTGGGGAAAGGGGGGCCGTGCGGCCCCCCCCACCCCAAAGCACCTTGTCCCCATGTTGATGAGGACAAGGGCCTCTTCCCGACAACCCTGGCCGTTGGTTGTCGGGGTCTGCGGGCGGGGGCTTATCGGAATCTGGGAGCCCCCTTTAATAAGGGGGCCCCCAGATCCCGGCCCCCCACCCTATGTGAATGAGTATGGGGTACGATGTACCCCTACCCATTCACCTAAGGTGTAAAATGTAAAGTACAAAAACACACACACTTTTGAAAAAATATTTTATTGCACTGCTCCGGGGGTCTTCTTCCGTCTTGGGGGTCTTCTCGCCGGACTCCCCCGCTCTCTTCTGCTCTTTTACCTAGCTCTTTCACGAGGGGGGGAGTCCGGCTACCTTCTTCGTCGTCGCCGCCGTCTGGGGGTCTCGATCCGCCTTCGGGGGTCTTCTTCCGTCTTGGGGGTCTTCTCGCCGGACTCCCCCGCCATTTACCAAGCTCTTTTACCGAGCGGGGGAAGTCCGGCTACCTTCTTCGTCGTCGCCGCCGTCGTCTGGGGGGTCTCGATCCGCCTTCGGGGGTCTTCCGGGGGTCTCTTCTGTTCTTGCGGCGGTCGTCGTCTTCCGCGCCGCCGGCGCCTTGTCCTTCTTCTTGTTCTTGTTCTTGTTCTTCTTCTTCTTCCGATGTTGACCCGACGCTCTCTCTGCCCGGAATGCCTGTGCCGGTCTGCGCTCGGACTTATATAGGGACATGGGGGACAGGGTCACATGTTCATGTCACATGGTGACCCCGCCCCCTTGCGATGTCACAGTCCCAGCATCCTCCGGGACTGTGACAACACAAGGGGGCGGGGTCACCATGTGACATGTGCATGTGACCCTGTCCCCATTCCCCTATATAAGTCTCAGCGCAGAGCGGCACAGGCATTCCGGGCAGAGAGAGCGTCGGGTCAACATCGGAAGAAGAAGAAGAACAAGAACAAGAACAAGAAGAAGGAGAAGGCGCCGGCGGCGCGGAAGACGACGACCGCCGCAAGAACAGAAGAGACCCCGGAAGACCCCGAAGGCGGATCGAGACCCCCAGACGACGGCGGCGGCGACGACGAAGAAGGTAGCCGGACTTCCCCCGCTCGGTAAAAGAGCTTGGTAAATGGCGGGGGAGTCCGGCGAGAAGACCCCCAAGACGGAAGAAGACCCCCGAAGGCGGATCGAGACCCCCAGACGGCGGCGACGACGAAGAAGGTAGCCGGACTCCCCCCTCGTGAAAGAGCTAGGTAAAAGAGCAGAAGAGAGCGGGGGAGTCCGGCGAGAAGACCCCCAAGACGGAAGAAGACCCCCGGAGCAGTGCAATAAAATATTTTTTCAAAAGTGTGTGTGTTTTTGTACTTTACATTTTACACCTTAGGTGAATGGGTAGGGGTACATCGTACCCCATACTCATTCACATAGGGTGGGGGGCCGGTATCTGGGGGCCCCCTTATTAAAGGGGCTCCCAGATTCCGATAAGCCCCCGCCCGCAGACCCCGACAACCAACGGCCAGGGTTGTCGGGAAGAGGCCCTTGTCCTCATCAACATGGGGACAAGGTGCTTTGGGGTGGGGGGGCCGCACGGCCCCCCTTTCCCCAGGGCACCCCCCATGTTGAGGGCACGCGGCCTGGTACGGCTCAGGAGGGGGGGGCGCTCGTTCGTCCCCACCCCTTTCCTGGCCTGCCAGGCTGCGTGCTCGGATGAGGGTCTGACATGGATTTGGGGGGAACCCCCACGCCGTTTTTTCGGCGTGGGGATTCCCTTTAAATCCATGCCAGCTTGCGGAGCTAGCGCGGCGGCATTTACTGCCTACGCTAGCTACGTAACCTGAAGTTACGTTCGAAATGAACGGACTGCTCCGTGTGTGGGCAAGTCCGTTCATTTTCAAAAGTCCCGCGGACTTTTGGCCGGCGGATTATCCGCTGGAGAAGTCCGTGCGTGTGTGGGCAAGTCCACACGCTCGGAAAGTCCAGCGGACCCCGCTGGAAAGTCCCGCAGGATTGTCCGCTGGACTAGGTCCGCCGGCAAAAGTCTGCACGTGTGTACGCGGCATTAGACATGCTGGATAAGCCATCAAATAGACGATATTGTGGTCCTGCAATTTCTTCTTGATTTGGGTAAACGTAGACCTCTAATTTTGCAATTCAGCTGAGAAATCAGGAAAGAATGACACATGCAAGCTCTCATACTGAATAGGGCCCTTCTGCCTGGCCTTGCAGAGGATCAAATCCCAGTCATTGCAATTTAATAGGTGAGTTGGTAGAAGCCTAGTTGGGTCTCCAGGTAAAAGAGGTTTAACCAGGACTCTGTGAGCTCTCTCCACAGCAAAAGCAGATGAGAAAGCAGCGTCAGGAACCCTGATTTTAAACCAGTATTCAACGGAATCCCCAGGATTCTGACCCTTGGCTCTTTCCGGTAACCCCACTAATCTGATGTTATTACATTGAAGCCTGTTCTCTAGGTCATCAGCTAGAAGGTCATGATACCAGAAGGAAATTTTCCTTTTCAGCTGCGACACTCGGCTAGGGAAGGGGGAAAATCATCCTCCAGTGTGGAAAGCCTATGCTCTGTCTCAGTGAACCGCTCTGTAATATCTTGCATATCCTGTCTTAGAAGACCAATATCCACCTTAATCTCCTTAACCTTACCAGTCAGGGATGTGCTGCAGAACATGATGATGGCTAGAAGCTGAGAATTCACCTGTTCCAGGGTTTCTCTGAGAGGGGGGTTTGATCTCTGGGCTTCCGAGGCCAGGGAGCCGCAATTCCAAGTTTGCGGAGGGCTGTGGATGCCATCTTGCTGCTCGGTATGAGCAAATTCTTTCAGGTGCTCTGCCACTGTAAGCAGCCGATCCTTGCTCATGTTGAGGTAGGGTGAAGAGGCACTTCAGGTAGTCGTGTAGCGTATCGGGAGCTGCAGAATATCTGGGATTCTACTGGCAAGCTTACGTCAGTTACACCCAGCCATCTTGGCGGTAGCCACGCCCCCCAAGATTTTTAATATTACAATTGATTTTTGTGAGATGCAATTAACCACTTTAAGACCAGCCTCGTTTTGGATTTTAGGTGTTTACATGTTTAAAACAGTTTTTTTTTGCTAGAAAATTACTTAGAACCCCCAAACATTATATATTGTTTTTTTTTCTAACACCCTAGAGAATAAAATGGCAGTCGTTGCAATACTTTTTTTCACACCGTATTTGCACAGCGGTCTTACAAGCGCACTTTTTTTTGAAAAAATTCACTTTTTTGAATAAAAAAATAAGACAACAATAAAGCTAGTGCAATTTTTTTATATATCATGAAAGATAATGTTACGCCGAGTACATTGATACCCAACATGTCACGCCCGTACGTGGAATGGCGTCAAACTTTTACCCTCAAAAAATCTCCATAGGCGACGTTTAAAAAATTCTACAGGTTGCATATTTTGCGCTACAAAGAAGGTCTAGGGCTATAATTATTGCTCTCGCTCTACCTTTCACGGCTATACATCACATGTGTGGTTTGACCACCGTTTTTATATGCGGGCACTACTCACGTATGCGTTCGCTTCTGCACGAGAGCTCGTCGGGACAGGGCGCTTTAAAAAAATAATAATTTTTTTCTTATTTATTTTAATTTTATTTTTTTCTGTTTAAAAAAAAAATTGGGTCACTTTTATTCCTTGTAATAGAAAAAAAGCATGACAGGTCCTCTTAAATATGAGATCTGGGGTCAAAAAGTCCTCAGATCTCATATTTAGACTTAAATGCAAAAAATAAAAAATAAATAAAAAAAAAATGTCATTTAAAAAAAATGACATTGAAAAAACGTTCCTTTAAGAGGTATGGGCAGAAGTGACGTTTTGACGTCGATTACGCCCTGCTATGGTATAGAGACAGGTGGGGGCCATCTTAGCCTCACTCGTCTCCATACCAAGGAAGTGACAGGACCCGATCGCCTCCGCCGCTACCGACGGCTCCAGTAAGCGGCGGAGGGTGCGGGAGACCGGCGGGAGGGTGGGGGCACCTCTCCCACCGCCGATAACAGTGATCTTGCGGCGAATCCGCTGCGGAGACCACCATTATCATAAATACAACCGGCGCCTGAAGAAATGGATATCTCGGTTGTGGCAGCAGCTGCTGCCGTTACCGAAATATCCCTCTTCAAAAAAGGGACGTACATCGTCGTGTGCTGGTCGTAAAGTGGTTAATAGGCTCCAACAGTAGATTTACTTTTTTATTCGGACATTCGGATGTATCCAAATGTCCGAAAGATGCAAAATTCAGCCGAATTTCGATTCGTTACAAAATTGATTGCACAAGCCTAATGAGCATGAATGAGGCATAAATGAGCCATGAATGGGGAGGGATGGGCCTGAGATGGGGATGGCTGAGCATGGCTGGGGATGGCTGAGCTATGAATGTGGATGGATGAGCCATGGATGGGGATGGATAAGCTGTGGATAGGGATGGATGAGCCATGGATAGAGATGAATGAGCCATGAATGGGGATGGATGAGCCATGAATGAGGATGGCTGAGTATGGATGGGGATGACTGAGCATGGCTGAGGATGGCTGAGGATGACTGAGCATGACTGAGCACGAATGAGTATGGCTGGTGATGGATAGGGATGACTGAGCATGAATGAGTATGGCTGGGGATGGATGGGATGGCTGAGCATGAATGAGTATGGCTGAGTATGTATGGGGATGACTGAGTATGGCTAAGTATGGCTGAGTATGGCTGGGGATGACTGAGCATGAATGAGTATGGCTGGGGATGTCTCAGCATGAATGAGTATGGCTAGGGAATGGATGGGATGGCTGAACATGAATGAGTATGGCTGGGGATGGATGGATAGCTGAGCATGAATAAGTATGGCTGAGTATGAATCAGAATGGCTGAGTATGGATGGCATGGATGGGATGGCTGAGCATAGATGGATGAGTGCAGGAATTGGCACAGAGCAGCGCTGTGGGCACTACAGATACAGCCCACAGCCCTGCTGCAACTGATCTCTCCCCCTCTCCTCTCACACTGTACTGATTGGTACGGAGAGGGGAAGCGCTAAGCTGGGCATGTGCCGTCTTGTTTACAAGTGATCGCTCCATCATTTGTCACCGCCCCTTTATCGTGATCCAGAGGACCCAGCGGTCACAGATATTCCCGGGTGCGCGTGCAGGAGCAAGATTCTGGGAGGACGTCATAGTACGCCCTCCCAGAGTTATCGGGCCACGCTGTAGCTGTCATTTGGCTATGGCGCGGTTGTTAAGTGGTTAAATTTAATTAAATTGTAACAAGGATGGAGGTTAGCGATTAGAATTTAAACATATATTCCTACATTGTTTTTACAGCATATCTACAATTTTAACCCTGCCCCTCCCATCCACCTGACGCGAATCCCTTCAAGAAAAAAAGAATGGGTACCCCTAAGTGGACTTAAAGGCATTAATATCTACACAACAAAAATGGATTAGAAGATATACAAAATAATATTTATTGTACAAAACAGATCATTAAAAACATAGTCACTAAAGACCAATGGGTGGTTAGGAATGTATACAAATCTGTAAAGGAAACACCAAGATAGCGGCACACGATCAAATGTGGTCCTTCATCCGGCGCGTTGCATATGATGGGCACAGCAGCTGCATTTGATGGCACTGTGGCTGCATGTGATGGCATAGTGGCTGCATTTGATGGGCACAGTGGCTGCAATTGATGGCACAGTCGCAGCATTTGATGGGCACAATGGCTGCAATTGATGGCACAGTGGCTGCATTTGATGGGCACAGTGAGGCTGCAATTGATTCATTCTTCTTCTTTTTCCAAAAAATTTGAGCACCAGCCGCCACTGCTATCAAGTATCAAAAAAATCTGATATTAGGAAATTTGCCTTGGTGAACATCTCATACATGTCCCCCCAGAGGGAGATCTTGGTTGCGGGTTTTAATGCACAGTACATGCCTATAGGCTCTCTTATGAAATTCCAATTTTGTTTTTCCTATATACAATTTGCAAAATGTAAGGGCGTGTACCTTTGTCCATTTGGTAATTTACTGTTGGAGCCTATGTTCATGTACTGGCAATATGCACATCCCCGAAATTTAAAAGTACCTTTACATTTACATGGGTCTTTCCTGAATTCTCCTGTATATTCACTGTAAACCAAATAGTCCCTCAGTGATTTTGTTATTCGATAAGTACTCAGGGGATTTTCTGAAACAAATAGGGTTAGGAAGGGGTCAATGCGTAAAATGTGCCAATGTTTGCCTATAATTTTCCTAGTTTTGTCATATTGATTAGTGTATTTGGTCATAATCCGAATTACCTTCTACGTTTTGCTGGTTCCTCCTGCTCTTTTTCTCCCCAAACAATAACTGTTGTTTTGTCTGATCAACCGCCTGTCTATACGCTTTTTTAAGGCAAGTAGCCGAATATCCTCTTGTAAGAATCTTAGACTCAGGTTTGCCGCTTCCGTTTGGAAAGCCTCCTCATCAGAGCAATTTCTGATGGATGCACAAGTATTGGCTATACGATATTGATCGTATAAGGGCTTTAGGGTGAGAGCTGTAACAAAAAAGAAAAAAGAGAAGGGCGCCAAGCCGACCATAGTGTAATAAGCCAGTTTATTGCAAAGATCAAAAAAAGATAAAAGTTGCACTCCTGACGCATCTTCATTGCAGCACACACTAGGTTGTGACTCCGCCCCCACAAGCTGATAGGATTGGTTACCTATAAATTTTAGAGGGATAGACCCCACAGCATTCTCTGTATCTATCACCTAAGAAAGGGCAGGATCTATGTGCTGCCATGAAGATGCGTCAGGAAAGGAAAATTCCGGAAAGGTGAGTATATCATTTTCCGTTTTCCTGATGCATCATGGCATCATACACTGGGAAATAACTTGCCAGTCGGGTGGGTGCTAAAAAGTAATATTTATTGACATGGAACTGAAGAGTTGGCTTGAATAACCGTTCTTCCGAATTCTGCAGTAGTTAACTAAGCAAAATCTACTTTATAATGTGATATAAATGTGTTTCTTGAAGACCATGCTGCTTTGCATATAGTTTCTGGAGATACTCTGCAGTGTGCTGCCCAGGAGGTTGCCACTGCCCTAGTACAGTGAGCCTTGAGGCCCTCGGGTATTGGGATTTTCTGAACTGTGTATGCCTTTTTTATCGTCTTGATGAGCCACGATGCTACCGTGTGTGTTGACGCTTTTTGACCCTTCCTAAAGCCGCAAGGAATAATCAGGAGGTTGTCTGTCTTTCTGAAGGGATTTGTGGCTGAAAGGTAAGCATTGATAGTAGATTTTACTTCCAAAGGATGTGGTTCACCTTGATTGTCGAGAAAGGTTGGTAGGCTTATGTCTTGATTAAAGTGAAAAGCACCCTGTCTGGGTAAAAAAATAAGTAGGACTCTTTTATCATTAGTGCCTGTAACTCGGAAACTCTTTTCTTGCCGAGGCTATGGCAATGAAAAGTTTATCTTTAATGTCAAGTCCCATAAAGAAATTGCGTCAGCTAGGTGAAAAGGAGGACGTAAAAGTGCTTCCAGAACTACCGCCAGGTCCCATGTGGGAAATGTTGGTTTGATCTTCAAGCTCGCCCTCATGAATTGAATGACAAGGGAGTGCAAGGCCCATTTTATCCCTGTTTTGGCAGATAAGGCAAAGACTTGAACTTTCAGTGTTCTTGAACTTAAGTCTTTTTCTAGACCTGTTTGAAGAAATTCCAGGATCTGGGATATTTCTGGAGACAATTGATTCCACACCTTTTTTTGAGCAAATTAAATAAATGTTTCCCATATTTTCCATATATGGTGTTAGTAGTGCTTTCTTGTGTTTGTTTCAAGTGCTTGCTTGTAGCAAGGTAGATACCACCTCCTGAGAAAAGCCTTGTTCTAGAAGTCTATTCCTCTCAACTTCCATGCCATCAAGTGCAGTCTCACCGGATCTGGGTGTAGGAACTGGCTTTGAGAGAGAAGGCCCGGTGTAACTGAGAGAGCCGCTGATGAAGTCCTGCATATGGACGTAATGCATACGAACGAAAGTGACATCACCCGCAGCCCGATCTGTGCACTTTGCTATACGCTGTACCCTCCTAGCACCGGGATATAGGTGCTCTCTTTGTAAGTTTTTATATTCCCATCTCTTTTTTTTCAATAAACTGTTTATAAGCAGAGAACACTATGGTTTTTTAAGTTTTTCATTCACATGATTGATGGCGATATGGGATTGAGCTTTTCCGTGAGGACTGACTGACATCCATCCGGCATATCTGCCAAGTGTGACGTATTTCTCCAGTGGATCGTTATCATTTAACCTCTGGTGGGAAGGCTTTAGTGACCCTTTATGATCTAAGGGTCCACTTGGTGAGGTGAGCGGCCATTTCATCTGTGGTGGAGGTTTTCTTTCACGTTGTCACCTGCATATGTATGCCTTCGTCATCACCTTAGAAAGAGACCATTGGACTGTTTATGGACATATTTTTTATTTAATTTTTCAATTGTTTTTTATTTATGTGTGTTTAGCGCTGCACCTTTTTTATATATGTTTCTACAGAGAGATTTTTGAAGGTTGACCCTTGGTGTTCAGCTGCTTCTAATAATTTTACATAATATTTGATATACCATTGCGCTGATTTATTTTATTATTATACCTGAGAGAAGCAACGAGTTCACTATGCTGAATTGCAGAAGGGTTGTGAACCACGGTCTCCTTGGCCAAAAAGGAATTAACAATATCACTGTTGATACCGATCTCCTGAGTCTGGATTGGAATCTCGCTATCAGAGGTGTTGGGGGAAAGACATACCGAAGCTGGAAATCCCATGGATGGTGAAGACAGCTTACTCCCTCGGTTGAGGGGTAAAAGGCTCTTGCTAGGTATCTCTGACACCTGTTATTCGCAGGTGTTGCTGCCAGGTCAATTTCTGGAACTCCCCAAGTCTAGGTCAGGAGGGAAAGGGCTTGCTGACTCAGGGACCATTCGTTGTTTGACACAAAGTCCCCGTTTAGGCTGTCGACTAAAAGGTTCTGCGTTCCTGGGACATATATGGCTCTTAGATCTGCCAGGTGTATTTGAGCCCAATCCAGGATAGGGCAAACTTGCTTTAGAAGTGTATGGCTCTTGGTTCTCCCCTGTTTCTGAATGTAAGCTACCGCTACCTTGTTGTCCATGTGTAATAGGACACTCTTACCTCTCAAGGATTAAGCAAACACCAGAAATTCGTGGAAGGCTGCTCTGAGTTCCAGTATATTTGACATCACTCCGTGTGATTGGAATTGCCAATGTCACTGGGCCGCTTGGTCTTGATAGTGAGTAGTGATGGACGAACATCTGATGGGACGGTTCGTGAACGCGATCGTGTGAACGAGCGCAAATGTTTGCGAACCACAGGTTTGCGGCGGGTCCCATTTATTTTAATGGCAGGCGAACATGAAAAACCTCCAGGTCATATTTGCAGCTACAAAATACTTGCTAGTTGTGCACACATAGTCCCACAACATGGACACTGACATACCAGAAGTATTAAGCGAATCTGCGATCGACAAGCATTCTTTTTTTATCTGCAAAAATTTTGTCAATTCAGGAGCGCATGAAGGCCATGGAGGAGAGGCAAGGCCAGGCTATGAAGGGGGTGCAGGAGATGATCCTGCTATTAGAAAAGTTGCCATCATTTTATTTATTTTTTTATAAGTTATATAAATCGTTTAGACAGTTATAACGTTTGATTGGAATTGACAATGTCGCTGGGCCGCTTGGTCTTGATAGTGAGTAGTGATGGACGAACATCTGATGGGACGGTTCGCGAACCCGATCGTGTGAACGCGTGCAAATGTTCGCGAACCTGCTATTAGAAAAGTTGCCATAATTTTTTATTGTTTTTTATAAGTTATATAAATCGTTTATACAGTTATAATGTGTATTTTGTTTTTTGTAATATTGCTTGGTTTTAGTGTAATAGCTTGGCCTAAATCAGCCAGAACTGACAGCAGCCGGTAAATACATGTCAAATACATATAGGGTCCATTCACACGTCTGTAAAATGGGTGGGTCCGCATCCGTTCCACAATTTAGCGCAACTATTGATTTTCAATTACAGTCTGAAAAATTAGGCTTTTACAGCCTGGATAAAGAAGTAAGTGTTGGCCAGTACAGGCCCCAAAAATTAGCTAACAGGCGTTCACCTGACAGCAAAGAACATTGTATTCTGTGGCTGGAGGTACATTAGGCATTCGCAGGATAAATAAGTTTCGGCCATTACAGGCCCCAAAAATTAGGCATTCGACGGACATAAAAGGCCTTTTATGCCGCTGTATTTACCTAAGACAGGGACCATGAATTGTTATGGGTGGTGGCAGATATTTGTGGCCTGTCATGAGGAATTTGAATCAAACATGGTCTACTGGTCACATGTGTTGAATTCCTCCGAGATCCATGCCTTATTCATTATTAGAAATGTGAGGTATCCAATACTGTAGTGAGCTAGGCGAGTGTGCTTATCAGTCACAATTCCCCCTGCTGCGTGGAACGTCCTTTCGGACAGGACACTGGACGAGGGGCAAGCCAACAGTTCCATTGCAAATTGTGCAAGCTCTGGCCAGAGGTCAAGCCTGCCCACCCAGTAGTCCAGGGGTTCATCATTTCTCAGAGCGTCCACGTCGGCCGTTAACCCGATGTAAAAGTGAAGGTGAGTCTCTCGCGCTACTGACGAGTAAATAGGTGGGTCAGAGTAAAACAATAGGTGGATGGTGTTTGCAGCAAAGTGAATAGTGTTCACAAAAAGCACTTAGAATAGGTAGATGAGTGGAGAAACTTCATCACTTTCTTTTTATGGTCTTGGATTCCTTCCTTATCCTTAGACTAGCGCCCCCTGCGGTACCTAGTCACCACTTTATTTGCTACAAATATTTATTTGTAATTAGTTTGCGCGAAGTTTCTCCACTCATCACGTTAACCCGATGTAGTCGGACACCTGTCGGTCTAGGCGTTCACCGATGCTGGATCCGGATGACAGCTGTCGATGGGTCGGCTGAAAGAATGATCTCATATCAGAAGTGACCAACACATCTTCAAACCGCCCTCTTCTTGCAGGCGCTGTTGGATTGATACCTGCAACTGTTTCTCTGTGAGTGGAAATTCCTCTGCCAGCGCACGCAAAAGCAGAATGCAGCATTTCTCTTAGCAAGGCCTGGAAGTGCTCCATTCTGACAGCCCTCTGTGATGGTGGTAACATTTCTGGCATTTTTTGTTTGTACCGGGGGTCTAAGTACGTTGCCATCCAGTACTGGTCCTAGAAATGTGAGGTATTCAATACTGTAGTGAGCTAGGCGAGTGCGCTTATCGGTCACAATTCCCCCTGCTGCGCGGAACGTCCTTTCGGACAGGACACTGGACGAGGGGCAAGCCAACAGTTCCATTGCAAATTGTGCAAGCTCTGGCCAGAGGTCAAGCCTGCCCACCCAGTAGTCCAGGGGTTCATCACTTCTCAGAGCGTCCACATCGGCCGTTAACCCATTGTAAAAGTGAAGGTGAGTCTCTCGCGCTACTGACGAGTAAATAGGTGGGTCAGAGTAAAACAATAGGTGGATGGTGTTTGCAGCAAAGTGAATAGTGTTCACAAAAAGCACTTAGAATAGGTAGATGAGTGGAGAAACTTCATCACTTTCTTTTTATGGTCTTGGATTCCTTCCTTATCCTTAGACTAGCGCCCCCTGCGGTACCTAGTCACCACTTTATTTGCTACAAATATTTATTTGTAATTAGTTTGCGCGAAGTTTCTCCACTCATCACGTTAACCCGATGTAGTCGGACACCTGTCGGTCTAGGCGTTCACCGATGCTGGATCCAGATGACAGCTGTCGATGGGTCGGCTGAAAGAATGATCTCATATCAGAAGTGACCAACACATCTTCAAACCGCCCTCTTCTTGCAGGCGCTGTTGGATTGATACCTGCAACTGTTTCTCTGTGAGTAAAAGCAGAGACCAGAACCAGCGCACGCAAAAGCAGAATGCAGCATTTCTCTTAGCAAGGCCTGGAAGTGCTCCATTCTGACAGCCCTCTGTGATGGTGGTAACATTTCTGGCATTTTTTGTTTGTATCGGGGGTCTAAGTACGTTGCCATCCAGTACTGGTCCTAGCCCTTTATGCTTTTTATAAGGGGGTCCCTCTTAAAACACTGGAGCAGGAAGGCCCCCATTTGAACTAAACTGGAAGCGGTGTGGTGGCCTGGCTCCTGCTCATCATCCAGGATAATGTCGTCCTCATTCTCCTCCCCCCATCCACGGACAACAACAGGGATCCCAGAAAGGTTTAAAGCATGCTCTTCTTGCTCCTCCTCATCCACCCCGGCACCATCCTCCTCTGACTCCTCTTCAGACTCCTGTTGTTGACTTGTCTCAGATGGAGTAGTCCCCCCTGGGAATTTATCCAGCATTGCAACTTCCTCATCTTCCTGCTCCTCGACGGCATGACCAATGACACGATGCAATGCACGCTCCATAAAGAAGGCGTAAGGTAAGATGTCACTGATGGCGCCATGGCTGCGACTGACCAGTTTGGTGATCTCATCAAATGGCCGCAGAAGTCTGCATGCGTCACGCATGAGCAGCCACTGGCGCGGTGAAAAAAAACAAGCTCCCCAGAACCTGTCCTGCCGCAGAGTTTGTACAGGTAGTCATTAACTGCACGTTTCTGCTGGAGCAGCCTATCAAGCTTATAAAAGGTTGAGTTCCATCGTGTCGGGCAGATTGTGTCACAGCTGAATGTCAGCAAGGTGATCCATGGCCGTGTAAGATCTTCTGAAATGGGCCGAGATTTTCCTTGCCTGCCGCAAGTCGTCCTGGAGCCCAGGGTATTTGACAACGAATCGCTGCACGACCAAGTTCAAGACATGTGCCATGCATGGCACGTGTGTAATTTTGCCCTGTTTCAACGCGCTCAGCAGATTGGCACCGTTGTCGCACAGCACTTTACCAACTGTCAAATTGAGCGGTGTTTGCCACTGATCTGCCTGTGAACGCAAAGCTGAAAGGAGTGCAGGGCCAGTGTGGCTCTTGGCTTCCAGGCACAACAGATGCAGCACAGCATGGAAAAGTCTCACCTGGCATGTCGAATAGGTTCTGGGGATCTTGGGCGGCGCAGTGGAAGAGACGGTAGCAGCGGAAAAGGAGGAGTCAGCCGAGGAGGAGAGGGAGGATGGAGTAGGAGGAGGAGAAGAAGAGGCAGGCCTTCATGCAATCCGTGGCGGTAAAACCAAATCTACAAAGGTGCCACGGGTTACATGCTTGACGGCCGTCAGAAGGTTCACCCATTGGGCAGTAAAAGTTATATACCTTCCCTGCCCGTGTTTGCTAGACCACTTGTCTGTGGTCAGATGTATCTTGGCACCGACATTGTGTGTCAGAGATACATTCACTTGCCGCTGAACATGGCCATATAGCTCTGGGATGCCCTTCTGCGAGAAATATTTCCTTCCTGGGACCTTCCATTGTGGTGTTCCAATGGCCACAAATTTTCAAAAGGCCTCCGAGTCCACCAGTTTATATGGCAGTAGTTGGCGGGCTATCAGTTCCGACAAGCCAGCGGTCAACCGTTGGGCAAGAGGGTTATCCGGCGTCATCATTTTTTTACGCTCGAACATTTGGCCCACGGAAGCCTGCCTTTTTCCAGAAAAACGTGAGGACGGCATGGTGGAGTGGAGGACAATTGTGAGGAGAGAGGAGAAGGAGAAGTAGAAGAGGCTGGACGGAGAGAGCCTGGAGTGTGGCTTTGTGGGTTCTGACGGCGTTGCTCCCACTGGGCTCGGTGATGGGAGTTCATGTGCCTTCTTAAGGCGTCGTCCCTAGGTGAGTGTTGGGCTTACCGCGACTTATGCATTGACTGCAAAGGCTGCAGGTGGCAACACTATTGTCAGCAGCGGACGCGTTAAAAAAAGCCCACACTGCGGAGCCATGTGCCGGCATCCTGGGAGCGCCAGATGTGACCGTACATGGTTGATGGCTCGCTCCTGATACATTAGCAGTCTGGTTTGTCCCTCCTGTGCAATGTAAGTTCTGCCTGCTTCTCCTCCCTATCTGCTGGTCCATCTCTCCCTCTGAACTCCCCTCCTCTTCCTCTCTTGTGGGCACCCACGTGACGTCCATAGACACGTCATCATCGACGTCACCTTCCCCACCACTAACATTAGAGATCTCGGAGTAGGCAGCAACAGCGAGGACCAACCTCCTTGGGCTGATCTGGGTACTGTCGTCAGACTGCTGAGTGGTAGTTTGTCAGAGAAGTACTTTGGCCTCCCATGCTCGCCATGCTGCTGCACGCATGCGCGGCGAATTAGCGCTCCAGCACACCCCCGTGCGCGGCCCGATGGTGCGGCGCGCACCTTGCGTGGGTGCGCACGTGTGCGCGCAGTGGGTCGCGAGTGTGCGCTATAGTGCACGGATGCGCGCATTTGCTCGCGAATGTGCGCATTGGTGCACGGGTGTGCGCAATGGCGCACACGCTATGGCGTGGCTATTTTAGATGCCTCTGGCGCCCAAACGGGTTGCTGGTTTGTTGTCAGCTTCCCGTTTGTGCCTGTTACCTGCTGTTTGCCTGATTACCTGTTTTGACCCGGACCGTCCCTGACTATGCTGCTCTCATCCTCGTTTAACCCTTGGCTTGCTTAACGGACCTCTCCTGATTTGCCTCACGGACTCCCTGATTGACTTCCTGGATCTGACCCTTGGCCTGCCTTATGGACTTCCTTGCCTGATTTCACGGATCTGACCTTGGCCTGTTTCACGGACCTGCCCATTTCTGCTACCTGACCCCCTGCTACCTCTGGGACTGTTTACCACCACGCACAGGATCATCAGCCAGTTCCTGACCCCCAATCAACCTGCTGCTCAGCTCCTCAGCTTCTTCAGGAACCTACACCTGCTGGTGGCCAGTGCTGCTGCGTGCCACCCGCTCCCTGTATCACCTCCGGGGAACAGGGTGCGCATGGTTGCAAGGGTGGACAGCTCTCGGCATCTCGGCCTCGGTAAGTACTTGTTGTGACACAGTTGTTGCTACCTCCTCTTCCTGATCCAATGCCAAGAATGGCTGCGCATCGGAAATGTCTTGTGATGGATAGGAAAATAATTCATGTGACTCAAGCTGAGGGTATATGGTGGTGGTGGTGTTGGTGGTAGTGTCTGTTTTTTCATCATACTTACCTGTAAAATCCTTTTCTTGGAGTGCATCTCCAAGAAAAGGATTTTTGCAGGTAAGTATGACAAACAAATCCTATTTTCTTTATCGTACATCATGGGACACAGAGCAACCATAATAATGACTATATGGGATGTCCTAAAGCAATGCACTTGAGGGGAGGGAGACACAATCGCAGAAACTGCCACCTGAGAAGGACTCCTCCTGCCACCCAAAACATACTGCGGCCAAAGCAGTATCCTCTGTGGCTTTGATATCTATCTGGTAAAATTCTGTGAATGTATGAACAAAATACCATGTAATGGCCTTAAATCCTGAGCCACTGACACCTGATGGCGGATGGCCCAAGATGCCCCCACACACCTGGTAGCGAGCGCTTTTACCAAAAAAAGGGATGGGGGACCTTGCCCTTTCAAGCCATAGGCTCAAATAATTAACTGGCAATCCAATGAAAATAGTTAACTTGAATGCCTCCTGCCCATCCTGGGCTCTGGTGGCAGCACAAACCAGGATTCCTGACCTGTACAGACAAATCAAGTAACTCTGACCGCCAGAACTACCTCCAGAGTATGCAGTGATCTAACTCCTGCCAACTGAGGATCAGAAAAGAAGGCAAGACATTGGGGATTATTTACGAAAGGCAAATTCACTTTGCACTACAAGTGCAAAACTACAAGTGCAAAGTGCACTTGAAATTGCACTGAAAGTGCACTTGGAAGTGCAGTCGCTGTAAATCTGAGGGGTAGATCTGAAATAAGGGGAAGCTCTGCTGATTTTATTATCCAATCATGTGCAAGCTAAAATGCTGTTTTTTATTTTCCTTGCATGCCCCCCTTGGATCTACAGTGACTGCACTTCCAAGTGCACTTTCAGTACAATTTCAAGTGCACTTTGCACTTGTAGTGCAAAGTGGATTTGCCTTTCGTAAATAACCCCCATTGTCTTGATTCAAGTGAAAACTAGACACCATTCTAGGCAAAAAATAGATGAGAACTCAACATCACCTTATCATGATGCAAGACCAAGAACAGCTGCTTGCATGAAAGAACCGTCAATTCTGACACTCCACTTAGTGAAGGGATAGCCATCAAAGAAGCCACTTTCCAAGATAAAGGACCAACAGAATCCCCTGATTGGTTCAAAAAGTGGCCTCTGCAAGGACAGTCAAGATCAAATTTAACTCCCAAGGACACAAGAATGGCCTGGCAGGCGGGACTGTCTACATTACACACTGTATGAAGTATGAATCAAGGAGTGGGAAACAACGGCCTCTGGAAAAAAATGTATAGGGACAAACTCTGACCCTTAAAGTGGAAGTAAACCCTTCCATATGACTTTGGCCTACAGGTAAGCCTAGATTAAGGCTTACCTGTAGGTCCAATAAATATCTCCTAAACCTACATGGTTTAGGAGATATTTAGCGATGAAAAGGCATCGCTGTCTACGGCGCATGCGCCGTAGATAGCGGCGCGCAGGCGCACTGAGGGCGCACTAAAGATGCAGAGATTACGGCGATATTCCGATCTCGTGCGCATGCGCGGGAGTGACCTCTCGCCGCTCCAGCGAATGATAGCGCTGGAGCGGTGAGAGCCGGAAGTCACTCCGGCCCTGGATGGCGGCGAAGAAGATCGAGGGTAAGGACGGCTTCGGGGGCTTCGTTTTCAGGTAAGTTTTTCATAATGAGCTAGTAGGCTATGCATACTAGCTCATTATGCCTTTGTCTTGCAGGGTGTCTTTTTTTTTTTTTTTTTTAAGAGGCTTTACTTCCTCTTTAACGGTACTTAAGGCCCATCTCCTTTCCCCTACCGATTGGAGAAAGAAAAAGAAAATCTCCCACTCATATATTTCTGTGGGTGCCACTTCCTGGCAAAAAAAAATTCCAAGTCCTGTAATTGAAGTTCCCTGAAGCTAGCTTCCAGGGGCTCAACAGTGCTGAGATAAAGGACTCATGACCATTAGGTTCCGCTGGACGGGGAGTGTCCAAGCAGCGACCCCTGCAAGACCCTGTACCAAGCCCTCCTGGGCTAATTCGGCTAATATTATTATACCCCCTTCCGGATTCTTCGCAAAAGATGTGGCAGAAGTGGAAACAGAGGGAAATCGTCAAATAAGGGAGAACTGGTCCCTAAGGTGTTACCAGTGCATCTACCCCTATTGCAAGTGGGACCCTCGTCCCGGACACAACCCGACCTAACTTGTTGTAGAACTTGGAATATAGTCGATTCACCTGCAGTGCCACGCAGGCAACAAACACATTTGAATGAGTGCAAGAGCTGCTTGCACATGCACAGTGCTTGAATTGACCTCACGCAGTTCTAAAGGTACAGAAAAAGTTAGTTTATCATTCTATTTTGGGCATATTTGTTACTTGGGCAGTTGTTACTATACTTCCTCACATCACCCCAAAATATTGGCACCTCCATCTTCTGTTATTATTGAATTGAAGATGCCGTGCGCCATGTCCATAGTGGTGCACATATTTCATTCTTCCGTGCGCCGAGATTGTTATAGTAAATGGGGATTACCGCTCTGTTACCGGCGCAAGCATTTTGTAAATATGAAAATGTGCATTGCGCCTTAACTCATGGCTCATGGCTTTCGTAAATCAGCCCCAGTGTCTTTTAATAATAAAACAGCTAAGGATTTGTTTGAGCTAGCAATCATAATTAAATTACAGTTTTCTAAACTTACCCTAATCTCTCCTTAGTAGTTTTTCATCTTTTCAAAATGTTTCCCTAGGTTTTTTTTTTTGTTTCCCTACAACAGCTTCCAATCCTGCGATGTCTCCCCGCTGTGTGTGCGAGCCGTCTGCTCGCTCGATTATCAGGTTGATTTACTAAAAAACTGGAAAAAACACACAAAACAAAGTGCTATATAAAAAAAAAAAACTGGAAAGTGCAAAATCTAGTGCAACTCTGCATAGAAACCAATCAGTTTCCAGGCTTTTTTTTGTCAATGCTTAATGGCGGTAATCCCGAGTCTGGCTTGGGGTGGAACTTCAGTACCAAAAGCGGTAAACCCCGAGCCAGACTCAGGATTGCATTGCAGGATACAGGGGAAGTTACTTACCTTGTCCCCTGGATCCTGCAATGTCTCCCCGCTGTGTGTGCGAGCTGTCTGCTCGCTCGATTCACACAGTGTCGAATGCCACTGAGCTCCGTTCCCTGCGACGTTACGACGCACAGGAGCGGAGATCGGCGCCAAATTCAAATAAGAAAAAACACACAAAACACATACAGTACTGTAATCTTACAGATTACAATACTGTATAAAAAATGACACATCCCTTTGTGGTCTGTCCAGTGCCCTGCATGTATTTTTATAATATAAATTATTTTTTTTCTGCCAGGAATTTGGAGATTGTCCATAGCAACCAAAAAGTGTCCCTTTATGTCAAAAGTGGTTTTAGACCAGCTAGAAAACAGCGATAATAAATTATAATCACAATTCGTCATCAAACACTAAATTTAATGACAGCGACAATTCTGCAACTGAGCAAATTTCAGTGTGTTTTTGATTTGATTACATTATTGAATAATTTTAATAGTTATTTATTATATTATAATTTATGATTTTGTGTTTCAAACTTTATCATACCCGGGATGTCTACTAGACTCTGGTTTGGACAGATTTAAGTGAGTTATTCCTAAGAATTGCAGGCCTACAATATAAAACGCCCAATTTCCATGCAAAATAATTTTGGTACAAAATTCCTGACATAATCATACCGCCAGGAAGGTTAATTGAACAAGCTGAAGTTACTTTCACACTGCTCCAGTGCAAAATGCGGTAAAACTGCATATACCACACAGGATAGGTGTCTCATATAACGCACTAAAAACACAACCGTTCCTTTTTGATGCATTTTCCCCACGTTTTTAGGAAAAAAATTTGCCAGCACACCATAGATCGACAAGGAATCGTCCAAGCAAATTGTTGAATGCATGATCGCATCACAAGAGTAGTGCAACATTTCAGAGTCACATGCCTGACGAAGGGGTCCTACGTGACTCTGAAACGTGGCACTACTCTTGTGATGCGATCATGCATTCAACAATTCGCTTGGACGCTTCTTTGTTCATCCATGGTGTGCTGGCAAACACTTTCCTTGTGACTTCTGAACCAGTTCCAAGCTGGTTGTTGCTGCAGCACTCAAACCCTTAAAAGCTTTTCCAGGAACGTATGCGATGGGAATATGGAGTACTATTTCCCACGTTTTTCATGCGGTTTTCATTAATTTCAAAGGGAATGTGCATTTTTAGTGTTTTTTGTCATTCTTTTTTTTTTACCAAATATGCACCAAAAATGCAGCAAACAGGATTTTCCAAAATGCAGCAAACCTACAACTAATTAGTGTAAAGAGTTCCATAGGATTTCATAGTAATGCATTTTTCTTCTGATTTTTTAATGCAAAAGCAGAATAAAAAACGGATCAGTGTGAAAGCTGATTGGCTACCACGCACAGCTGCACCGGATTTTGCTCTGTGCCCCACTTTTATAATGACTTTTTTAATGGCTGCTCTGTGCCCCACTTTTATTGTGATGGGGCTGGCTTTTCCAAGAGCCCCTTTATTGGGCCGTATAAACCTGCTTGCAATAGTTTTGAAAGCAATGCAATGCAAACTATAAGAGAAAAATACATGCACATCCTTTTCAAGTACTGTTTTCAGTAGGAAAAATAAAAATCCAGCTGATTTATTATAATAAACCTTGTTTACTAAAAATGATACACACAGAAAAAAAAAAAAAAAAAAACATTAAAATCACTATGGCCTCCTTTATAAACATGTACCCAGTTATTGTGTGGTTCTTCAATCAATTTAGTTCATATGTGTAATTTTGACATAATAGAATGCCAGCATGCTTAGTAAAAAATATCCCTGATTTGGCTTGGCTAAAAGAAGCACTGTAGCTGATCCCTCCACTAGGTGTCAGTCACCTACACTCAGCCTACATCTGTGACAATGACCTCAGGATACTGTCAATACCGATTCAGCCAGGGGGACTCATTGTGCATAATGAAAGGCTTTTATACTTTTCGAACTTTGTGTATCATAGCAAGAGCTATTGTCATCATTTGAACAGATAAGTCCAGACTTGCATGCATCAGCTGACGTTGGACAATATTGTCATTATCCCCCAGGGGTGTATCCTGGCAGGTTTCCCACTGCTGTGTTAGAATCTACAGTATTTGAATCTACAACACCTCCACATAACTATAATAAAGTTCTTATTTTATCTTAAGCCAATATCTTTTTTGTTTTAATTCCAAAGTAGGCACAGATTTTAATTCCCATTTTTTCTGTGTCCCCTTGGCAATGAGCACTTACCAGATGCACTAGGAATGAAACTGTCTAAAGTCCTATCTTTTTGTTTTTTTAGAGATGTTTTATTGGGTTTTATCAAGTGTACACAAGAAAACAAAATCAGGTAGACCAGACTGAAAATAAAATCACAAAATACAGTAAGCAAAACAAACAACTTTGCAGCGTCTCACAAAAGAAGCAAAAATAAATAACTAAAAAGTTGCATAGATTACAATATAATGGTACAAAATGTCTGGGTACTACAGTGCAATTAGTCTACTATAGGAGGATAAAACAATACTTTCAGTACCCTTGAGGTTAAAAGAGAAGTTCAGGATTTGAAAAGAACAAACATTCATAATTACCTAGGTGGATGCAGCATCGATCTGATGCTGCATGTGTCCCCCGCCGGCTCTGTAGTGAGAACTGAGTGGTAAAACACAGCTGATCGCACAATTCTCCCCCTCGGCTCTGAGCAGAGAGCTGTGACTGTCAGTCATCAGCTCTCTGCTCTTTCCTTTAGCTCTCACTGTAGGGCTGTATCTGTGTGTTTGTTAGTGGGGGGGGGGGGGGGGGGGCTGGTTCAGTCTCCCAGTGGCTCGCTAAGAGGTTGAACCAGGTGCCGATCCGGGCTTCTACCAACCATATGGTCAGGATCTTTTTAGAGCCAGGACTGGCTCTGTAATGTCAGCCGACAGCAGCCTTTAGCCTGCTGTCAGCTGGAAGCAGAAGGAACTGCACTCCTGTGATCCATGGGAGAAGTATGGCCAAAATAGCTTTGGCCATACTACTTTAGGACTAAAGTTCTATCCACCTATCTATCTATCTATCTATTATCTATCTACTGTATCTACATATATATCTATCTATCTATCTACTGTATCTACATATATATCTATCTATCTAAATCCCAGGCAATTGTCATTAGAATAAGTGAAGAATTGTTCAGCGTGCCTTCTTGGAAAATTGTAAAAAGTTTCATTTAAATGCATTTATTATTGCATTTTTTGAAATATGTAACACGCTTATGTATAGATCTTGCAATAATTGTAGATTTCAATTTACTGACACTGTAACAGATTTTCCTTGGCCAGACTTACTGTACATGCAGCACCTGCTTTGTACAGTAATTCTACACTGAGAAAACTGAGCATGACAGTAAAAAAGTGCTCAGTGTGCCAGTTTGGGGGTATTCTTTGCAAAGTGAAACTTCACCACATTTACTAAACTCTGGGGCAAATTCTCTTGGAAAGTACAACTTCACTTGCAAAGTGAACAGTATATTTGCCTTTAGTAAATCAACAGTGTCTACATTTGCTTTATAAAGATAAAGCTGTATGTTAGGAAGCTATAAAAGACACAAGAATTGCATCTCTGTAGTAATTCATAATTTAAATGTATTTTCCTAGAAGCTCCTATCACATTAGCTACTGATATTATGCTGGGTTCAGTTGTTGCCAAGTGAGCCCTGTGGCTTAGGCCATGGGTGGTAGACCCGAAATTCAAGCAAGGCTGGTTGCAGAATCCTACTCAAATGCCAGTCACTCTTTGGGAACATGCTGGACTCTTCTATATACAGTAAAAGGCAAAATTCAGAAAGTGCCTCTCCCCCGACCCTTAGAGAATGGTTAGATAATATGGGGACCATTCTTAGATACGAGTGTGTCATTTATCAACATTGGGGATGCCCGGCTAAATTGGAAATAGTGTAGGATGGGTGGTTGGATATTCCAGGACAGGCCCCAGTGAAATTAGTCATAGATCGATTGTTGGAGTCATAGCTGCTCTCTTCTTTCTATTGTATATCGCACTGCCTGTGTAGTTTATGCTATTGGAATTATTCATGCTATCCCTTGTAGTTGTCATATCTGATCTCTCGGTGAGGTTGTATGGTTCAGTTTGGCTGGTAGCAGTTTTCATAACAGTGTTATTACGTTTTTGATAGTTTTTTTGCAAAAAAATTTATTGTATTAATGTAAAAATGTATTAAAAAAGTAATATTTCCAAAAAAATACCTGAAAAAAAAAAAAGATCAAAAATTGCAGTGTTACCTCATAGTGTTATTACATTTTTACAGCCCTTTATGCACTTCTGTAACTCTAAGTAACAGTTATATTTTTATGTATGATTGGTTCTGAAACCTGTAAATTTGTGAACAATCAATAAAGCTTTTCTGATAAAAGAAAAAGGCAAAATCTAGGGTTTTTCCTCAAGACCAGTGACTACTCAGACAGAAAAGAGCACCATTTTAGCTCCAGCCACATGATAGAAAGGAAGTTTCCTCCTACAGATCAGTAAGGGAGTACTGAAGAGATCCTGGAAAAGCACTCAATTTTCCTTTGGGAAATTCTGAACGACGGATCAGGACTTCCCATCCAAATCTGACACTTAGAAGCCAGACTGGCAAGGTTTCAGCAGATATGGGGGACAATATCCAAGATCCTTGGGTACTATTCAGAGAGCCATTCAAGAACTTTGAGAAGATTCTTTTTTACAAGCTTGTATCCACCAAGTTCCATAATCCCCTCAAAGAGGGAGATTAATTTTCGATATGTAGAAACACTAGCCCAACAGCAGGCTATACTTCTAGTACCCAAAGTAGAATTCTTGGTGGGGACATATTCCACCGATCTTCATGGTAAAGAAGAGAACATGAGACTGGAAGCCTGTGATAGACAAGAAAACTTTAAACAAGTTTTATCAGTAAGAACACTTCAAAATGGAAACATTGCACAGCATACAACAGCCAATACAACCTGCAGATTAGGCCCTGAAGATATATTTACAAAACATTTTGCAATAGGGGAAACCCATTTGCATTTTACTTGCTAATTTTCCAGTTTGACAACATCTTCCAAAATATTCACCAAGGTACCTTTGGCACTAATAGTGTTCTTGAGGGAAAAGCAGTTTCCGATATTCCTCTATCTGGGCAATATCCACAAAGAGATAGTTCTACACACTCTATGGGATTTTGTTTGGCTGATCAACATAGAGAAAAGCCAGGTGGAGACCTTGCAAGATCCGGTCTAACTAGGAGTACACCTCCTTACAGAGCACAACACGATTTGCCTTCTTCACAAGAAGAGCCCACTAATCAAAATTTGAACAAAGCCTCAGGCTTTGCTGTGCCCAGGGCTCAAGTCCTGTGGGAACGCATGGGAACTGAGTTCCTGTACTTTTTCCACAACAGGAACTCAGTTCCCGTTAGCAGCCGTGTCCTGCAAGACTTTGAATTATGCGAGCTGTGTGGCAGGTGCTACACCAGCAGCTGCCAACACAGCTCGCAATAGTAAGTGCCGCACACCTGACCATTCAGGCATTGCCAGTAGGGGGCCCCTTAACAGCTTCAACTTCGATCTACTTGTCATTTACAGCTAGCTGACGGGTAGATCAGGTCCCTGCTGCTAAGAGATTGTATTTAGTCAGACTTCTCGTGATGCGCTCCTCCCCGCCGGCCCCTCCTGATTTTTGTCTCCTCATCTCCCCCCCCCCCCAGTTTCCTGCATACTTGCTCTGTGTGTCCCGCTGAATTCCCCCCTCCTCTATCTTCAGTGCCATATGATGAGAGAACCCAGAGGAGGAGCACCGCTATTCTGCTCACAGGACATGCAGGAGAGAGGTGAGCTGAGGGAGGAACATCAGTTTGGGGTGGTAAGCTGAGCACAATACCTGGCAAAGTTTAATGCCAGGAGGGAAGTTTATGTGGAAATATGTGAAGGGTTGGAATAGCAGCGAGTGTGTGTTGGAGCTCTGCAGAGTTTGCAGCCCCCCCAAGCTAACATACATCTCATAAACAGGAACACATCACTATCTCCCCAAGCATCTGTCCAGATAATGTGCAGTTCATTTATGACCTTTCCGTTTAACCCTGTGTTATCCAATCTCTGTTCAATGAAAAGTGTAAACTCACCGCATAAACACTCTATATACAAAATAACATTCCCCAATTAAGATCAGAACATGATGTTCACATTTGCATGGAAGCACAATTGAATGAATGCTGATTATTCAGAGAATTACCGTATTTATGTTTATTGAGGATTGTTTTTTTTTATGTACTAACAGTTAAGCTTCATACACACAATACGAAAATTGGATGAAAAATACCACTTTTGAAGCGTTCGTGCATATGAGCGTATCATTTTTGTATTTTTTTTTTTTTTTTTTTTGGTGGGTGAGTGGATCTTGGGTGGGAGTTCCCACATTTTTTTCCCCAGGACTTGACCCCTGGCTGTGCCTCTCTCTGACTGGCAATATAGAGTCAGTCTCCCTGGGAGTCAGGCAGCCACAGTGGGAAGCAGAATGTCTCCAGCAGAAGATCACTAAGGATTTGGAAGAAGAGTTTGTGGTGGTGGAGGAAGAAAGAAAACCTACTGAAATGCCACATATATATATATATTTATATATATATATATATAATATATGTACATATATCTCTATATAGATATTTTTTATTATTTGTTGGTTATCAAAAGGATTAGTTATTACACATGATACAATTGTGGAGTCAGCAGAGCTTGCCCTTAATTCAGATCTTAACCCTCACCTTTCCAGCGACTGCACTTGCAGTTCCATTGAAGTTGCACTTTACACTTGTATTGTCAAATGAATGTTTAGACATGTACCTGCCTACTCCTAAAGAAACTATGTTTTTGAATAACAAGCACGTATATCTTTATTTGATGAAAATTAAATGACCATTTATTCTGGTTAAAACAAACAAGGCAAAACAAAATAGGAAGGCAACACTGGAGCCACTTGTAGATTTTGTGAAGACTTTTTGCCCCAACGGCAGACACCAAGTTTGTGAAGCCAAAAATTAAGCTTGGGCACATTTCATACAATATAGGGAGCACAAGAAGATTGACCAGGAATCAGACAGACCAGGAACAGCAGCAGATGACATCTATGTCCCCAAGCTGTGGCACTACAACAGCCTGTGTCTTCTGTGAGACCAGACTGAAGCCAGGCAATCACTTCCGACTCTTCCACCACGCTGCCCTGCACTCTTCCCTGCAGTCTTCCCTGCACGCTTCCTTGGAGGCTGACTTGTGGTAGGAGGAGGAGTAGGAGGAGGAGGAGGAGAAGAAGGAAGACGAGGAGGAGGAGGAGGAGAAGTTGGTGTCGGGCCTTCATGGGTCAGGCGGGTGGATTCTCGTAATTCACCCCTCAAACCCCCCCTAATTGCCTCAGAAATGAGGCCCTCACACAGGTGCCGTTGGCCCCTCTCCATTTCCTGCAACCTGCTGGACACGTAGCTGGCATAGGCCTCTTCTGGAGGGGGGGGTTTGTCGAGAATCGCACTCGCCTTCCGAATCAGTTGGAGTGATTCCTCCTCAACAATGGTCATCCTCCTGGGCCTTCTTGGGGTAAGGGCAGGGGTGGAGGTAGACTTCTTCTTAATTGGGTCTGGCTGTCACTCTGGCTCGTGCTGGGCCCAGCCACCTCCTGGCTCTCGCTGGTCATGTCCTCCTCCTCCATACCACTTGTCCGGCATCATCCTGGGTCAGCTCATTCTGTGTGCAAATAAAAACAAAAATCAAACACCTGTTTTGTGGTTTCTGGCCTCCTCAATCATCCAATTGTAAACTTATGAACGAGCATCTAAATTTTCCAAAAGATCCAAAAGGCTATCATTTGGACCCTGCATTTTCCAAGCAGATCACCAATGTTGTCTAACGCTTTTTTTGCCACTACTGGATGTATGTATACACTATATATGTATCGATATGTTGCACCAACACTTTTTAGAAGTGTGCTGAATTTTTGTCAGTTTTTTTCACAATTCTGAGTTCAGGGTGTTAATTGTTTCACATTTTAACGTTTACAGCATTAATATTCACACAATCACAATTTAGGCTACTAAATATATACCTGGCTCCAGCTGGGCGCATCAGCCTGCTCCAAGGTGGAGGGGTCTTCTCCTTCCGTGGAAGCCTCAGCTGGGGTGGAGGGAAGAGTGGAGGGAAGAGTGGAGGGAAGGGTGGAGGGAAGAGTGGACAGTGATTGCCTGGGTTCCATCTGGTCACCTATAAAAGTCAGTTGGTTGTAGTACCACAGCTTGGGTACATAAACATTCTCTGCTGCTGCTCCTGATCTGACTGATTCCTCAATCTTCTTGCGCTCCCGCTTGTACATGTGCCTTAAACTTGCAATTCTGGCTTCCACAAACTTGGTGTTTGCGTTGGGGACTTGAGTCTTCACAAAAGCCACAAGTGGCCCCAGTGTTGCCTTCCGGACATCCCTATTGCCATATAAAGGGTTCTTGAGCTGCCACAGGTTGGTATTTTTTTCTGTACAGGGCAATGAATTCGGACATGAACTGCTGGTCCTTGAATGGATTCAACTGGGGTGCTGACATGTTTGTTTCTGTTTTGTTAGTAATGGCAATACAAAAGACCAAAAACACAAATGTTACTTAAAACGCACAACCAGTTTTTCTTACCAAACATTACACAACACACCCACACACAGGCAGCAACCCCTACACACAGGCAGCAACCCCTACACACAGGCAGCAACCCCTACACACAGGCAGCAACCCCTACACACAGGCAGCAACACATCCACACAGGCAGCAACCCCTACACACAGGCAGCAACCCCTACACACAGGCAGCAACACATCCACACAGGCAGCAACCCCTACACACAGGCAGCAACCCCTACACACAGGCAGCAACCCCTACACACAGGCAGCAACACATCCACACAGGCAGCAACCCCTACACACAGGCAGCAACCCCTACACACAGGCAGCAACCCCTACACACAGGCAGCAACACATCCACACAGGCAGCAACCCCTACACACAGGCAGCAACCCCTACACACAGGCAGCAACCCCTACACACAGGCAGCAACCCCTACACACAGGCAGCAACACACACATATCCTTAAAAAATGCTGGCCCAAAACCCAAAAAAAACACAGTAATGCATCCTAGAAAACACTTACCTTCGTACAGAGCGCTCGCTACTTCCGTTCGGGAACACGTGGGCCCCTCAAACAGCCTTATATACACTGCGCACGCGTCGAAGTCCGCCTGCGTCCTCCGCGTCGCCCGCCCATGACGTTCCTCCTGACGAGTATTCCCCGCCCCGCTTCCCCTCGTTGCATTGTTGGTGAATAAATTCATGAATATGGCGGACACATTCTCAGCCAGTAGCGCGGAGGAAAGCCAAGAAGCCAACACATCTGCATCCAGCAGCAGATATAAGGCCACCAATATGGCCTTTGAAGAGATGGTGGAGATGGTGGACATCCTCCAAAGGGAAGATTACGACGGGGAAAATGGCCCGTACCCTCGACCCAACTTGCGCAAGGACAAGATTCTCACTACAATCGTCAGCACCCTGGAGCATAAATTCGGCGTACGAAGGGGCAAGGATCAACTGCGCAAGCGATGGTCCGACATCAAATCCAGGGAGCACGATCAGTACAGGAGAATTCGAAAAGCCATCAAAAAAAGTAAGTCAAGCACGTGCGCTACTATGGTTATACTTGATATGTCTAATCTTGCGCAGATGTAATTACCATTCGTACGTGAAACTTGCGCAGATGTTATTACCATTCGTACGTGAAACTTGCGCAGATGTAATTAACATTCGTCCGTGAAACTTGCGCAGCTGTAATTACCATTCGTACGTGAAACTTGCGCAGATGTAATTACCATTCGTACGTGAAACTTGCGCAGATGTAATTACCATTCGTACGTGAAACTTGCGCAGATGTAATTACCATTCGTACGTGAAACTTGCGCAGATGTAATTACCATTCGTACGTGAAACTTGCGCAGATGTTATTACCATTCGTACGTGAAACTTGCGCAGATGTTATTACCATTCGTACCTGAAACTTGCGCAGATGTTATTACCATTCGTACGTGAAACTTGCGCAGATGTAATTACCATTCGTACGTGAAACTTGCGCAGATGTAATTACCATTCGTACCTGAAACTTGCGCAGATGTTATTACCATTCGTACGTGAAACTTGCGCAGATGTAATTACCATTCGTACGTGAAACTTGCGCAGATGTAATTACCATTCGTACCTGAAACTTGCGCAGATGTTATTACCATTCGTACGTGAAACTTGCGCAGATGTTATTACCATTCGTACGTGAAACTTGCGCAGATGTTATTACCATTCGTACGTGAAACTTGCGCAGATGTAATTACCATTCGTACCTGAAACTTGCGCAGATGTTATTACCATTCGTACGTGAAACTTGCGCATATTTGATGAAAGTTCCGTTTGTCTTCATAACGTTTATTGAGTTTACCTGGCTTTGGGTTGTTGGAGTTGTAAGGTTGTTTATTATTGTCACTATCTATACAATTACTGCTGTAGTAAGGGTTTTAGGGGTAACTTACACAGGGACTCCAGAGGCTGTTTTGGGGGGGGGGATAAATATGTTAAGCAGGGTCTCATGCTCACAATTCCCAAAAAATGCTCATCATCTATAAATACTGTAGGTGGTGACTTTTCAAAGAAGTACACTCACCTGTCCCTTGGATGGTGCAGCTACAATCTCTGATCTTGCAATCATGAAATTAATGTTTGCGGCTTCACTTCCCGGGTCACTATTGGGCATGCGCCAGTTGCGCAATGCAATAGGACTGGTCCGCGCGAGCTCGGGGACCCATGTGTGTCCCAGCAGACAGCACGGTGGGACGGGATGTGGCGTATACTTCTGTGGGAGTCTAGGGCCGGATGTGTGTGCAAATACCTGCCTTACACAGGTATCTGCAACCCATCCCCCTAAAAGGTTCAAAATAAGACACCACAGGGGTGCAGGGATCCAATGAGCGGAAGTTCAAATTTAGGGTTGAAGGGCGGTTTAAGTATTGGAGTTTCATTAGATAGACATTTCAATTCTGTCTTCAAGTAGGATCTTCTAACAAACTGCTAATAATTGGCAAGACTTTTAAACAATGTTTACTAATCCTATTTTGGCACTCAAATATCAGTGTGATTCAAAGTGTACCTTTTTGTGTTCCATTACCATAGGGGGCAAAAGACTCAGACGTCAGTCCGAACCTACGAGGACCTCCCGGCATCACCAGACTAATTGGGCAGTTAGCCCAAGCCCGCGCATGGATGTGGCGGAACAGGTCGTTGAAGTGGATCAAATCTGCACCCCACCAAGTGAGTGTCTCAGAACACAGATTGAGCTAATTAATTAAGGTCTGCATGTTTTTGACACTTTTTTTCTTGTGTTTTATCTACCCAACTTTTAGGTGATGCTAATCTGTTTGTGGAAGGACAAGCTGCGGAGCCATTTTCAACTGACAGTGCCCACAGGCTTATTGGCCAGATCATGGCCTGGAATCTGCAGCTGGAAAACATGCAGAAGGAGATGGCCACCATGCAGCAGGGAATGAAGGACATGATTGATGTTTTGGGGAGAATCTAAAGACCCCTTTTACATTTCTTAACATCAATCATGTCCTTCATTCCCTTTTGATGCGCTGTTTTACTAATTTTAGAGGCCAAATTTTTAATATGCACACGGTATGTCAACATGTGCTATGTGCCATCAGGGGATCTCAATGGACGCATTTGGTGTTTGCAACCCCTAATGCTAGTAGGTGAGAGGGAAGGGGTTTCACACACAAAACACGTCCATTGATTCCCCATGATGGAACATAGCACATGTTGACATTACCCATTTTCCAGTTAAATTAGTGTGCATATTCAAAATTTGGCTTCTACTGTTCATGGGTTACCTGTTGAACTTTGTAAGTTCTGGACTTTTACATTGTGTAAATAATTTCAAATGCTAAGCCTAAATTTTTTAACATTTTTAAACATGTTTTTATGTTTGTTTTAAAAAATCAATCACAAAAAAAAAAAAAATATGTTGTGAGAAAAACACCAAAAAAATGTAAAAAAGATAACATAAAAAAAAAAAAAATTTTTTTAAAAAAAAAAAAAAAAAAAAAAATTAACCAAAAATACCAAAAAAAAAAAAAAAAAAAAACCAAAAAATAAGTTTTGGATGTGCACTATAATAAAAAAAATAATGTTTGCACAAATTAAAAAATGTGTGGCTTCTTCTTTTTAAATACTACCAGTTTGACAAAAACATGTTGTGGTTCATTGACAAAGGGGCTTATTTACTAAACGCTAAACAAGTTTGCCACTATTATGATGTGCACTAGGACAACATATAAAACAGGCCAAATTAAAAGCAAAACAATACGAAACTACCAATATTTCAAACATAAATAACTGTATTTATTCTTTGTAAATCAAAAAGATGGTTTAAGGGTCTGCTGCCATTTCAATGGCCCCCCTACCATTAAAATAATGTAAATAACGGTCCCGCACTTGCTGGGCTGATTGTGGTGCCGAACCAATACGGCGATTATCCAGCCCTGTCATGTTGCCTTCCACTCCGGCCTCAGGGCCAATTGGTAAGGAGTATGTTCCTGAATGTTTGCGTAAATAATTGTGCATGACACAGCATGCAAGAATAATAGTATTGAGTTTGTACTCTGCCAGATGTAGGGATGTAAGGAGCAATCTGAAACGGTTGGCCATAATACCAAAGGCATTTTCCACCACCCTTCTTGCTCTGGCCAACCGATAATTAAAAATCCTCCTCTCAGGGGTGAGGGATCGTTGGGGAAATGGCCTCATCAGATGGTCACCCAGACCGAACGCCTCGTCGGCAATGAAGACGAAGGGGAGTCCCTCCACATTATCTTCATCTGGTGGCAGCTCCAGCCCACCAGTCTGGAGACGATGACCGAACTCCGTGTGGTTGAAGACTCCTCCGTCCGACATCCGGCCGTTTTTCCCCACATCCACATACAGAAAGTCATATTGTGCCGACACCACCGCCATCAACACGATACTATGGAACCCCTTATAATTCCAATAGTATGACCCCGAATGGGGGGGGGGCACAATTCGCACATGTTTGCCGTCAATCGCCCCTCCGCAGTTGGGAAAGTCCCAACGGGCAGCAAACTGGGAAGCCACAGTCTGCCATTCCTGTGGCGTGGAGGGACACTGTGAAGTCAAACAGAAAGATACAATTTAAATTATAAACCAGGCAAAACACCAAACTAAATGCAACAAATTAACAAACAATTTGGAAGAACATATGTATTTATTTTGTAAATCCTTGAAATAAAGCCAAAAGATTAAGGATAAAAGGGACAAATCTCTGATTGATGACCCCTCTGATGGACCAGAGAAGATAATAATGGGGATGTGGGTGGGAGTAAATAATTGTAAGGTCACACAATACACATGCAATTAATTAAAGGTGTGTGTGTGGGGGGGGGGGATAATTACAAGCTGACCAAAACCACATGCTATTAATTATCAGGGGGTGTGGGGGTGGGGATAATTACAAGCTGACCAAAACCACATGCTATTAATTATCAGGGGGTGTGTGGGGGGTGTGGGGGTGGGGATAATTACAAGCTGACCAAAACCACATGCTATTAATTATCAGGGGGGGTGTGGGGGTGGGGATAATTACAAGCTGACCAAAACCACATGCTATTAATTATCAGGGGGTGTGGGGGTGGTGGGATAATTACAAGCTGACCAAAACCACATGCTATTAATTATCAGGGGGTGTGGGGGTGGGGATAATTACAAGCTGACCAAAACCACATGCTATTAATTATCAGGGGGTGTGGGGGTGGGGATAATTACAAGCTGACCAAAACCACATTCTATAAAGTATCAGGGGGTGTGGGGGTGGGGATAATTACAAGCTGACCAAAACCACATGCTATTAATTATCAGGGGGTGTGGGGGTGTGGGGGGGGGATAATTACAAGCTGACCAAAACCACATGCTATTAATTATCAGGGGGTGTGGGGGTGGGGATAATTACAAGCTGACCAAAACCACATGCTATTAATTATCAGGGGGTGTGGGGGTGTGGGGGGGGGGGGGATAATTACAAGCTGACCAAAACCACATGCAATCAATTTAAAATTGAGGGTCAAGGGGGGTGAAAGGGGTGAAAGGGGGGGTGAGTAAAGCTGTACAATGGAGCTGGTAATATACATTTTTAACCAAAGAAAGTGACTAGGCTAGGGGTGTTTAGGGGGCCAAGCTTCCATGCTGGGGAGGTTGGTGCAAGCAAATATGCATGTGACCCACTAAATAATACATTCTTAAAGCTATTTCGATAAGTCAACCATAAAATACTAGACAAAAAAACCAAAATAAAAAAAAAAAGGAATAGGGGACATTCATAGAATAGTCCTATCACGGTAATTAGCTAATGATGACATTGATGAACTACATTAGCAAACATACAAGACATAGGTAATTTTAAAAGAGAAGACTTACCTTAATGTATTCCTCCTGCAGGACGTGGATAATGGCAGAACAGGTCTCTGGAATAATGAGCCCCAGAGCCTGGGGGGAGATGCCTGTCGTGAACTTGAGGTCCTGCAAGCTTCTCCCCGTCGCCAAGTAACGCAACGTGGCGACTAGCCTCTGCTCCGCACTGATGGCTTGCCGCATGCAGGTATTCTGCCTGGTAATATAAGGGGACAGCGAAGCCAACAGACGGTGAAAAATGGGGTCCGTCATCCGGAGATAATTCCTAAAATCATCAGGATTATTCTCACGGATCTCACGGAGCAAAGGCATATGCGAGAATTGGTCACGCTGGCGCAACCAATTCTTGGTCCATGAACTCCTCCTCACCCTGTTCATGGACTGGGCTCGTGCCAAGGTGTTAACCGCAACACCGAGCCCCTGCACAGCACGAACTCGTTCCCGAGTACGTCCACACTCCATGGCTTCAAAACGGTCGGCTGATCAAACAAACAACTTAACAGAACGCACTGAAGAACAGCAAGGCCTATGAAGAACGACCTGAAAAAACAGGAACGAGCGGACCAGAACGGCCTGAGAACAGGTAGGAACTGATCCACACGCACTGAAAGCCAGATACAAACCTCACAAGCACAAACTGAACGGCAGAAGCGAACGAATTAAGCAGAAGTCTGAGAAGCGCGAATCGTCTCTAACCAAACGTCAACTAACACGCGATACACACGAGATTAGCTGACGGGGCCAAAGGGTGTCGTTTGGGATCTCGAGCTTCCTTTTTCTAGTCCCGTCGTACGTGCTGTACGTCATCGCGTGAACCGCCGGACTTTTTGCGTGATCGTGTGTGGTCAAGTCCGTTCGCTTTTTAGTCCAGCGTACCTAGCGGGAAAGTCCAGCGGATTGTCCGCTGGACTTAGGTCCGCCGGGAAAAGTCAGTACGTGTGTACGAGGCATCAGGCATCTCTTAGCATCGTCCTTGGAGCTTTCCAGTCAGGTATGTAACTGGCCTACACCCATAGCAAGGGCAATATTCAACTTTGGTCAAAGCTGCACAGTTTGTTTTTATCTTCAGCAGCAGCTTATCTGCATAGGCAGTTTCTGATTAAAGGGGGAGTTCCGTCTGGGAAAAAAATAATTAAAAGTCAGCAGCTACAAATACTGTAGCTGCTGACTTTTAATATATGGACACTTACCTGTCCAGGGAGCCTATGAAGTCGGCATCCGAAGCCAAGCCGTCATGTTCCTCGGCTCCAGGTGCAGGTGTTGGCATCCTTACTAAGGGAAACAGGAAGTGAAGCCTTGCCGCTTCATAGCCTGTTTCCTACTGCGCATGCACGAGTTGCGCTGCGCGATCTGAATAGTCCCTGCTGTCTTTTGGGACCTATGTGTCCCCCAGAAGACAGCAGGGGGGAGCTGGAGGGGCCGGACATTGCGTAGTTTGCCACACAGGGTGCAACAATCTTTCCCTGGAAGTGGGAGCAGATACCTGGATTTGACAGGTATGCGGGGGGATCCAATTCTCGGAAGTTCCATTTCTGTGTGGAACTCTGATTTAAGGTGAAAAACCCTTTAACGCATGGACCCAATGCCAGGCGACATCGGCGACGTTTGGCCGGCTTCTGTCAGCCGAGCATGCTGGAATACCAGTAGCCAACCGGCTCCTGATCAGCGGTCTGTGTTCTGACGGGGGGGGGGGGGGCGCAACATAACTCCGCAGGGGAGTAGAACTGCACAATTCTGGCTAAAATAAGAATCACAGTTTTTTTGCGTAGAAGAAAGATCACGATTCTTTCACGATTCTCGTGGCGTAACATCATCTTTCACATTAAAACATTATGTCAACGCAATTTTTGGGGAAAAAATACACTTCAATGAATAAAAATAAAAAAACGAAACAGTGACGTTAGCCGTTTTTTTTTTTTATTCATTGAAGTGTATTTTTCCCCCAAAAATTGCGTTTGAAAGACCGCTGGGCAAATACAGTGTGACATAAAATATTGCAGCAATTGACATTTTATTCCCTAGGTTCTCTGCTAAAATATATATAATGTTTGGGGGTTCCAAGTAATTTTGTAGCAAAAAATATTGATTTTAACTTAAGAAACAAGTGTCAGAAAAAGATTTAGACTTTAAGTGGTTAAACTTCCTGCATTTAAAACTTGGCAGACTGCCTGATTTTTTTTCTTTACACAGAAGTTTATCCCTTTGATCTAAGAAGGAAGAGTTAGTTACAATATTTTATGTTAAAAGCTTGGCAGACTGCCAGTATGTTTTCTTTTGACAGCTGAGTGAGCAGATAAGTCTCTCCACTTGTTATATGAAAGAATCGTCAAACTCTGCAATAGAGATCGTCAGGGGGGTTGAATCAAGATCACGATTTTTTAACAATTAATTGTGCAGATATATTCCTGCCCAGACACACCTTATCGTTACCTGGCATTCTGTTAAAAAGCATTGGGGATGATTCAGTAAAGCTTTTGTGACACTTATCTAATGGTATGGCGGCCTGCGCATAATTCATGAAAGAATTACCACCTGTTCACAGATTAGGAAACTCTGAGTTGGCATACAGAGAGATGGTATTGCTCAGAGTGGGGTATGTATGTGCTATTTAGGGTGTAGCAGGTAATATGCTACTGAAGAGCACCTACCTGCACCCCTTCAATTCCTGCTGTGACAGACACCTTTTAAAAAGAGCATGGCTGTGCGGGACTTAGCTCACACGGCTCGGCTGCATTACTCATTCACAGCAATTTGTGAGTGAATGAACTACAACTACCATCTTACACTCTGGCAGACGGCTTGTAGTTTTCAATGAACTGCAAGGGCGCTGGTGATCGCTCTCATAGTTCATCGATCTTCCTGCTATATGGTAAGGCATGCCATAGATGATGCACAGGTTGCAAGAAAGAAAATCACTTGATTCCCCATCAACACAGTCAGTGTTCATGGGAGTATCCCTACTGCGGAGCCATTGTGTTCTCCCGCCGGGGGGGGGGGGGGGTGCAGGTAGCCATCCCGGCTGGAAGAACACAGTGATTATTGATAGCGGCTATAGCCACTGGCAATAACCGCATGAAAAATCCAACATACTGGTTGTATCGAAGTTGACTGATGGATCGACTTGGGTACAACCAGCTTGCCCATACACGGATCGTATCTTGGCCAGCCCTTTCTGAGTTTTGAACCATCTATGGCTGGCTTAACTGTCTGCCCATACGGGAGGTACAGGCAGACAGCTATACTGAGATTTTGCAGGATACTGGCATTGCACCTGTGGGTACAATGCGATGCAGGCTCCAGACAAAAAATAATAAATGCATATTTTTTTACTGCAAAAATATGTGCATTTATTATTTTTTGGCGAACTTAGCCTTTACAATGGCAAAAAAAAACAAGTGGTTCATCTAGCCTCCCCCGATTTTTTTTAACCCTTTTGTCTAGTATAGATCTCTGTTTGCCACAATCACGTTAAAATTCAGTTACTGCTTACTGATTCCCTACATCTGCTTGAAGTCTGTTGCCACCATCAACTACTCTTTCAGTGAAATATTGCTTTCCAAGATTAATTTGAACTTTCATGTTTCCAAGTTCCTGATCTTAGCTTTATATTGAAAATTCTGCCCACCAGTGATAACTAAAGGTACTGTATATGTAATATGCTCATTTCCCCTACTGGTGATCCCTCTTGCGATAAATAATGATCTATATAGGGTAATTAGGACCTCCTTCCCCCCTTTGATCCCTCTAGTGATAACCAAAGATCTATATAAGGGAATCAGGACCTCCTTCTGATGATCCCTCTAGTGAAAAGGAAAGATCTATATAGGGGAGTCAGGACCCCCTTCCTATTGGTGATTCCTCTATTCCATGATAACTAAAGATCTATATAGGGGAATCGGGACCTCCTTCCTCCTTCTTGTGATCCCTCTAGTGATAACTAAAGATCTATATAGGGGAATCGGGACCTCCTTCCTCCCGGTGAGCCCTCTAGTGATAACCAAAGATCTATATAAGGGAATCAGGACCTCATTCCTCCTTCTGATGATCCCTCTAGTGATAAGGTAAGATCTATATAGGGGAGTCAGGACCCCCTTCCTCCTTCTGGTGATTCCTCTAGTCCATGATAACTAAAGATCTATATAGGGGAATCAGGACCTCCTTCCTCTTTCTGATGATCCCTCTAGTGATAACTAAAGATCTATATGGGGAATCAGGACCTCCTTCCTCCTTCTGGTGATCCCTCTAGTGATAACTAAAGATCTATATGGGGAAGCAGGACCTCCTTCCTCCTTCTGGTGATCCCTCTAGTGATAACTAAAGATCTATATGGGGAAGCAGGACCTCATTCCTCCTTCTGGTGATCCCTCTAATTATAACTAAAGATCTATATGGGGAATCAGGACCTCTTTCCTCCTTCTTGTGATCCCTCTAGTGATAACTAAAGATCTATATGGGGAATCGGGACCTCCTTCCTCCTTCTGGTGATCCCTCTAGTGATAACTAAAAAATCTATACGGGGAAGCAGGACCTCATTCCTCCTTCTGGTGATCCCTCTAATTATAACTAAAGATCTATATAAAGGGAATCAGGACCTCCTTCCTCCTGCTGGTGATCCCTCAAATGAAACACCCTAGAACTCTATTCCCCTTTTCAACTGGCAGGCTACACTGTTTGCTCATTTTGAAAACATCTGAAAAAGTACCCCCAAATAGGTACTCCCAACATTTAACTTCCTATAATTTGTAGTCTACATTTTTTGTGTGGAAAAAAATGAACACAAACACAGGAAAAATAAAAACCCAACAAAGATGGTGTGTCTAATGGAAACTTAACCCATGACCCCAGTGCTGCTATACAAGTGCCCTAATGTGTTAGGTAACATAATCTGCACTTTCTAAAAGTGCAGGGAAAAATTATTTTATTCTGTGCTTTCTGTTACAGGCAAACAGTAGTCTAAGTGATAATTGTCTTATTTATTTCAAGGTGCTGATGGTGCGATGTGGACAGCTAATTAGAATGAACTGTTCTAGTCCTCCTTTACCCTTTCTATGTGAAGATGGAATTTCCTTTGGGTAGACACCAAGCACGGCTTAAGTTGTTACTGCTGACTCCAAAGAATGCAGTCTTATTTCCCATTCCCACAATCGGCCAAGGAGCCTGCTGCCTATGCTGACATGTTTCCTCTATTCGTGTGTAGTTATTCTTTTGTATAATGGCAACACTGAGACACACAGCTAATGCCTTTCCAGTTCAGCTCAGACTTACAATTTTGAGGTTAGGATTGTTATTGCTCACATTCCTCTTTAAGAAGCAGCGTTAAGAATACAGTCTACATAAGGAAGAGTAGGACTGAATTAAAACAACATTTAGCTGATTGCAAAAAATTTAAATAAATGGTTGAATTTTCAAGATAAGATACAAGCCCTAGCTTAAGGTTTCAGGTTACATTGCACTGCTGTGAAAAAAAGCTTATGTCAGTTCAAATTTTTCCAACAGTTATGCTTTTTTTTTAAAAATTAAAAAAAAAAATTTTTTTTAACAAACGTAAAAATAGGATTTTTTTGTTACTATAAAATCCTTTTCTCTGCATTCATCGAAGGACACATAGTTGTGATTTAAGATCTATAGCCGTGTCCTTCCACGAATAGAATTTTTTTTTTGCTAGGTCAGCTATATTTATGGAGCCTGAAAGGCAATAAAGGACATGCCAGTATTGTTCTTTTTCATTGTGTCTTTTCCTTTTTGGTGAAAGATGACAAAATGTGCAATTAAGAATGTGAAACGTGTACTGTCCCTTCAAGTCTATCTAAAGCTCATTGTTTCTGGATACATGGGTGAGACGTTATTATATATTTTTTCCGTTAGTGAATTGAATTTTTTTTTTCCATCAACAGGATTAAGGCCCCATTCACACAGGTGATTGATCCGATCAGGTGCGCCTGTCTCAGACCCTCCAGTCTCCTCTATGGAGCGGCCATCCGATCCGAACCTGTCCGCCATAAACAGATGAATGGGCCTCTATGGAGCGGCCATCCGATCCGAACCTGTCCGCCATAAACAGATGAATGGGGGACGGATTCTCCATTCATCTGGTGGATCAGAGGGCATTGGATGGAAATCGACAGGCGGTTCATTTCCATCCAATTGCCCCATAGAAAAGAGCGAGCTGTGTCCGTGTCCCCTCTGCATAGCAAGCGGACACAGACCTGTCATCCGCCTGCTCAGCGGGGATCAGCAAAGAGATCTCCTACTGAGCAAGCAGATCTCGCTTCACAGAGGCGCCCATGTGAAAGGAGCCTTATGCCCCGTACACACGGTCGGAAATTCCGACGGAAAATGTCCGATCGGACCATGTTGTCGGAAAATCCGCCCGTGTGTGGGCTCCATCTGACTTTTTCCATCGGAATTTCTGACGGAAAAAATTTGAGATCCTGCTCTCAAATTTTCCGACAAGAAAATCCAATCAGACTTTTTCCGATCGCGTGTAGAGAATTCCGACGGACAAAGTGCCACGCATGCTCAGATCAAATTACAAGACCAAAGCTATTGGCTACTAGCCTCTACGTAGTTCCGTCGTGCACAACGAACGTTACCACGTTCAGAATGATCGGATTTTCTGACAACTTTGTCCGACCGTGTGTATGCAACACCAGTGTCGGACAAAATTCGTCGGAAAAAAAAATTATTTTGTGGTCAAAATTTCCGACCGTGTGTAGTGGGGGATAAAAGTGATGGAAAATTAAAAAATTTCAGATGTCATCAGAACAGAAACACTGGGAAATCTTTAATGGGGACACTTGTTCTGGCAACTACTGTCTAAAGCTGCCCATAGGCTGCGGAATGGAAAAAAACGATTCTGCCATCCACACATGAGTGAGAGGAAAGGGAAATATCCCCAATGGGAAACAGGTGGCAAAAAAAAACATGAAATGGGTTTTAACCAATCCCCAATTTATCCAAGATTAAAAAAAGATGTAACTACAAAGGCATATCTAAAGAGTTAAAGTGATACTAAAGGCAAACTTTTTTGTGTTTAAAATGACCTGCTCTGTGAAACGATATTGCACAGAGCGGTCCCTTACCTCTGTTTTGCGAGACCCCGCTGGTGCTTTCTGTTCGTCCTTCATGTGGGTGCCTCTCCAGCAAGCTGAGGGGGCACAATCCCGAGCCAGACTGGGTGCGTCTATAGACACACACACATCGTGGCTTAGCCACCCCCCTTCTCCCTCCTGACAGGATTTGACTGACAGCCACATTCACCATGTTTGTAACACAATGGAAGTGATTTTGAATGGTGAAAACATTGACTATGGGGTGAATGTTTAATGGACAGTAGGGGTATTGCTGTACGAGTTCAGTGAATGTCTGGTGACACTTTTATAAAACAGCACAGAGCTTAGAAAGTTTTGATTTAGCACTGTGTGACTGGGTGCCCTTGGAAATAGGGGTCCAATCACAAGTATTGCATTGGCCAATTGAGTGGAGGCTACCTTGTGTTATCTGCATGTAGTACTTTAATACTTTTTACCATAAAACTGTATGCAATAGTCCAGGGGTCTCAAACTGGCAGCACCCCAGCTGTTGCAAAACTACAGGTCCCATCATGCCTCTGGCTGTGGGAGTCATGCTTGTAACTGTCAGCCTTGCAATGCCTCATGGGACTTGTAGTTTCGGAAACAGCCGGAAGACCGCCAGTTTGAGACCCCTGCAATAGTCAAATCACAAAGCTCATTGCACAGTTTATTATCCCCTAAAGTGTATGTCACTCTAAATATTTTTTTTTTCCTTTGTCTGTGTTCACATATGTACAGTATATTTTATAAGTCATAGTCGCTATCATTTTCATGTACTTCTTCCATTTGAAGTACCTGGTTGATCCTGATAGTCACCTTTCTTCCTTATTCTGAACTGACCACGCAAAGTACATAAGCTGATCTGTTCTTGAGTGGTCAGTTTCAATCCTTTGGTTCAGCCATTCAGAGGTACAGGACACTGCGTAGACACACAGAATGCCTGTATTGTGTAATTTGTCCAGCCACCACACCTCTTGACCAATCACGGCCTGTCTCTGGTACACACCCCCTCCAAATCATAGCCTGCCTCTTGAACACGCCTCCTGCTCAAGCACAGCCTGCATCTTTCCTCAGCCTGAACAGACTATTGAATACAGGAACCCCGCCTCCACTATCAGGGGGAAAGGATGCATGGTCACACAACAGAACTTTTTAACTTTGTAAAAAAGTAATAAAGATCATTTCTGAATCTAAGCGAAATCAGTTGTGGTGTCTGCATAGTTATACTTGTATAGGAGAGTGTCTGAAACATAGTATGTTCACAACTACTATAAAGCCCAACCCTCTGGGCCTAATCATTTTACTAGCTGTAGATGTGTTATTATAGCTTTGCTACTGCTGTAAAGTAATTTCATAAAGGCAATTATCAAAGTAATGTAAAGGAACTCTTTAGCTTATCTGGAATAGTTGGGAAGAAGTAAAATTGTGTCTCAAACGCCCCCCCCCCCCCCCCCCCCCCCCCCCCCCCCGTGGAAGAGCCCTTTTAGTTACACCCCATAATTTAATTTCACTGCAATGAAAAAGGAACCTGTTTACCAGTTCAGGTTAAATTGAGACTCCCATCAAATGTTGACAGCACATTATGCCTATGTTCAAGAAGGGGCGCTTGTTCTACCGCAGAATGGATATGTCCTGCTGAACAATGCTGTAACCCCCCCCCCAAAAAAAACGAGCTCTACTCCAGGGAGCTAGGCCATGACAGCTCAGCTCCACATGCTAAGTGGGAGTCTTGGCTGTAAAAGGTAATATTCATCCTGACAGATTTTCTTTAAACACACGGTACACAGTCAATGAGACATTCACACTATGGTGCCAGTGTCGACACTTGTTAATAGATGTTTATTTGGTTTTCTGTCACGTGTAATATCGCAGAAGCAAACATAAGGACATTCACAGCTGAACGTCTCATTTTTTCCATGTCCTACCTTTCAAATTGATCAGCAAGATGACGGCATACCTTCTGGACTGGATTTGTGTACAGGGCTGGACAAATCCATTTTAGCAAATATACAGTGGGTATAAAAAGTCTACACACCCCTGTTAAAATGTCAGGTTTCTGTGATGTAAAAAAATTAGACAAAGGTAAATCATTTCAGAACCTTTTCCACCTTTAATGTGACCTATAAACTGTACAACTCAATTGAACAACAAACTGAAATCTTTTGGGTGGAGGGAAGTAAAAATAAAAAAATAAAATAATATGGTTGCATAAGTGTGCACACCCTTACACTAATACTTTGTTGAAGCACCTTTTGATTGTATTACAACACTCAGTCTTTTTGGGTATGAGTCTATCAGCATGGCACATCTTGACTTGGCCCACTCTTCTTTGCAAAAACACTCCTAATCTGTCAGATTGTGAGGGCATCTCCTGTGCACATCCCTCTTCAGATCATCCCACAGATTTTCAATGGGGTTCCGGTCTGTGCCATTCCAAAACTTTAATCTTCTTCTGGTGAAGCCAATTCTTTGTTGATTTGGATGTATGCATGGTCATGTTGAAAGATGAAGTTCCTCTTCATGTTCAGCTTTCTAGCAGAAGCCTGAAGGTTTTGTGCCAATATTGACTGGTATTTGGAACTCTTCATAATTCCCACTCCCTTGACTAAGGCCTCTGTTCCAGCTGAAGAAAAACAGCCCCAAAGCATGATGCTGCCACCACCATGTTTCACAATGGGTATGGTGTTCTTTTGGTGATGTGCAGTATTGTTTTAGCAACAAATATATCTGTTGGAATTATGGCCAAAAAGTTCAACCTTGGTTTCATCAGACCATAACACATTTTCCCATATGCCTTCAGATGTGTTTTTGCAAAATGTAGCCGGGCCTGGATGTTTTTCTTGGTAAGAAAAGGCTTTCTTTTTGCCACTCTACCCCATAGCCCAGACATATGAAGAATGTATCACACAGCCAGTAGTTGCCATAAATTTCTGCAGCTCCTTTAATGTTGCTGTAGGCCTCTTGGCAGCCTCCCTGACCAGTTTTCTTCTTGTCTTTTCATCAATTTTGGAGGGATGTCCAGTTCTTGGTAATGTCACTTTTGTACCATATTTTCTCCACTTGATGATGACTGTCTTCACTGTGTTCCATGGTATATCTAATGCCTTGGAAATTCTTTTGTACCCTTCTTCTGACTGATACCTTTAACAATGAGATCCCTCTGATTCTGTGTAAGCTCTCTGTGGACCATGGCTTTTTGCTGTAGGATGCGACTAAGAAAATGTCAGGAAAGACCTACTAGAACAGCTGAACATTATTTGGGGGTTGATCAGAGGCATTTTAAATGATGGCAGGTGTGTACTGACTCCTATTTAACATGAGTTTGAATGTGATTGCTTAATTCTGAACACAGCTACAACCCCAGTTATAAGAGGGTGTGCACACTTATGCAACCACATTATTTTATATTTTTATTTTTACTTTGCCCCCCCCCCCTAAAAGATTTCAGTTTGTTTTTAAATTGAGTTGTACAGTTTATAAACAAAGAAACCTGACATTTTAACAGGGGTGTGTAGACTTTTTATATCCACTGTATACTGTAGAGCCAATTGAAGTTAAAGTGATTCTCTAAGGGTTCGTTTCTTTTTATTTAAAATAACAAACATCATACTTACCTCCACTGTGCAGCTCATTTTGCACAGAGTGGCCCTGAACCTGCTGTTCTGGGGTCCCCTGGCGGCTCTCGCGGTTCCTCCCTGCATCAGATAACCCCCTCGGGGAAGCACTTTCCTGAGGGGGTTACCTTGCGGGCACGCTCCCGAGTCCAGCATACGGGGTCCATAGCTGCCGAATGTATGACTCAGCCCCGCTTCCCTCCCCACGCCAGTGTCATTGGATTTGATTGACAGCAGCGGGAGCCAATGGCACCCAAATGCATGCAGCGCCTTGTGCTGCAATTGCCATGCAATTTAGGATCACAGCGATTCTGCCCACGATCCCACATTGCGAGATATGAACAAGGCCTAAAACTGGACTGCAGCGATGATATATTTTGCATATTTACATTGGGCTGGTTTGGCACCTGAGATGTGTGACCTCTGTGGAAGCTGTAAATCCCAGTAGTAACCTCTACAAAGTAACCACCGCAGTAAATTGATGGGCAGGGCTGCCATTTGGAGAACCTTGCATCGCTTTCAATAAATGCACTTCGTTTTCTGATTGGATGAGGTGGAGGGGCAGTGATGTCACAATCTCCACTTTGTCCAATCACAGAAGCTTTGCATTCTTTAAGAAAAATGCGAGACTTTCTAGGAATGGTAGCTGTGCTGACAAAGCGACCCCCTCTGGTTACTATGTAGAAGGGCAGCCACTTGGCATAGCACCATTGCTGTAGTGGTTCAGGTTACTACTGTTATATACAGCTTCCACAGAGGCCGATCTGGTTTCTCATATGCATACTTATATTGTACCAAACTGGCCCAATGCAAGTATGCAAAATATATGATCCCTGAACTTTAAGACCCCTTTCACACTGGGGTGGTGCGCGTGCAGAACATGAAAAAAAGTCCTGCAAGCAGCATCTTTATAGCGTTGTGGGAGCGGTGTACACACCGCTCCTCCACCGCCCCTGCCCATTGAAATAAATGGGCACCACTGCTGAAGTGCCTGCAAAACGCTTCAACAGCGACGCTTTTCAGGCGCTATTAACCCTTTCCTCAGCGGAGTTAAAAGCGCCCGCTAGTGGCAGAATAACGCCGCTAAAACAGCTTTACTGCTAACGCCCTGTCCCAGTGTGAAAGGGGTCTAATTCTCCTCATTAGATCTGAGGAGTCACAGCTGTGATGATATATTCAAGTTAGGGCTCTTTCACACGGGGCGGATCAGTGCAGATCCGCCCCGTGGATAGCCGCCGGCGATCCCCGCTGAGCAAGCGGCTATCCACGGGGTGGATCTGCACTGATCCGCCCCGTGTGAAAGAGCCCTTAAGCTACACCATTCTTTTCACAACAGCTGAAAGTAATCATGCTAATGAGGTGAAAAGTAAATTAGAGCTCCACCTGCTGGCCTGAGAATAGACATATATGGATATCTGTTTAGCAATATCTTCTAGTTATCTGATTAGTAAACAAAATATAATACCTTCAAAATGTCATTGACAAAGAAAGATAATATGCACATTCCCTTTAAACTGTGAAACTATGCACAAAAGGTACAATGCGTTATTTCTGCTGCATTGCAGTGTGTTACCGCAAATGTCTGAAGGTGCAGTATGTAGCCTGTTAATGTTCATTGTGGTAAGCTAGCCATCTAATTTTGTATGTGCTGCCAATGTGCCACAATGCAGGTATTAACAGATGTACATTTTTTCAATGCAGCACACGCAACACACAGATCTATGCAATGTTGTGCACTGATCTGCACATGTATTGTAGCCCTCTGGCATGATATGTCGGGGTGGCATTTAAGTTTTTCGGTGCCTTACTGTAACACAAAGGTCTAGTTAGGGCCTTACATTTTCACTGTATTTGACAAAACGCACCTGCCACTGAGATGTATGAACATAATATTAACTTAGTATAGCAGGTACCCTATCTCCTTGAAGAACATATACAACAATGCATTCACAACACACATAAAAATGCCTACATTATTAAACACAAAAGAGCTTATTCCTCTGTTCTTAGACTTAAAAGAGAGGTGTGAGATGATGGGAAACAAAAAAAAAAAACATACATTCCCACGAGTATGACTGCAGCATCACACCAATGCCCCGATAACTAAGTATGCGACCGCTGATCGCTCAGTTCCTGGGTCCGCTCTGAGCAGAGAGCGCTGACTGTCATTCATCGCTCTGTGCTCTGTCCCTCCAGCACCCACTGGAATACCGGGCTGTGGAGGAGACGAAATCGCCTGTCTCAGGCTCCGTGCTGAGAGGCTGAGCTGCGATCAGGCATCCAAGTGGATCCTGACATTATTGTTGGGATACATCTAGAGACTGGAGCAGTTTGGTTACATCAGCCAAAATTGGGCTTTAGCGAAACATTTATTTTTTTGTGGGGGGGTTTTGGACAGAGTGAAGGATTAGAGCACCTGTCAGATTATATTACTGTCTGTGCCCCTGTTAGAGAGATTCAACCTCTCCGTATTTGTCCTGTTTACCATTATCATTGAAAATGAAAGTAAAAGAAAATCCCAAATTGTGGGTTGACACCAGAACAATAATAGAGGGGATATCTTCCAATGAGGACACTAGTTCTGGTGACATCCCAGGATTCCCCCACTTTGGAAGGATTTCCTCTAACTTCCTGTTTTGGCTATGGGACAGGAAGTGAAGAGAAATCTGCCCAATGAGTCACAATAGGCAAAAAAAAAAACTGACGGGGGTTATAACCCTCCCTTACTTTATCCAGAATAAAAAATAAAAAAAATTAATATTTCCCTTTAGTTAACAAGCATATATCCCCTTTAGTGTGCAGGAAGGGGGGGTCAAAAACAGGGTGTTTTTGTGTAATTCCCAGAATTCAACTTTATTATCTGCCTGGGGTTCTCCTCCAGTCCTTATTGAAAGCGTTATGTTTCTGTATGTTCTACATCGTAATGTACATTGTAAATGGAAATATGCACAATTTTTATCTGCTTATGTTATAGAAAAATGATATTATGTGATGTAAAGTGATGTTAATGGGAGCAATCTGATGTAAATAAATTGATGGTAACTGATACAAAGCACATAAAAGGCAAAGAAAATGGTTTTGCTACTTTCTCAAACATGCTTCTACATGTGAAGGGAAACAAGCCCTGCAGAAACGGAGCAGGTGTCCATGAACATAAGGTGAAAGTCTCCTGATCTGGATATTCTTTGTCTACAGATTATTCATCGACTCTGCTGGCCAAGATTCATCACTAGAAATTATAGCTGTCATTTGGATCAACTAACTCTGCAGGGGTGAGGTTTCCTGACCTGCTCCATAGGCCTGAGCATGAATGCTGGCATATGGATGGATCATACCTGTATATACAGTATGGATGCCCTGTGATATCTTAGGCCAACTTAAGGCAGAACCACTTGCACGATCACCTTCTAAAACAACCCATTCAGTTTAAAATAGAAATAAAAGGCAAAACATTTGTGTATAGATATACCAATACATTATAAATATTAGTTTCCCGTTGGTGATCACATTCCCCCTGTTCTCAGCTGCATAATAGCTTGAGGGAGGACAAGCAGCAGCACACTGAGCTTCCCAGGCTGTGCAGCCGGGGCATTTCAAGACAAGTTTGATCATACTAAAGCCTCATACACACGATCGGACCGTGGACCAACTTTCCCGTGGATTTTTGTCCAAAGGGCGTTGGCCCTCAAGTTGGTATTGCATACACACGGTCGGACTTTGAGACAACCAACATGAGCGTAGTGACGTTTAAACGTACTGACGACACTTCAAAAGAGGACGTTCGAATACTCCAGCGCCACCTTTGGTCAACTTCTATATTGTTGTCTGATCTTTTGCATTGGTTCTGAGCATGCGTGTTTGTACTGTGGACAAAAGTCCGATGGTTTTCTGTACACACGGTCGGACTTTGGTCCATCGGACTTTTGTTGGCAGAAAGTTGGTCCGTTCACACAGCCAACAAAAGTCCGATGAAAACTGGAAAAAGTTGGTCAGATGGAGCGTACACACGGTCGGATGTTGGTCCAAACCAGCTAATTTGCATGTTGGTTGTCAAAAAGTCCGATCGTGTGTACGGGCCTTAATTTCCCAGCATAGCTAGAGAACTGACCACACTGTGCTTTCCTGCTTAAGTGTGGTCAGTTTTTAATAGGAAAGCAACACTAACAGGAACACCAGGGATTTCACATAAAGGAAGCAATACAAAAAAAAACAATATATTTTTTCATACATCGTACAGCAAGCACATATCAGAAATATGAAGTGTTGGGGTAACAAACGCTTTATTTAACCTGACTACACTAATGCAATCTCTTTAGTAAAACAAATCCAATTATTAGTAGTTGCATTCGCCCCTCTACCATGTGAGATTTTGCAAAATCAGATCTCCCTGTAAAGCACAGGTGAGGTAGCCTTTCCAGGGGTCAACAGTGAGGCACTGGCCACGTCACCAGTATCAGTTTCCAGGAAGTGAAATTATTAAAAATATAACTAAGATAATGAATAGTTTATTTTACATAGGACTTGGAGATGTTTTTTTTTTTATCCAGAAAAAAGATTTATTGAAAAAAAGCATAAAATAACGAAGCCCAACAGTTCACTTTACTGTTTGTACATAGACTTGTTGTATAGATCAGTTTACTTTACTGTTTGTACATAGACTTGTTGATGCTTAGAGATCAGCATGCAGAAGCACAATTTTTTAAGAAATCTGGGCCCCCCCCCAAATCCATACCAGACCCTTATCCGAGCATGCCGCCCGGCAGGTCAGGAGAGAGAGGGGACAAGCAAGCGCACCCCCCCTTCTGCCCCAAGCACCTTTCCCCCATGTTGATGGGGACAAGAGCCTCTTCCCGACAACCCTGGCTGGTGGTTAATATTTTATTAATAAAGGACTTGTCAAAAAAACGTTTTGTTGGGTTCTTTTTTACATTTCACTGCTTTTTGAGGTGAATGGGTAGGGGTACGATGTACCTGATACCCTTTCACGGCGGGATCTGGGGGCCCCCTTCTTAAAGGGGGGCTTCCATATTCCGATAAGCCCCCCCAAAGCACCCATCCCCCCCATGTTGAGGGTATGCGGCCTGGTATGGTTTGGGGGGGGGGGAGCAAAAAATAACGAAGCCCAACAGTTCACTTTACTGTTTGTACATAGACATGGAGATGTTTATAGATCAGCATGCAGAGGGGATTGGGGATCTTTGGCTTTCCCAGAATCCAATGGAAGTGATGTCATCGGCACCTACACAAGCTTTGCCAATGTGAACTGTGCCCAGGTCTAATTCCACGTACACACGGTCGGACTTTCCGGCAAGAAAAGTCAGATGGGAGCTTTTCATCGGACATTCCGACCGTGTGTATGCCCCATCGGACTTTTTCTGCCGGCATTTCTGACGGACTTAGATATAGAACGTGTTCTAAATCTTTCCAGCGGAAATGCCGACAGAGCTTGGTCCGTTGGCAAGTCCGGCCGCGTGTACGGGGCATAAGGCTGATGTCAGATGTGCAATGTGGCTCCTAGCGAGTAATCTTTTATCAAAATTGCCAGCCGCAGGAGGCTGTTTGTCTCAGTGGAATCGCTCCCTCTGTATGAGGCAGCGACATGTCGCTCCCATTACTACCGATAAAGGTCTACAGCGTTCAGGCCCGTGACAGAGCGAGCGATTCCATAGGGACAAATAGGCTTTGTTGCACTCAACGACCGATCAGTGTCGTAGAAATCACAACTATTTTGTAGCCCAGTTTCAATTGACATATTGCAGCATCAGAATCCCCGGCTTGAGTAGCCACTCATGTTATCCAACACAGTTGCTGACAGTCATGGCACACTGACAATCTGTAGCTGTACAAATAAGTAGCTAGCTACAAATGTATAAATAAAACAAGCAGAGAGATTTGTTACAGATCGCTGCTACAAAGTAGCTAGTGAGCCATGGCCCTGACATTTTCGCCCAAGGCTGTATTCACCATAATAGCACTTATGGGCCTAAAGGTAAGGAGGACTGAAGAGGGCAGCACAAAATCTCAAAATGTAAACATTTCCTGAGAGGAGTCCTAAGACTCAATACAGTTCAAGAAACATAAAACCACCTTTCATTTCTCTTGTTATTTTGTACAGTTAAAGCGGTATTAAACCCAAAAGCATTGTGAGATTGCCTCTTACCAAATCTTAGATGCGATGGCTCTATTAGTTATCTTTTTTAGGCTTTCTTTTTTCTATTTTCATCTGGTGATCCAGCCATTAAAGGGGTTGTAACCCCTGTGAGTTTTTTTAGTGCGTTTTTCAGTTTGCAGAAACGCACTACAGTCTTTAACATGGTTTCCTATGGTAAAAGTTCACATCTAAGCGTCTTGCGGTCAGTGCATTTTGGAAAAAGGGTTGGGGACTTATTTGAGATGCGATTTTTGGTGTGTTTTGTGGTTTATATTTTAACACTGTATATAGCCGACAGCTGAATGTAAAAAAAAAAATTGCAAAAAACAAATGGCGTTCCCCCCGAGGTCTATGCTAGTATGGATTCGGAGGGGACCCCCCCACCAAAATTTTATAAAAAATTGCGTATATTTCCCCCCAATATCCATACCAGACCCTTATCCAAGCATGCCGCCCGGGAGGTCAGGAAAAAGAGGGGACAAGCGAGCCCCCCCTCCTGAACCATACCAGGCTGCATGCCCTCAACATGGGGGGAAGGGTGCCCCAAGCCCCTTTATATCCACTGTATATCTGAAAATTGATCAATCCTGATGTACTAACGGCCTATCTCATTTCTTGAGACCCGAAAATGGCAGGACAGTACAGATATCCCCAAATGACCCCTTTTTGGAAAGTAGACAGTCCGAGGTATTTAGTAAGAGGCATGGTGAGTTTTCTAAGTTGTATTTTTTTTGTCACAATTATTTGGAAAATTAAGAAATAAAAAAAAAAATTTTCACAATTTTTTTTTTTTTTTTGTTTAGTTTGTGAAATATATACAGATTTGTTTTTTTTTGTTTTTTTTACCAAAGTAGGGTAGCAGAATAAATGTTGACCTAAATTTATGAAGAAATATTATTTATTATATTATGTACTTAAAATCTTTATTACAAAAACAAATAAAAAACTCATTTTTTTTTCCCTAAATGTTCGGTCCTTTTCATTTATTTAGCAAAAAATTAAAAAACCCAGTGGTGATCAAATACCACCAAAAGAAAGCTCTATTTGTATGGGAAAAAAAATGATAAAAATACCATATGGGTACAGTGTAGCATGACCGCGCAATTGTCATTCAAAGTGTGACAGCGCTAAAAGCTGAAAATTGCCCTGGGCAGGAAGGGGGTGAAAGTGTCTGGTATTGAAGTGGTTAACTAGCATAAAAAGTTACCCCTCCTTCACATTGAATGCGGCTTTGAAATTGTGCGACCTAATCTGAAATCGCACAATTTCAAAGCCGCGTGTCAGTGCGACTTTGACTTTTGAATGCACAGATGTCTATGCAAGTCACATCCGAAATCGCCAAAAGAAGTGCAGGAACTACTTTTTCAAGTCGATGCGGCACTGGAAAACCTGCATCAAATCACATGACAAGTCGCTCCAATGTGAACGAGGGCTTAAAGCGGTATTAAACCTGAACCAAAAATGTACTATATTGCAGCTTACCAATTAGATGTGGTGGCTGCATTTGTTTTCTTTTCTAGCCTTTTTCCCCCTCTGTTTTCACCTAGTGATCTGGCCGGTAACACCCCTCCTGTATTAAAGTGCCTCCACTCTGGATGAAAGGATGAAAGAACCTTTGTATCGCAGCATTGTCAGCCTGGGGAGGAAGGGAGTGTTAAATGTATTAGCAGATTTAGATACACTAAACAAACTGAAGCCAAACTCCAGCTCACACTTTATAATCAGTTACAGCAAAAAAAAAAAATTCCTTTTGGGATAAAAGGTTTTTCATAAATAAATAAAAGCTGGCCACTGTTAGCACCCCTCTGTAAGAGGTAAATGGTTTGTCTCAGCCCTCTAACAGCTGCATCTGCAGGGCAGCTTGTTCTACTGAAAAACAACAGATTTAAGCTGGATACACACTATACAATTTTCTTTGGATTTTTTCCTTTAGATTTAACAAAACCATATAATATGAGGTCAAACCTAAACACTTTCAATTTGTATGCAATCAGGCAGGCTGGTGCACTACATAGTTGAAGGTAAAATCAAAGTAAATTGAACAACAAAAGTTGTATAGTGTGTATCCACCCTTAGGGCCAGTTCACACCATAGAAACACAGTCCAGATGCATTCCAGATGCTTTTCTGCATGCGCATTTTTGGTGCTGTCCATTGCGTTTTCCCGCGCTTTTTTTATTAACCGTAAATGAGGACATGTGTGTTCCAGTGTGTTTTTTGGTGCGTTCCAGTGCGTTTATGATGCATTTTACAGCATTCCAGTGCAGGAAAAATGCAGCGTGTTCTACTTTTATTCCTGGAACTGGAACGCACTGGAACTGCAAGAACTGGTGTGAACAATGCCATTGAAAACCATATAACCCACTTTCCATGCGTTTTTGATGCAGAAAAAAAAACGCCCTGGACTGCATGTGGTGTGAACTGGCCCTTAGGCTGGCCATATACCAGAGGGTTGAAGGAAAGAAAATGACTCGGTTTCCCCATCCACACAATCAATGTGGATAGGGGAATCCCTCCTATTGTACTCTGACAGCGAGGCGACTTGCCGCCAGAATACACTGATCAGCCCCGCCAGCTATATCCGGTGTTGCTGATTGAGAGAAAAATTTCCAACAGGTGGATTGTACACAAGTCAATCGAAAGATTGAGTCCCGGTTCACACTTGTGCGATGTGAATCCTGTGCTGATTCCCACATCGCACCTTAATCGCCGGCGGTTCACACTGACATCTGTGAACCGCTGCGGGTGTCAATATAAAGTTAAAAGAGGAGTATTTTTTTTTTGTATTTTTTCTCCAGATTCATACTTACCTAGGTGGATGCAGGGTCGATCCAATGCTGCATCTGTCCCCTGACGCCTGTGCACTGAGAACTGAGCGATCGAACACCGCTGATGGCTCGGTTCTCACAACTCCCTGAGAGGAGAGCTGCTGCCTGTCAATCAGCATCTCTCCGCTCTGCTCCTCCACATTCACTGGAGCGCTGAGCTGTGGAGGGGCGGGGGAGCGGCTCGCTAAGAGGCTGAGACGGGTGTCAGTCCAGGCACCTGGTGGATCCAGACTTTATTGTCGGGATGACGCGGTGCCTGGACTGATCTGTGTGACGTCAGCAGAGAGCGGACTTCAGACCGCTCTCTTCTGAAAATGGGTCACAGGAGTGCAAAATGAATTGCACTCCTGTGACCCAGAGGAGAAGCCCAGCCAAACAAGCTCAGGCTGGACTTCTCCTTTAATGACACCCCAGATCTGTCCGCAGTGCAAACTGTGAAATGGTGCAGAAGTCGGATCGTATAGGTGAAAACACCCATGCGATACGATTCCAGTGCGGACCAAAAAAAAAAGGGTCCTGCACCATTTTGGTGCGATTCGATTCACAGACATCGCGTGTGATCTGCACAGCAATGCGGGGCGAATCACATGCAATGTCTGTGATCACACAAGTGTCAACCCAGCCTTACTCATGATGTACAACCAGCCTCCTCGCAGGTGGACCCGGTCCCTATCTCATCTCTGTAACTGATACATTCTGCTGGAGAGCTTGTTCTTTGAAAAAAAAAAACAGACTTGCTGGGTGGATCCCCAGATGAAAACAGAAGAAAGAAAGCCTAAAAAAAAGAAAACGAAGGCAGCCATCACATCTAATAATCGATAAGCTGCGATATAATAAAGGTTTGGTATTGGATTTAATACCGCTTTGTGCAGGAGCCTGGAGTTGGCCTTTAATGCGGCCTTGGCTGCAACGCGTCAGAGAATGTGTGTGTGGGTGGACAGAAGAGAAAAAGGTAAGTACCAGAACTGGAGGGTGCCTTCTACACAGCAACAGGAGGGGGGATGGATTTTCCTCCTCCAGGTTTCCATCAATCATGCAATTCTACAAAACAACGACGAGCAGCAGAAGGAAGCGTGAAGGTCTCATACGTACATACATGAATACATGAATACATACATGAATACATACATGAATACATACATGCATACATGTGCTGCACAACAAAGATGACGCACACGGGGCTCAGCGCCATCCACAGCATACTGGAGGAGTAGAAGGAAAAGTCCATGGACTGATCCCCTATACAGGAGACAAAGGCAAAGCTCTCATACAGGAGGCTGATGCCATTTGCTGGGATGTGTGTCAGTGATGTGTGTACATCTATCTGTGCACATCACATCTGTACAACTATCATCTGTCACCAAACTTCCACCCCCCATCTAATCCAAATAGCCCAGACCCCCCAATCCAAACAGCCCAGACCCCCCCCCCCAAATCCAAATAGCCCAGACCCCCCCAATCCAAATAGCCCAGACCCCCCAAATCCAAATAGCCCAGACCCCCCCCCATCCAAATAGCCCAGACCCCCCAAATCCAAATAGCCCAGACCCCCCCCCAAATCCAAATAGCCCAGACCCCCCCAATCCAAATAGCCCAGACCCCCCCCAAATCCAAATAGCCCAGACCCCCCAATCCAAATAGTCCAGACCCCCCAATCCAAATAACCCAGACCCCCCCAATCCAAATAGCCCAGACCCCCCCCCCAAATAACCCAGACCCCCCAATCCAAATAGTCCAGATCCCCCAATCCAAATAACCCAGACCCCCCAAACCAAATAGCCCAGACCCCCCCCCCCATCTAAACAGCCCAGACCCCCCAATCCAAATAGCCCAGACCCCCAATCCAAGTAACCCAGACCCCCCTCCAATCCAAATAGCCCAGACCCCCCCCCAATCCAAATAGCCCAGACCCCCCCCAAATAACTCAGACCCCCCAACCCAGACCCCTCTAAATAACCCAGACCCCCCAATCCAAATAGTCCAGACCCCCCCCAATCCAAATAACCCAGACCCCACCAATCCAAATAGCACAGACCCCCCCCCCCACAATCCAAACAGCCCAGACCCCCCCCCCCAATCCAAATAGCCCAGACCCCCCCAATCCAAATAGTCCAGACCCCCCAATCCAAATAACCCAGACCCCCCCAATCCAAATAGCTCAGACCCCCAATCCAAATAGCCCAGACCCCCTCCCCAAATAACCCAGACCCCCCAATCCAAATATTCCAGACCCCCCCAATCCAAATAGCCCAGACCCCCCCCCCC